>JABSTQ010009074.1:1065000-1572950 GCA_013358835.2 Ixodes persulcatus | reverse complement strand
ACTATATATACCTCAATAATTCACTTGGACGTACAGCACACTAACTTCAAACCGACGGCACCAACTTCAAGGGCGGCTTGATAGCCGAGGGGCACAGCTTATTGATATAGCACGTGTTACTGAATACAAAAAGAATCGGGGTTGTCTTGGCCCTACTGCAAAGCCTCAGGGTTTCTTACTATAATATACCTCAATACTTCACTTGGACGTACAGCACACTAACTTCAAACCGACGGCACCAACTTCAAGGGCGGCTTGATAGCCGAGGGGCACAGCTTATTGATATAGCACGTGTTACTGAATACAAAAAGAATCGGGGTTGTCTTGGCCCTACTGCAAAGCCTCAGGGTTTCTTACTATAATATACCTCAATACTTCACTTGGACGTACAGCACACTAACTTCAAACCGACGGCACCAACTTCAAGGGCGGCTTGATAGCCGAGGGGCACAGCTTATTGATATAGCACGTGTTACTGAATACAAAAAGAATCGGGGTTGTCTTGGCCCTACTGCAAAGCCTCAGGGTTTCTTACTATAATATACCTCAATACTTCACTTGGACGTACAGCACACTAACTTCAAACCGACGGCACCAACTTCAAGGGCGGCTTGATAGCCGAGGGGCACAGCTTATTGATATAGCACGTGTTACTGAATACAAAACGAATCGGGGTTGTCTTGGCCCTACTGCAAAGCCTCAGGGTTTCTTACTATAATATACCTCAATACTTCACTTGGACGTACAGCACACTAACTTCAAACCGACGGCACCAACTTCAAGGGCGGCTTGATAGCCGAGGGGCACAGCTTATTGATATAGCACGTGTTACTGAATACAAAACGAATCGGGGTTGTCTTGGCCCTACTGCAAAGCCTCAGGGTTTCTTACTATAATATACCTCAATACTTCACTTGGACGTACAGCACACTAACTTCAAACCGACGGCACCAACTTCAAGGGCGGCTTGATAGCCGAGGGGCACAGCTTATTGATATAGCACGTGTTACTGAATACAAAAAGAATCGGGGTTGTCTTGGCCCTACTGCAAAGCCTCAGGGTTTCTTACTATAATATACCTCAATACTTCACTTGGACGTACAGCACACTAACTTCAAACCGACGGCACCAACTTCAAGGGCGGCTTGATAGCCGAGGGGCACAGCTTATTGATATAGCACGTGTTACTGAATACAAAAAGAATCGGGGTTGTCTTGGCCCTACTGCAAAGCCTCAGGGTTTCTTACTATAATATACCTCAATACTTCACTTGGACGTACAGCACACTAACTTCAAACCGACGGCACCAACTTCAAGGGCGGCTTGATAGCCGAGGGGCACAGCTTATTGATATAGCACGTGTTACTGAATACAAAAAGAATCGGGGTTGTCTTGGCCCTACTGCAAAGCCTCAGGGTTTCTTACTATAATATACCTCAATACTTCACTTGGACGTACAGCACACTAACTTCAAACCGACGGCACCAACTTCAAGGGCGGCTTGATAGCCGAGGGGCACAGCTTATTGATATAGCACGTGTTACTGAATACAAAAAGAATCGGGGTTGTCTTGGCCCTACTGCAAAGCCTCAGGGTTTCTTACTATAATATACCTCAATACTTCACTTGGACGTACAGCACACTAACTTCAAACCGACGGCACCAACTTCAAGGGCGGCTTGATAGCCGAGGGGCACAGCTTATTGATATAGCACGTGTTACTGAATACAAAAAGAATCGGGGTTGTCTTGGCCCTACTGCAAAGCCTCAGGGTTTCTTACTATAATATACCTCAATACTTCACTTGGACGTACAGCACACTAACTTCAAACCGACGGCACCAACTTCAAGGGCGGCTTGATAGCCGAGGGGCACAGCTTATTGATATAGCACGTGTTACTGAATACAAAAAGAATCGGGGTTGTCTTGGCCCTACTGCAAAGCCTCAGGGTTTCTTACTATAATATACCTCAATACTTCACTTGGACGTACAGCACACTAACTTCAAACCGACGGCACCAACTTCAAGGGCGGCTTGATAGCCGAGGGGCACAGCTTATTGATATAGCACGTGTTACTGAATACAAAAAGAATCGGGGTTGTCTTGGCCCTACTGCAAAGCCTCAGGGTTTCTTACTATAATATACCTCAATACTTCACTTGGACGTACAGCACACTAACTTCAAACCGACGGCACCAACTTCAAGGGCGGCTTGATAGCCGAGGGGCACAGCTTATTGATATAGCACGTGTTACTGAATACAAAAAGAATCGGGGTTGTCTTGGCCCTACTGCAAAGCCTCAGGGTTTCTTACTATAATATACCTCAATACTTCACTTGGACGTACAGCACACTAACTTCAAACCGACGGCACCAACTTCAAGGGCGGCTTGATAGCCGAGGGGCACAGCTTATTGATATAGCACGTGTTACTGAATACAAAAAGAATCGGGGTTGTCTTGGCCCTACTGCAAAGCCTCAGGGTTTCTTACTATAATATACCTCAATACTTCACTTGGACGTACAGCACACTAACTTCAAACCGACGGCACCAACTTCAAGGGCGGCTTGATAGCCGAGGGGCACAGCTTATTGATATAGCTATTGTTACTGAATACAAAAAGAATCGGGGTTGTCTTGGCCCTACTGCAAAGCCTCAGGGTTTCTTACTCTAGTCTTTGATACATACTACAGCTGTTCAATCAGTTATGTCGCACCGTTATCAAGCCCCTTGTAAAGGCTGTGGTCGTCAGTTAGACGTGAGTGTGCTGTACGTCAAACTGAAGATTTTTTTTGTGTATTAAATGAGACAAAGTGTGTAAGAACACACAATTTTCTTAGAGTGAAGTCCTGTAATAGTCGCCGATATCCCGAAAAAATCTGTAACCCAGAAAAGGTCAAGAGGAGGTTTCAGATAATAATTTGTATACTTGGTATCAGCTTAAGTTCAGCCGCAGCCGACGCTACGAGCTAATGGGACCAATCAGGGAGCATCAAAAGCGCAAGTCACTGAGAATGTTTTGTTTATATTTGATTCAACGATGATAGAACACCTACATGACAGCAATGAATACCACAATAGCGCGCTTTTTACGCTGTCTGGAAAATGTAGTCAATAATGCCGTCTACGGTCCCATTTCTCTAGCTGTAGCTGAACAGTCGACAGCGCACACCTTTATTTATTTGAGCTTGACAACCCCTAAAGACGATTACAGACTCCCTGACATCATAGTATCGTAGTGTCAGCCAGCTTAACTCACCAAAATCTTTCACGTATTCTTTCTCTCTTTCATTCGCAAATACCGTACACTCTTTAGTAAAATCCCTCAACATTCCAATAGTCGAGCGCAACGAAACTGAGAAAATTTCAAGCAAACTTTATCTCTTAGATGTCCGAGGACTGGTACGATGCGCGAACTACGACCAATTCTATCGTATATTGGTGCCAATATCTGCTTCGATCCGGGGCGAAACATACGCAGCAGGCACTATTTGTTCATCAGAGTACCGGGAAAACACGTCACACGTCGCGACTTGCCAGTAATTATCTCCCACAGCAGGATCGCCGCGGTAGAACGCAGCTTGGACCGCTGTGCTCGGCCTATCTGTGGGCGCAGCCTTTTAGAAGTGTCACGTGATAATACGAATGTGGCACATCTGCAGGAAGGCGGCGACCGGGATTGTGCCATTTTTGTCCGTCGGTTTGCCGTTCTAAGTTCACTCAAGCTCGCTTGTCTCCGCACAATGCTTAGTGTAATAAAGCAATAACCACAAATGTCTCTCGTGTATATGAGTACATAGTTCACTGCAAGTATGATATGGCTTCGAATTTGGGATTTAATAAACTTGAAAGAGACATAACTCTTCCTCTTTTTACTTCAAATGCCGGTTCACGTTGGAATATAAAAATAAAAGATGATACAGTGCTCTGGAATAAAAAAAGCATAAATAGTACGGAATAAAATATAATAATGTAAAATCATTCACTATTTCAGAGCGCTGTCAAAATGACGAGAACTGAATTCTTCGAGAGGCAAATCTGGGAGCTTATTCTTTTGATGAATTTAGCGGTTTATAACCAAGATATCAATCTAAAATTTTTCGGTGATTTACAAAAAATAGTAGTTAACAGTAAAACGAGGAAATTCGTAATGAAACGCGTCAATATAAATTAATTTACAAGAAAACTGAGAGAACTGAGAAATTATAAAAAAGTGTGTTTTATTTGAAAAAAACAACAAAAACAAGACAAATAACAACAATGTGCAAGAAATATTTTTTTTTGTGATTCTGATCTATACATTCTTTTCTTGTCTTGACTTCGCTTGTTTTTTTTTTTTCGTATTAACGACATTTATAGTTACGTATGTTGCCTAGATCGGAGAGTTAACATTTTTATATTTTCCTTTTTGCCTCGCTTCTTTCGGCATTTTTTTGTGAAATCAAAAATAAAATAAAATGTTGGGTGTTAGTGGGATATATGTTTTTAGCGCATGGCGATAATTGGGTCATATTGTAAGAAACGAGAATATGGTTTAATTAAGAGAATGATATATGAATGACTTTAACAATAAATTCCGGGCATTTTGAATTTTCTGAAAAGTCAAATATTTTCCTCGAGACAATTGCATTACTTAAGTTATAGTAAATGTCAGTTGATAGAATCAATGTAGAAACGTCAATGTAAACGAAAGTACCTACTTTTATTCATATCTTGATTATTTCGGCGAGTGTGAGTAGCCAAGACGCCTAGAAAACAGTACACTTTGTCTTTCATAGGATAATTATGCGATAAGACGGTATTGTTGCCAAAGACGCGGTCAAAGACAAAATATCAAGGCGCATCCGAGTGTATCAAATAGTCGAAGAAGTATTGCCGCATACGCAGCTTACCAAGTAGGTAGGCTGCGGGCTTGGCTGCCACGGAGATGGTTGGGGTTAAACTCCCACCACTGCTTGTCGTTTTTTTTACTTTCTTTTTGTAAGTAGAAGATTCTCGAACGTTGGGGACCCGTGTAGCTCATTCATGCTCAAAATGTATGCTTCCAGAACGAACGAGGTAGAATGTTCTAGGCTCCCAGGGAAGGCTCGAAAGAGGCCGCGCCGTGCTGTGCGTAGGCCGTCTTAACACATTGCTTGATTCTGCGTTCACGCCGACTAGAACTCTAACGCCGACACTCGACGCCCGCAACGCTGTCCTGTTACCTTGTATTATTCTCTTCTCTTTTGTTTTCTCGGCATAAGTCCGCCACAGTAAACTTTTAATTTATGTTTGTCCATTCGTCGATCGCGTCATCAACTGTAATTCGTGATAATATCATCCTGTTCTCCCCCTCTTCCTTTCAGAATTTTCACTTCTATCAGTAATTATCGCCTCCATCACTCCCCCAACTAATGATAACCGTCTGGCCTCCGACTATGACATACACGTTAAATTCTCATATTTTTGCAATCCTTCTCTCTCTCTTTGTCACCTTGTAAAAACATAATATTTTATGTTTGTTGCAACCGTGTGATAGGACTCTTGAAAAGATTATCTGTATGTAAAGTGTGAATACACTTGGATATTTTCCTAATGGGTCTCAGAAGCGCACCGTAACCAACCGCTCATCCGTCAATCGTACTGTGCAAAAGTTGGCACACTACCAGACTTGGAAAGTGATCCGTTACTTTTTGAAGTAATTTTGTAATTGCCACGTCAGTTGTTTTCGGAAGTAATTTGTAATGTATTTTTGTTACAAAATATTGGCAACGGATTACTTTAATTACTCGTTACGTTTTTTTTTAAACATACGAGCCTAATACAATAACTAGAGCAATACAAGCAGAACATTCAGCAGCATAACGACCGCAAGTTCAACAAAATAGAAAACATCAGGAAGGAAATAATAGCCGAAAAGCAAACACGATTTTTGTATGACTGGTCGCTAGAACCACTAGAAAAACGGGCAAGGCATGTAAAATATACGAAAGTGAAAAAGATCAAGTAAGACAACGCCGAGTAGGCTCTTCGTCGCCTTCCATCGTATTTGTCTTCTTCTCCCGGGCAGGAGAAAGCCCTTCGTGTTTATTTATTTTTGTCTTTTACACCTTTTCACCCTTTTCAACTTCGTCGACGTCTCCCGCCACCTGCACAGACATCAAACGCGGGTCCGTACGCCGTCGATCGAGGGGGTCGAATTATTTGTGTCTTTAATGTGCGCTACTGCTTTCTAGCACGCTCTTGAGGAACGGCTGTAAAGCACCTCGCGCGAAGCTAAGAGCATCGTCTTCGATGATACGGACGACACTTCTTTTGGTTTATTTGTCTGTTATGGTGGTCAAGTCCACTTTTCACTTTACAGGGGGAGGGGGGGGGGGGGGTTAGGCCGTATAATGAGTGCTGACTGAGAAAGAGAGAGAGAGAACGCGTAAAATTGGTGGGATCCTGTATTGTTTTGTGAGTCCGATGGTTACCGCTTCTCTCGCTCTCTATGCCCTCCCCTCCCCTGTCCTCCAAGAATATTGGTATGAATGTGAGAACCCATGAACGACCGATAACCCATAACCACCACTTTTTCTCTGAATGGTCGAGTTTTCGGTTATGAAGTGCCCGTCGTCTCCATGGCCATCTCTTAATGAGATGTTCAAAATGCAGGGCGTTAAAAAGAACGGAAACCTAGAGTTTCAGTGCATGCTTTGCTTGCCAAAAAGCGCACATTGTCATCAGCAAGAACAACAAACTCCAATTCACGGAAACACATCAAGGTAAGCTGGGACACCTGCATTCTGTATTGGCTATACATTGTAACGTTAGAACCAAGTTTTTCACTTTTTATGAATAACTGGCGAAACAAACGAGTCAACAGGGAACTTTTGTAAATCGCTTCTTTAGCTCCGAATCTCGTAGTGGAGGTAGGCGCTGCTAATGAGCATGCGCCCCGCTCTCTGATCGGCATTCGTAGAGGTGCATTTCTCATCATGCGACTTTCACCCCTGTAAAAAACACGTTTATATGTGCGCAGCGGACAGATACACATTAACACTTTTAATGACAAGGTCGTCATCTCGCAGGTTCTGACTGAATTCTAAATAAGGTAGAATTCACTGAGTGCGTTTTAACGTAAATAGCGGAACGTATGCATTTCTCTACAAAATGTTCATACATAATGTTGCACAAAAAATAGGTTATAACAGGTGTATGAATCTCCGAACGTCACTTGCGGCACCGTGAGCTGGTAGGTGCTACAGAAAAAGTATACCGTAGCATATGGCGGTGATGCTACGAACGCAAAACGTTGACGGCAGCTGCGTTGCTACGTAACCAAACGGACTACCTTTGCGAGACGGATTTTCAGCTTGGAACATAACATCACTGCTAGTATTCCGAATAAAATATTTGAGTGGTATAACTTAATGTGATTAATGAATCGAATAAGATGACCGCTTTGCGATTTCAAAACATGTGAACACGAAAGGGTCACCTTCGTTGAGCAGTCAAGAAACACGATAGTCGCACTTTTCATTTATATATTTGTCAGCTAGAGTAACTGAGAGCTTAGAGGGACACTGGCACCACCTAAATAATTTTATATATTTTGCCAACCGATTTATTATCGTGTCAGAAGACTACCCAATCGTTATTTTGCTACAGCGTTACGTATATTTTTAGTAAAATAAAAAAAGACAACTGCTCGATACCGAAACCGAAACTGGACTGGTTAGGAAGAAGATATATGGAGGAGAGAGTGCCGGAAGTCGCGTGGGTGTGCAACGTTTTTTTTTTTCAATCATAATATTTGGAGTTTTTTAGAAGCCACAAAAATAGGTATCATATTTTTTCTATTTTTAATATTTAGTTTATGCCTTCGATGACCCAGAACTTCGATTATATTTGGTGTGTGTGTCTGAAACATAGAAAACGGTACGAGACCACGAAGAAGAGAGTGAGTGCGACTCAAACCGGCCAGTTCTTGATTGGCGGTTTTCAGATGGAAAGAAAGCGAATTTTCTGCCGCGAATTGTTTTCTCGGGTAGTTGGCTTCTCATATGGCATGTACAAATAAAAACTTTGGCGAGTCAAAATACCCCGTCAGTGTCCCTTTCAGAAATGCAGGGTGTGATGATTTCCGATATCCTTATTCACAGCCAATCAGATGACTGCTTTAGACGATAAGAACACCCAACAAACCAATCACGAACCAAGACGCGATAAGATAATAATTCGTAGCCTGCTACAGCTGTCCGAGACTATAGGGTGTGTTCAGGTGACAGTCGTATGTCGTATATCGTGTCTGTTTCTTCGTACCAATGACAATTTTATAGGATGTAGAAAAACATCTTCATGCAACAAACCACACCTTGATTTTGGAAGATACTTTCCAGTTCTTGCGAGAAGAAAAATCGCATCTGAGAGGACGCGGAAACAACGACTGTCTCGATTGCGCGTTGACGCAAATTTGAGGGCACCACGAATAACCAATACAATTTTCTGGCCGATTCATATTTTTATGTATAATCGACACAAAGCGGTCTATTACCGGTATTTAAACAACAATTATTTGAGTTCATTATTACAGAGGAAAAAAAGTGAAACATTGGCATGTTGAGTAAATATTTCTTTTTGAGACATTTTTTGGTAAGTTGTTTGTGTGTTTTTTTTGGAGCTGAAACGTTTTACGGCGAATCTGTGTATGGCGCGTTGGTCGGGTTTTTTCGTGTCCATCGACGGAACAGTAGTCGAGAAATAAAATTGTCGACAGAAAACCCACGCGCACGCCTTATCACCGTTCGCGCGTGCCTTATCTCTTCCCTATTGGAAAGACCAGTTCAAACTGGTACCCCTTTCAAACTTGGTTATTGTTCCAGTTTGACAAGTTCCATAATGGTTAAACTGGTCAAGGTGGTTCGAACTGGTCACACTGGTTGACTAGACATGGCGGTTGAACTGGTCATGGTGGTTGAACTAGTCACACTGGTTGACTTGTCACGCTGGTTCGACAAAAATATTTTCATTTGTTCACGCCACCACTGTGCTTCGGAAATCTTTATTATACTCAAATTTAGAAACAATACGCCTACTGGAAGCATCAGCTGAACATACATTGAGCGCATACACATACATGGCACATACAAACATCAATACAACAGCACACAAACCCGATTACTATTTCCAAGCTCTGCGTTTCCGTCTTTTATACTGGTCGTTTTGAACGTACGGTATTTCTCGGTGACCGCCTAAGCAATAAAGAATATTCCCAGAAATTAAACGGTCAGCTAGACGATAGGGACAAAACACAGACAGGGAGAAACAGAAAGAGAGACATATTCCCAGCATGTTGATTTTTTTCCAGTAATGTCATACCTCTGAGAGTACTTTGAACGGCTCAATGGATGAATCTCTCAGTAAAAAGCAAACGCTCGATCATGCCGTAATTATTTCAAAGCCAATAAATCAAAGTAAAAAAGCCAATCAATGAAGTGAGAAAGAGGGGTCAAACTGGTAGCCAGTTGGACCAGTTCGGCCAATCTGCTGACCAGTTCGGCCAATCTGGTGACCAGTTAGGTCAATCTGGTGAACAGTTCGGCCAATCTGGTGACCAGTTCGGCCAATCTGGTGACCAGTTAGGCCAATATGGTGAAGTCAGGCCAATTTGGCGACCATTTAGAAGGCAATCTGGTGACCAGTTCGATCAATATGGTTACCAGTTAGACCAGTCTGGCTTCCATTTGCACCAGTTTGATTTCCTGTTAGACCAGTATGACCAGTCGAAATACCAGTTTGACCAATCCAAATACCAGTCTGACCCGTTAGATATTCAAACTGGTCTTTCCAATAGGGTTGTAATTGTGGTTTTGACACTTGTTTCAATAAGAAGTCCACAAAACAAGGTTAAAACTACGTGATAGATGATAAGCAGGCAGCGCTCCCCGCATGCGTTTCTCGGTAAGAAAATGCAGTTACATAAGCTGCCATCTTAACGGCAGAGCAGAAGTGGGGATTTTCGTCACTAGTCCCGCTAACACTGCGAAGGACGTAACGCTCCTCGCATGCTTTTCTCGGCAAAGATTACGGTTGCATATAAGCTGCCGCGGCAATGGCAGCGTGGGAAGTCTTTCATATATCCAAACGTTTCGGTACAGTGCATTTACTGTTCTTTGGATAATCATTTGGTTTAGGCTATTTTGCTGTTTACAAACATAAACTGCCGCTTGCGCCCCAATTGACGTCCGGTCGCACCGTCTTTGCAAGCTTGTTGAGCTTGCTTATATCACCAGTGATAGAAAGCAAAAATGCTAGACGGACAACAACGTTGGAGATTTACCGAGGACCTTCGGCTGTACAATATTACATCTTGGAGGAAGGAAGTTGGTTAACAACAATACTCGAAACATTTGAACAAATCTGGCACTCCTTCGTTCTTTTTCCGTTCACGTGAAAAATTGGTGGTTAAACGTTTCATCTATATTTCAAGCAGCGGTATGCCAACTCGTTGTTCATTCTTTTTATAAACCGTAAGTTATCTGGGACGTCAAAGACTGTAGCACTACTTGGTGGCGTTTGCCATAAAAATGGTCTGTAGGGCAGTGGTCAATCGTTGCAGGTGATACCGCAGCTTCGCCGTCTAACCCCCTTTATAGCATGGATTGGAGCCTTAATTCTTTTAACAAAGTATTTCTTGTTTTGTGCACTTTTCAAAACAAAAAAGACAGTGCGTTCTACTACTGTAAGCGTTTTTTTTACACTTTGCCTAAACCTTGTGGAGTAAAAAGATAAAACAAAAAATTATGCAATTTTTAAGTGGCATTAAAAATATTCATAGTTGTTTTTTATACTTCACCTGATAGGCACTGAAAACCCTGTGATTCAAGATACAAAAATACTTGTCACAATATTTTGTTTTAAATTAGAAGAAACAACAACAAACTTTTAGCCTGGTCTATGTTGCAGTTGACTACCGGTGGAGAGTTTCTTCCTAACGAATATGACGGGCGTTCATTAAGTTCGTATTATTGTCAAAAGTAAATAAACATTCAGCAATGAAACTGGTGTAGGAGCTAAGCCTTTTTCGACATGTTTTCCACCCAAAGTCATCCATGTTTGCCAGGGATGGACAACCTGCCGGAGGCCATTGTTTTAGAACCCCTCAATTTGAGTGTTCAGGAAACGCTCCACTTCAGAAATCACTTGCTCGTCGTCGAAGAAATGCTCCCCATGACGTGAAGTCTTCATGCGATAAAATAGATAAAAGTCAGTAGGTGCGAAGTTGGGTGAATATGGGGTTGATGGAAAATTTCGTAACTTAAAAAGGCCGCGTGTGACAACGTCGTTTGTGCCGAGTGAGCCGGGGCATTGTCTTGAAGCAGATGGACGCCTTTACTGAGCTTTCCTATGCGCTTTGCCTTGACAGCTTGTCACAGCTTTGTCAGAACCTCACGATAACAATTTCCTGTGACCGCTGCACCGTTGTGAGCATAATCTGTTAAGACAACCCATTCGCAGTCTGTAGACACGCTCTGCATGGCCTTTCCCGCCAATGATGGAGAAAACCATTTACGGTGCGTGCTTCGATCTTCCCGACGCGTGGTGCATTTTTTGACACCCTAGCGGCGTTCCGCTTTACCATATGTTTATACCTTGCCGAAACAAGAGTGACCTGCTCACGTGCTAATGCCTATTTTGTTCCCATTTTATTAAATGCTTGTTGCCGATAATACGAAGATTATGAACGCCCTTCCTATTAGTAATACTCGAGTACCGCATGCGACATGCAGGCAACGTGAAACACTATAAAAAAACGGTGGGCTGTTTTAGTAGTGACGTGGCGAATACTGCATATAATGTCTGAACTTCGCGGCTCGTTCGGTCTTTAGAATGTTGTTGAGTGATTATAATGTGAATTGTTCAACCTTTCGAGGGTACAGACTTAGTTTGGGTAGTCTGCTTACCAAATAGTTTGATTTAGTTGTCTCGTCACTGCTATGCACTGTATCTCCTAATGACGAACTGCAGGGGTTGTTACGATCCATCTCCACCAATTCAACGTATCAGGTTACAACGCGTCACAAACGCAACTTTCATAGGTTACGTGACACCCACACGGGATTGATTGACTTCGATGACTCAGCGTTCTCTGCAACCCGTCGTAAAGTAAAATGCAGTACAGGAACGGGCGAAGTTTCGGAAGCACTTGCCCCTACCCATGGTGGGTGTGAAGAGGGTGGAACGATAGCAGGCTGTGTCTCAAACACAATGGCAACTAAGTAAAAGCTAGGTTGCGTGATTGGGCGAACGTTGAGCCGTGCAAGTGATGGCTCAGGTATTTGTAGCACCCCTCCACATCGGGTAATGTTTACACCATGCAGAAACGAGCCCCGTGCAGACTAAAAATAGCGCCCTGTAGAGGGGATTTATTTCCATTTTCGATCATGTTGCGGGGGCTGTCATTCATGAAGATAAAGACCCAAATAAAGTAAAAATAAAAACAATACATTATTAAATTAATTATTAGAAACGTTTTTTATTATTGATCACGTGTTTACAAGGCAGTATTTTTATAACCGTTCGTTTATAACTACTTAGTATCTATATTATTTGAAAGCTGCGGGTAAAGAAAGGCAGTTAGCGGCGGCAGCGGCAACATCGCCCCACGCTAACTCAGCGTTTTTACGCTTGCAGCCACTATCTCAGCTGCGGCATCGTTGGTGGCCGCTTCCGACAAGCGTGAGTGCGCAAGTCCTCAGCCATTGGTCCGGAAAGCAACGTCATCGGCACCACTGGCCCACCAGGAGTCGCCGCCATCATCGCACTTATAAAAGCCGTCTTCGAGTCGTGGTCATAGAGTAATATAGTAAACTTAAAAAGAGGACACAAGCGCGGTTTCGCGGCCGAGATCCGTGCGTCTACTACCCTCCGCCAGGCGGCTCTTTTGAGTAATGCGGTTTACATTATTTTCTTTAAAGGTATTTCTTTTTAAAATTGTAACACCCTATTTATATTTAACATATTTAAAATTATTAAATAGTTTTCATATACTACGTCGCAATAACGTGACGTATGGCGTTTGGTATGGTCTATGATGGCGTCTCCGCATGATTGGCATGGTTTGCCGTCTTCCCTTCTCCCCACCGTGCTTCCTCAACGCTCTTCGGTTGCCTCGCAAGCAACGAGGGGACGCATAACCACTCGCATTCTCGAAACGTTCATCTTGAGTTTGTGCTTCATGTAGCCGAGCTCCTTCAGTTCTTCGTTTTCGCGCAGTAATTGGCGTCAGGTCGTCGGGTCCTACTGCTTTGAACAGGAGGTAAATTATTTGCAACTTTATATTTTGCGTTGGTTAGCACAAAGCTAGCGTAAACGGCACGACACTTCTTTCACTCACTTGGGCTGATCCGTCACGCCAGCGATAAGTTTTTGCTGTATTGTGACGCCGATCGAGCTATACCATCTTGTGATATGTCGGATTCACTTTTCGTTTATTTTTTCGTCAGCCGATAGTTTTCTGCCTTCAATATAAACTGCAGGAACGTGTAGTTGAGCTTGGATCCAATAGATGATGAACTTTAAGCGCTTCGTCACTTTTTCCCCCGCTGAATCAGGTGATGCCCTACGGAAGTTACTGCTGCGTGCTCTGGCGCGCCAACAATGGAAAGACAAATAAAAAGCCAGGCGTTAAGTTTTTCCGGATTCCACGTGATTCAAGGTACGTATATATTTCGATTCAGTCCTTACTTAGACCATTTTCTGGAAGCAAACACTCAGTATAGCCGAGAAAAGATATTTCCAAAGACAACGTGCTTCTTTAAAATATTCTTCTTTACAGTACGTATGGCAAGTCAAGAAAACTTCAAAATATTTCGGGGCTAGATAGATGGTGTTGTCTGAGTTACACAGCCACGTTTAACAAAAACAAAAGGGTAAAAAATGAATATTCTCAGCAAAGCAAACGTTCACAAATAGTTTGTAAATGACACCCATAAAGTGATGAAATGACAACCAGCCAAAACGTTCTTTGATATAACTTTAGCATGAATACAAAGACACCGATCTCTTTCATGATGCGTGACCGGGTGGGTTTCGAATACATGACCATTGTTTGTTTGCCCATATAGTACTGCACTGTCAAAAAAAAAAAAAAAAAAAAACTATCGGAGGGGACAACCGTGAACTTTGCGAAACGCGAAGGTTTCACTTAGCTGTGACATTCAAAACTTGGGATATGCAAAAGAGCAGGGCTCACACATTTTCAGTTAATATCACCCTTTCAATGAATGTAACATAGGTAGTAAGTACGATAATGTTTTCAGGTCAAAGACATGGATACGGTATGCTAAACGCCCTGACCTCATAGGAAAAACCGCCACACAGCTCAATGTTGGCTACCGCATGTGTAGTGAACAATTCACTACAAGGGACTTTATGGAACCTGGACAGACGAGACTCCAAAACTGCTGTCCCTACTGTTCGACCGCAAATAAGTGGGCTTTTTGCAATAACACAAGGTAATAACTTTTCTTTGCTGGCAGATTGTAACAGGTTCCAATTTTATATTTTTGTTGAAACCAATGCCAGCTCTACTTTATTGATGCCAGCTGCCAGCATGTTGTTATTGCTGCGCCCTGGCACTGTATCGGTTGTAGAATCGGCTTTATTTTTGTTTTATTAGTAGTCACACAACCGTTGCATTTCCAGTTAATTGATTGTTTTGTACATTATCTTTGTAACATCTTAGCCCTATGCAGAGCATTGCGTTTCAGTGGCAATGACAGCCTAAATTAGTTGAAATAATGTTACTACAGCCGGAGGTCACTCTGCATTAAAACATGGCAATTTGTGTCCTCCAATCGAGTGTTTTGCCAGTGCTGTATGACTTCTGACATGGCATGTTTGGTGTGTATCAGTCAGTGGTGATGCACTCCAAATACAATATACAGCCCCTGCTTATATCGAATTTGGCAAGAGTAGAGGATCGGACTTTCGCCATTCAAAGTAGACTTTTGACGTCCATGTTAGTGTGAGCGTTTGCTCCACATGCGGCTTCGTTTTCGTGCACATCAAGAATCTGACATGGAGGGCCGCAGAACGTCACCTTCCACTGGTGCTCATGATAAGCCCATTTATTTTAGAACTGATGTCCATATCTAAGATGCAAACCTTGTTCAACAGCACCGGTAGCCACAAGAAGCCTTTGCGACGTGGAGGGCAGCATCACGTCGCCTTCCATTGCTGCTCATTGTGAGATCAGTTCCTGTAGAACTGCTGATCATTTCTAAGATGCAAACCTTGTTCAACAGCACCGGTAGCCACAACAAGCCTTTGCGACGCGGAAGGCAGCATCACGTCGCCTTCCACTGCTGCTCATGGTGAAATCAGTTTGTGTAAAACTGCTGTTCATATCTAAGATGCAACCCTCGTTCAACAGTACCGGTAGCCACAACAAGCCTTTGCGACGAGAAGGGCAGCATCACGTCGCCTTCCATTGCTACTCATGTTAAATAAATGTCCAACACGAATTCTCTTTTTGCAAATATTCGCGTTTTACAATCAAACACTTTTCAGAACAAATGCCGGTGTCCAGCTCTCCTGATCAGCTCTTTGACCACAGCGCTCCATCTTCGTCTGGTAGCCGTTCTGAGTTACCTGGCGCCTGTGAGTCTATGGCTTGGCCTTTTCGCATCATTAAGCACTGCGCAAATTTGTTCACGTACCTCTGTAGTCAGAATGCACATTGTTGCAATTCAGGGGACATTAATTAATGGCTCATTTCCATGTTGGCCTGAGGCATTTGTATCATCACTATGGGGCTCTGGATGGTGGCTGACGCAAGACTCAATGGGTGCCATTGTAAAATGCTTTCAAAAAGGGTGGTTTTCCGATTTTAGTTGTTTACTGCACTAATTTGGCCATCCTGTTATTTATGGTTCAAGTTTTGTATGACCTCAGAGAATATTGTGATTGGTTCTGAGATTCTTTCACCGGCGCACGTGCGTGAAGCTTGACCGCTTTGCACTGATGTCCTCGGAGAAGCCACGACTGACGGAGGGGAGTGTTCATGTTAGGTGGGTGGGGTTAGATGTCTTAGATGGTACAGAGCGCGACACTGTTAGCGCGAACAAGCGATCGCCGGTTTTTCCAGTTTTTCTCTTTGAAACCAAGGGATGTCATCCAAGTTATTATTGCTACGGAAAGAGCTCATTTAGTTCTATATTGTAAGCGATAAAATTCCGTGCTCGCTAATACTATTTAGGAGTAAAATGCGAAAATGCGCCGATGTCGTGTTCGCGCTAACAGTGTCGCGATGTGTACATCATTTGCATTTTTTTAGTCGCTTCAAAAGTGGCGGGCGAGGCTTGTTGTATCATGTGGCTGCGAGCTCTGTATTTTTCAGTAATACCATTTATGGCGGGTTGTACTCAGTATGAATTTCGTGTAGCCTGATTTATTTTGGCACTCAATATTGTCTTTGACAGGCTCTGGCCGTTCAACACCTAGTTCCACTAAGTGCACAAGACGACCCAGGGACGTCATAAAGCGCCTTCAAGCCAGGGTTTCCAGTTACAGGAAGACGATTGCAAGGCTGCGGAAAGAACAGAAGCAGAAGCCTCGGTCTGTTTTAGGAGCTCTCGAAATGGTGCGTCCTTTTGTGAGTGAACAGGTGTTTGAACGGATCTCGTCACAGGCAAAATTAAGGTGCGAAGGACAGCAAAAGCGGTTCCCACTGTGGCTCAAGAAGTTTTCCTTGCACCTACATTTTCATGGTCCCCAGGCGTACCGTTTCTTGTCGTCACATATAACGCTTCCCACACAGTTTTCTTTGCGAAGGTGACTGTCAAACGTAAAAATGACTCCAGGTATCATACCTGGTGTCATGGCCTCCATCAAATCCCGAACGCGGTCTTGGAACGCTCGGGATCGTGTGTGTACTTTGATTTTTGACGAGATAGTGCTAAAAAAGAACTTACCTTATGATGTAACACACGACATTGTTCATGGATTTACCGATGACGGTGCAGGACGAACTTCCACTATTGCAAACAGAGCCCTGGTTGTTCTACACTCTGGAATTCCTAAAACGTCGGTGCAGCCTCTTGCATACACTATTGGGCTCACATCAACACCGTCCTTTGTCATCCGCAATCTCCTCAATTCACTGATTCAGGAACTTAAAACTGTTGGATTCACAATAAAGGCTGTCGTGTGCGATCAGGGAGCGTCCAACGAATGCTTGGCCAACCAGCTAAGTGTGTCTGTTCAAAATTCATTTTTTGAAGTTGAAAATGAACACGTTTATTTCATCTTCGACGTTCCACACCTCATTAAGACAACTAGGAATAACCTTCAAGCGCACAAGCTTTGCATTGGAAGTGAGGTCGTTGACTGGACGTATATTGTTCAAAATATCGTTCAAACCACGAGATGAGACTGCCTTTTACTCGAAAACTGACTGAGCGACATATATTCCAGAAACCTTTCAGCAATATGAAAGTTAAGCGTGCCACACAAGTTCTGAGCGACTCAGTGTGTTTAGCAATTCTATCCCTTATCTATTCCAAGGAGCTTCCTGCCGCAGCCATGGCTACAGCATACTTCTGCGATCAAATGGACAAACTGTTTGATTGCCTAAATAGCTCAAACCAAAAAAAGACGGGGCAGAAGTGTCGCTATGGCATTCTGAAAGCAGAATCGGAGCTAGTTGATTTCCTGCACCAGCAGCTTTTGGTGGTTGCAACATGAAAGTTTCAGGGTAGGAGGCAACATTAAACCTTGACAGGGTTGCAAATTACTATAAAGAGTATCCTCATGCTCTGGGAGAACCTTTCAACCAACCACAACTTTCAGTTTTTGCTTACACGACGACTGCAGCAAGATGCACTCGAGAACATGTTCGGAACAGTCGGACAAAAACAGGGATGCAACACAAATCCCAATGTATACCAGTTCACCTCAGGTCTGAAGCATGTAAGGATAAAAAAAAAACTCTTTAAACTGTCGAACAGTGGAAACGTTGAGGATGACAAGGCTGGCCTCCTCCACGAAATGTCAATATGTTCACTCCATGAAAGTTCAATTGTAGACCACGTAGAATGTCCTCAAGTTGAGAACTTCCCTCCACTAGAAGACATTTCTGAGCTGGCATCAGATATAAAGTCAAACGTTATTGACGATTCTGCCACTTATTACGTTGGAGGCTATCTCAATAAACTTTTCCATGAAAAAGACGACACAGAGCTGTGTTTGTTATCGGCTACTCAAGGGCGAGTCCGGTAACCTGACCAGGTTCCACCAATATTTTTTGATGCTTAAAGCATATCATGTACCTGGTAAACTCTTTGGAAACCTAGTTGTACCATCAGAGGCTGACTTACTAAGGGGAAATGCTGAGCTAGTTGGTTCTGATACATCTTGGGTGAAACCAGCTGAACAAAGGAAGGAAGATGACAGGAGAAAAGAATGGCGAACCGACCGCTGGACTACCAACTGTATTTTATTAAATGTTCCTCTTCTTCTATTAACTTTTATCCAATCCTCCTTTTTCTTTTTCTTTCCCATTTCTCTTATTTGTGCTCTTAATTTTTCTTTGCGCTCTTATTTTTTCTGTTATTGTTTCTCCTGATTTTTATCAATTACTCACGAAGGGTGCCGTGTAGAAAGAGTTTTTCTTTGGCTTGCAAGGTAATTGAAGGGATGCTCACGCACTTGTCGTCTTCTTCGTCGATAGCTAGGGCCTCTAAAACCTCCCTTACAACCCGGTTTTTATGGTGTCCCATTATGTGGAGATGGTCGAGCTCTGCTTTACACAGGCATGTCCGACAATGGGCAGCTAAATGTCCTGATCCCGCAAGGTTTCTATGGTTTGCTGCATGTTCACGTGCTCGGTCGTTAATACATCGACCGGTCTGTCCGATGTAGAAGCGGCCACATGTTAGCGGTATGCTATAAATAACTTCCTTTTCACAAGCAGCGTATTGTGTTCGGTGCTGGGTGTTACACTTTTCCTTGGTGTTGATTGGTGCGTGATTAATTTTGCGGCACATTGAATAGGCCTTGTTAGGTGCCGAGCAGATGACTTGCACGTTTTGCCGGTTCGCTATCTTTTTTAACTTATGGGTAACCCCGTGAATATACGGTATCACTACAAAGGGTGGTCTGGGTGTTTTTGTTTGTTGACTCGTAGCATCATTCGTCTTGATGGTGCGGCATATTTTTTTTCCGGGTTCTCTAAAGATGTACAAGACATGTACTATTCTATTCCCCACACAAGCCTCCTACAAGTCATTCAAACCACCATCGAAGAAAAGGGCCTTTTTAATTTTCAAAATAATGCAGGGATGAGCGTAGGTCATTTCTTGGAATTCCTACAATGTTACCTGTCAGCGACTGTAGTAGCTCATCAAGAACACCAATACGTGCAAAAGAGTGGAGTGTGTATTGTCTCACAAGTGTCTCCTCTTTTATGTGATATTTTTCTTGCCATGTGTGGACGAGCCATTCAGAAGGTCCTAAAAGATACACGCCTAGCGGGTATCTTTAGATATGTGGACGATTTTCTTATTTTATCCACCACAAAAATTAACGAAAAAAAAGACGGATGCCTCAACACCACCATGACACTATTCCAACAAAGATGTTTGGGTCTAACCTTCACCTATGAGACTCCGGTGGACGATTCCATTCGGTTTCTGGATTTAGCTTTGACTTTCAAAACAGGAAATGTATGTTGGAAATATCAAGCACGATCGGGGAAGGCATTTCTTCCTTATGAATCGGAACATTCAAAGACCGTAAAACAAGCTGTGGCCATTTCAGCTCTTACAGCAAGTCTCAGGAAATCATGTCCACATCAAGTACAACAAAGTTTTGACACCAAAATGTCTCGACTTCATAACGCGGGATACCCGTAACCCATGATGGCCTCCATCTGTGAAAAAATAACCGCACCATCAAGACAAACGATGCTATGAGTCAACAAACAAAAAAACCCAGACCACCCTTTGTAGTGATACCGTATATTCACGGGGTTACCCATAAGTTAAAAAAAGATAGTGAACCGGCAAAACGTGCAAGTCATCTGCTCGGCACCTAACAAGGCCTATTTAATGTGCCGCAAAATTAATCAAACACCAATCAACACCAAGGAAAAGTGTAACACCCGGAACCGAACACAATACGCTCCTTGTGAAAAGGAAGTTATATATAACATACCGCTAACATGTGGCCGCTGCTACATCGGACAGACCGGTCGATGTAGTACCGACCGAGCACGTGAACATACAGCAAACCTTAGGAACCTTGCGGGATCAGGACATTTAGCTGCCCATTGTCGGACATGCCTGTGTAAAGCAGAGCTCGACCATCTCCACATAATGGGACACCATAAAAACGGGTTGCAAGGGAGGTTTTAGATGCCCTTGCTATCGGCGAAGAAGACGACAATTGCGTGAGCATCCCTTCAATTACCTTGCAAGCCAAAGAAAAACTCTTTCTACACGGCACCCTTCGTGGGTAATTGATAAAAATCAGGAGAAACAATAACAGAAAAAACAAGAGCACAAAGAAAAAATAAGAGCACAAATAAGAGAAATAGGAAAGAAAAAGAAAAAGGAGGATTGGATAAAAATTAATAGAAGAAGAGGAAGATTTAATAAAAAAAGAGTTGGTATACCAGTGGTCGGTTCGCCATTATTTTCTCCTGTCATCTTCCTTCCTTTGTTCAGCTGGTCTCACCCAAGATGTATCAGAGGCTGCTTTTAGCATCATTCAGCAGCTAGAGCATCACTTTCTTGCCATAATAGAGCGTATGGCTCATGTTCGGGGAGTGTGTGCTGCCTTGTTTCACACACATTCAGGTGTGGGTGCTTTTCGCCTTTGCTCCGAGGAATGCCACAACAGGTTTCTGAATATGTTTTGTAGGATACGCTTGTGTTGGCACGTCCGTTTTATTAACCGCAACTTGGACAAAGTTCGGTTTCACTCTTCGGTGGCGGGTAGGCAACTGGAGAAGTTCACGGCTAATTCTAAATATTTTTTGAACAGAAGTGGTTTTCTAATTAACTGCAGGTAGTGCTTATTATTTGGGTAGCAAAGCTTGCTCTTCAAATGTTTGTCTCACTTAGTGCATATTGTGTTTCAGTTATGGCGCTCAAAAATCCCTAGAAGTATGCTTTTCGAGATAAAAGAAACTATTTGCGGGCACAAACTAGCAGCCTCGGCGGACGTCGTGGATTGCATAAAACATACTAATTAGCTATATATAGCACAAATTTACTAGTACTTTCAAATTACTGGTTTTATTACCCATGATGCACTTGCAAGTTTCAAGACACCCACAGGAAAAGCAAGATTTATTTACAGAACTGAAGAAGATCCAACCGGCTTGGAGATATTCATAGACAAATGTATGCCTGTCTCCACAAGGATATCGAAATTCTACGAAAACAGGGCCCACGTTTGGAATCTGTATCAAGAAAGGCCAAACTCTATCGATGAAAATCTCCAAGGCGGTTGCACCTTTTTAAATTCTGTAAATTGATTTCTCTCTTTCAGCTGGGTGTCTTCAAAATAGGTAGTGCAACATGGGTAAAGAAAACAGTATTTACAATTTTAATTAGCTGGGTATTTACTATTTGTTTCTGCAATCCCAGACGTCCGCCGAGGCAGGGAGTTTGTTCCCGCAAAAAGTTTTTTCTTTATCTCGAACAGTAAATCTTTAGAGATTTTCGTCAGTCTTCGCTGCAACACTCGGTAGAAGATCAAGATCCTGACGTGTCAAGCAGCCTTTTACATTTGCATGTGTGAACTTTGTGTCGAATATTTATTGAAATCTGTATCCACATATCTGGGGCATTTTGCAAGCTCCAGTCAGATATTTAGGTGTGTGCCTTATATGAAAAAGCATGGCACATGCAGCATATGCCTTCCTGTGATTTTGTGTTTGTTTTGATTTGCATGATCAAGGATATTGTGTTAAGCAATGTTATCCTGGCTTTCGGGTTTGTTGCGCCTGCTCGTAGATGTTGTACTTGTAAAGACAACATTTTTTTCTAGATCCTGAGATCCATTTTGCAGCATGTCAGTTTTCATTGTTCTCACATTCCGAAAGACGAGCTCATTGTTCGGCCACGTCTCGCCCGATGCAAGTTTTAGGCTATGTGAATTGGTGTTTTGAGTTGCGTACGAATTTGTTTCTTGCTGTATGTAGTGTGCGTGGCGTTCTGTTCTGATTGGTAATGATAAACACATTCTATTTACTGAT
The DNA here is from genome assembly GCA_013358835.2 of Ixodes persulcatus. Taxonomy (NCBI): domain Eukaryota; kingdom Metazoa; phylum Arthropoda; class Arachnida; order Ixodida; family Ixodidae; genus Ixodes; species Ixodes persulcatus. Next base: position 1,550,717 of record JABSTQ010009074.1, on the reverse strand, counting down.
ACACTTGCTTTTCATGTGTAAGCCGTCGTGATAGGAAAAGTAATTGCTCACTCTGTTCACTTCCGAAACTGTTTGGTACGTTCGGTTAGAAATCATTATGTAAATTTTTCTATTGCCAAGAATACCTTATATTTCTTTTATATTTGATTGTAATATTGAGAGTATTAGTTTCTTGTAGAACATAATGTGCTTCATATATTATTTGATTGTTCACATCTGTTCATGAATGTAGTCGAAATAAAGAAATTTTGAACCAAATGCTCTTGTTGCTTCCAAATAGAGCAGACGCCATAGACACCGTGGGTGCTGTAAAACTAAAAAAAAGGTTTTACATTAGAAAGCAAATATATTATTGTAAAAACAGTTAATAAAAATATAGAGTAGGCGAGCTGCTGGATATAATTAACCCGAGACTGGGCGTCTAGAGGGCACAGGAATGGGGAGGGGGGGGGGGGGGGGGTACGACGATGCCTAAGCGCGCCCAATTCGAAACCGAAACTTTCTATACCGGAAACCGACGCGGAAACGAAGTAACGTCCTCCTGACAAATACCGCTAGGAGCGGTATTTGTCAGGAGGGCTAAGTGGTCCGCTGGGCCCTATGAGCGTGTCCGCTCTTTAAGATTACTTTATTACTCTATGCAGTGGTCACCAAAGGCAGTTAGCGGCGGCAGCGGCAACATCGTCCCACGCCAACTCAGCGTTTTTACGCTTGCAGCAACTATCTCAGCTGCTGCATCGTTGCTAGCCGCTTCCGACAAGTGTGAGTGCGCAAGTCCTGATCCATTTGTCCGGAAAGCAACTTCATCGACATCACTGGCCCACCAGGAGTCGCCGCCATCATTGCACTTATAAAAGCCGTTTTCGAGTCGTGGTCACCAAAGGCAGTTAGCGTCAGCAGCGGTAACATCGTCCCTCGCTAACTACGCTTGCAGTTTGGTGCTAAATTTGTCTCTAAACAAATTACATAACAATTTGGTGCCGCTGCTGTCGCTGCTAAAACTTCTCTCGTGGATTGATAAGATATTTCTGTGATAAGTCTGAAGATGGAAGTAGCATATCTGTCGCGTGCGATGAACCACTCCCCCAATACAACACTGTTCTGTGTTGCAGCGTATGCAATTTCAGCTATCTCGAAACATGCTCGGGTGTCTCTGAAAACTTTTTCAAGAAAAAAAAAGCCGAATCTAAGAAAACGTGGAAATGCCCAACCTGTAAAAACGGAGAAATGAGAGGTAACATAGCTAGGCAAGAGCAGGGGCCGAGCAACGTTCAAGATGATGGCTGTACGCTAACAGACATTAACAAAAAAACTCTCTGCAATTTTGACGCTTCATGCCAAAGTTGACGCACTAATGGAAATGAAAGCCACTTTTGATACTATTGAGCGCTCAGTTCAGCTCATGTTCGATAACTGCGACGAGCTGCTGTCTCAAATTCAAGAACAACAAAAGGAGATACTTGAACTGACAAAAAAACGTGTCACAGGAGTGGAATCTAGTAAAGATTTTGAAGTGAAGCAGCTCAAACGGGAAATACGTAACTTAGAACAATACAGTAGGCGTCAAAATATTGAAATGCACGGGTTAGCTCCAACCGCAAACGAACACCTGCTCAGCCAACTAAACACGCTCTCTGATCTGCTGGAACTGCCGAAGTTGACCGAACAAGACATGGAATCGGTGCTCAGACTGCCACCCAAATATGAAAAAGTGCCAGTTGTTCTGGTCCGGTTTTCTTCTAGTGCAACAAGGAACATGTGGTTGCAGAAAAATGCCGCTTTGAAAGAACGAAACTCGACTGTATACGTATCTACGAGAACATGACAGCGCAAAACAAGAGACTGTTCTGGCAGATAAAAACTAAAGCAACTGAAAAGGGATACAGGTTTGCGTGGCACAAGGAGGGCAAAATGTTCGTGCGAAATGCTGCGGGCGATCGTACAGTTAGAATCGAAAGCGAATACGACCTTGATTTGATTCGATAAAGTGAAAAGGAACGGGCAGCTTCACACTTATTTTTTTTTTAATAGAAAGTTCACCATTATCAAATCTATGCGTTCAGCCTGAAGAGTTTATCAATGCTATAAGTAACCAAAAAAAGTTTGTGTTATCCTTTTTCACATGAATGTACGCTCCATGCTATCGAAAGTTGATGACATTGAAGTTCTGCTTGATACCTTGCGTTTTTCTTTTAGCGTACTCATGTTCTCTGAAACGTGGTTTACTTCATATTCAAATGACTTCGTCTTGCCTAATTACAAGCATTTTTCGATACGAAGAAATGCTAGAAGAGGGGGAGGGGTGTCAATGCTTGCGGAATCATCTTTGAATTGTTGCATTATTCCCAATTTTACAGAACTGAATGGCTCTTTTGAATTCTTGTCAATAAACTCTGATAACTGCGTTTTCAGTGTGCTGTATCAACCTCCGTCTGGAAATGTTAACATCCAGCTTCCTGTACTTGATAAACTATTCAGCTATGTTGATGACAACAATTATACCCTTTTCCTGGGAGGTGATTTTATTATAGATATCTTAAAAACATCAACTATGCATGATGATCTTTTTTCTGTAGTCGAATCAAATGGTTTTGAATGTGTTACTACGGATGCAACGAGACTAACAGAAAATGACTGTGCCTTACTTGATTATTTCATTACAAACTGCAACAAGGAAGATATTTATGCATCAGGTTTAATTAGCTGCAACATTAGTTATCATTTACCCATCTTTCTTCTTGTTAACACGCACTACGCTGCTCGCAAACACAAATCAGAAGGATTTAGAATTCGTAACATTACGTCGCAAAGATTGCAGTCATTTAGGGACTCTATTGGTACCGCTAATTGGGACTCTGTTTATGCCAATAACTCACCTGATGCAGCATATGAAGCATTTTTGGAAACTTTCCAAGACATTTATAACAAATGCTTTCCTTATAAGTACATAAAGCCTAGCAAGAAAGCAAAGAAACCATGGGTTTCCCATGATTTATTAAAACAAATTCTTGTAAAAATAGCTTATATCATAAATGTATAAACTCTAAAGACAATCATGATTTAGTGAAATTTAAGAAATATAGAAACAAACTGAATACGTCGATGAAAAAAGCCAAGCAAGAATATTATTGCAATCTATTTGGTAACATTCGAAAAAATGAGCCAGATAAACTTTGGAAAAATATTAACCGGGTATTAAAGCCTCATGATCACAAAGACACGTTAACAGAAATTGCTCACTGTGGGCAAAAGCTATCTGGCACGTCACTCGCAAATACTTTCAATGATTACTTCGTAAACTTGGCCACCAGCACTCCTACTATAACAAATAGTGAAGTCCCATGCGGTCATATTAAAGAACACACGCAATATTTTTTTAAGCCCAACTGATGCAAATGAGGTTATGTCGGCATTTCGAGGCATAAACAAATAGCCAAGGAGGCGATGTAAATGACTTGAATATTAAACCAATTAAATTTGTTATTGACGTTTTGGCTACACCACTCACATTTATATTTAATCTCTCAATCTCTTTAGGCGTATTTCCTAAACTTATTCAAATTGCTAAGGTTGTTTTGTTATTTAAGGGTGGCGATATTAACTGGTTGGGGAATTATAGGCTAATATCAATACTTTCCAATTTTTCTAACGGATTCGAAAAAATACTGCATAGTAAACTGTCGGCATATTATGAGCATTTTTCCTTGTTAACAAACAGTCAACACGGCTTCAGAAAAAAAAAAAGGTCTACTGAATCCGCTCTATTGGCCCAAAAAGAAGTAATCATAAATAACATAGAACATAAACTACTGACATTAGCCATATATAGTGACTTTTCTAAGGCATTTGACTCAGTCAACCACAGTATACTTCTACAAAGGTTACAATGCTATGGTATTCAGGGTCATGTACTCAATTTATTTAAATCATATCTGGCTGAACGGAGACAATTTGTTAAAATCAATATTTTAGTTGCAAGTATAAAAACAGTACATACAGGAGTACCTGAAGGAAGTGTTTTAGGTCCTCTATTATTTATTTTATTTTCCAATGACATTGAGCACAGTGTTCCAGATTGCACGGTAATAGCTTACGCCGATGACACTACAATATTTTTGAAAGGCACAACTTGTGACGATATCGAAAAAATGGGCGAATCAGATGCTCTCGCATCTACATAGTTAGACAGAAATAAATAGATTACCTATTAACATAAACAAAACTAAGTGCAAGCTGTCTGGAGCCAAAAACGTGACTGTTCATTCTAACCCAAATATCACCATAGCCGGGGAGGCAATCGAGATAGTAAAGTCATTCAAGATATTAGGTGTAATCTTTTCAGATAATTTATCAAGGAATGAGCACATAGAATACATACATAAAAAAGCCACAAAAGCTGTTGGTACTCTATTCCGGTACCATACACTTTTCACCTCATTTGTTAAGTTAATAATTTTTCACGGCCTCGTGCAGTCATATTTTCAATATTGTCACCAGGTATGGTGACATGGTGACTACCATTCACAATAGAAACAAACTTCTTACTCTGCAAAAAAAATGTCTAAGAGTGGTTGCAAATGTGTCCTAGTTTTACCATACAGATGCTCTTTTTGTCCGTTTTAATGTTGTCAGATTTACAAACCTACATTACTACCGCTTTCTAGAATCTTATAAAACAGCACAAAAAAGAAACATAGTTGTTTTCTACAAATAGCAAATTTAAATAAAAATACTAGTGTTTATAACACACGGCGAAGTCAAGAGTGGGGTGTACCCACCCCCCGGACAAACTATGGACTGACATCGCTTACATACATATTCCATCTTTCTTAAACAAGCTGAATGTTAAAACAGATTTTAGCCATAGCTTACCATTTGAAGCTTTAATGTTGATACTGTCGAGGTTGTGAATTTCAGGCTATGTGTTGTATGTGTACTGTGTCAATTGATATCATATGTTACATTGAAACCTTGATATTGTCCTCTTTTTGTGCTTTTTTGAACTTGAAAAATGTTTTCATTTTAGATTTGATTTTTTGAACAAAGCCCTGTACGGGCGCTGCTGTCTTGGAGCTGGGGCCTTGTCAAGCTGCACGTGTTGCAGCGTTTTGCCCCAGCTACCATTTTTCCTGTGAAAGAAAAATAAAATGATTGATTGATTGATTGATCTTATAAACATATTCGAACATGTGATATAAATATCTAATAAGATACGAACTTTAGACAGTTACTTCAAATGCATTGTTTGAGAGTTTTATTTTATACAAGGGAATGTAATGAACATCTAATATTATTAAGGAGAACTTGCTTGCACCTAGAAATACTTTTTCAAACTGATAGGACTTCTCTACTTTGCGAGTTGTATAATACCGTACCCAAAAGCTTCGCGTAAGCAAAGAAATATGTGCCGAGCTCAAACCGTGATTTCGATTGCCATACGGGAATCCAAAACGCGATTTGAGTTCGGCACTTTTGCAATTCTGACTGCGGTATCTTTTGCGTACATTTTATACAATTTATTTGTAAATATTTTAGTTATTTCCTAAAAACACGACCACACCGGTGGTGCGCGTAAAGACGAGTGTACATTTCTCCACATTGTACACAAAGTTTCTTTATCTGAAAATTTTATTTTTTAGAGGAGGAATTTTTTTTCAGTTTAGGCTCTAAATTATGTTATGACATTAAATATCAATTGAAATAAATATGTCGAGAAGTCACCCTCTGGTCCGCATTCTCTGAAATCGCCCAGCATCTTTATGTACCACAAGCGTTTCGTTACTCCGTCGCCAAAACCACAAACGGTCAGGATGAAAGCTATCGTAACGTCGGAAATTTCTAGAAGTTTCAAGTTTCCGACGTTACGAAAATTAATTAAACTATGTTTTCAGCAATTTTTGCACATTAAATGACTTGCCTAGAGAAGAGTACTCACCTCACTGCCGAGGAAAATAAATTACTGCAAAATGAAGATACATATATTCCATCAAGCACTACACCCCAGTGGCGTAGCCGGGACGGGAGGCTTATTTATCTCCGTTCCTCCCTCCCTCACCTTTCCAAATTTTGCTGATTTCGTGGTATACACCTCTATGTCCCGCCCCGCAAAATATTCCTGTCTACACAGCTGCTACACATTAAGAACTAAACCCGTTGTAAAGTTTAGTTTTTATGTACAGTAGCAGCCACCTGACTAAACAAAAAACCATTCACATTTATTTTTTAAGATTTTATGGTTCCTGTTCGTTAATACGGTAAATACTGCCAACGTGCCTAGCGGTGATCGAGCCCGATAATTCGTTGAAGGTCGACGTACAACCTCGGTTTTCCGCAGGGAAGATAATCCTCTTAGCGCTCCCCTCTCCTAAGCTACAAGGGGAGTGAAGTTGGAGCAAGGTGAAATGTGGAGTGGATATAGAAAAAAGAGGAGGGGGCAAAAATTGGAAAGCGCAAAGTGTACGTCGGCCTTTGGAAAGGAAACCATACACCGTTAATCGACCGCAACATAAACCAGCTGGGCTAAACATTTTTTTTTATTCTAATTTAAAACAAAATAATGCAAGATGTCTTCGCAGATCTGAACTCAACGATTGTCAATGGTCAAACAGGAGAAGCTTTAAGAAAGTTGACGATACATATTATTTTTAATTGCCACTCAAAATTTGCCTAATTTCGACTTTCTCAGTATTAAGACAAATTGTAGAGCAATGTAAAAATCACATACAACAGAACGGTTATTACATTTTGAAAAAAGCCATAGCATGAAACACATTGCAATAAAGTTTACGCTCGAAAATGTTATTTTAGAACGCCTTGAAAATGCGCCGAAAAATTCCCCAAAATTAGAGAGATGCAAAAGAAAGCAAATTTGCCATTTTAGATATTATTTTAACCCTGGAGAATGAGGACAAGAAGGACAGCACGACACAAATTTCTAAACAAAAATAACGTTTGTTCCACGCCTCACGACGTTATTTAGGCACGCATACAATGAAGGAAAACCGAAAGACCAAAAGCAACACGATGACCCGGACAACCTTGAACAAAGAGAAACTACCTAGAAACCCGGACGAAGGTGCCAGATCTCAGAAGCGACAAAGAAAAGAGGCTTTTACAGGGAATTTCTTACAAGAGACAAATAATAGAAGCTTCCTGGTGTACTGCGTAGGTGACAAAAACCACAACCCTTAAGAAAAATCCTAGATTAGGAACGTTTTAACTTGGTTTCCCAGGGAAACAGACTTATTTCTAGAAGAATCTGTATGCTTATTTATCATCAATGATCCCTTCACTAAATGTTCGTAACAGTTTTTTTAGGACCTTAACGTTCTTCTCCCACAGAGGTATACAATTACTACATGAAGAAAGGTGTTTCGCAAGTTCTGAAGACCCAGCTTTGTTCTGATTCTGAAGTTCTGAAGAATCAACGAAACACCTTTCTTTATGTAGTAATTGCGAAGATTTTTAGGAAAATATTAGAGTCCTAACAAAGAAAAACGCGTTTGCAAACGTCCAGTGAAGGAATAATTGATGTTAGATAAGCATAAAGATTGTTTTAGCAATATGTCCGTTACACTGGGAAACCATGCTTGTCCCCGCGCACCAGGTTTAAAATAATGTCTATACTCAAGCAGTTCGCGTGTGCCCTTACTTTATATCCCTCATTTTTTTTCTTTTTAAATGTAAAGTAAAATAATAAAAAAATTAATTAGCTCTAGTATACAGGTTTGCGTGCAGAATACAAACAAATATTGACGGTTTAGAAAATTGTACTTGTTATTCCTGGGTCTCTCAAAGTTGCGTCAACGCGGAATCGTAAATGTCGCTGTTTCTACTTCTTTTTAGACGCACTAGTTTCTCAGGAAATCAAGAAAGTAGCTCACAAAAGCAAGGTCTGTCCCGTAGTGTGGACATCTTAACGCGAGAGCGTAAGGAAGCTCATGTCGCAGAACAGGACGCGTCGGTGGCGCGACGGGATAATCCTGATTGGTCGATATGGGCATGATATCATAGCCACATGACCTCGCGCGGGAATTTCAAATATCCCACCACTCTCACGTGAAACGTGACTTCACGCGTGGAATGAAAGTTATTAAAACATGACATATAATGCGGATTAATGGTCACCGCATGTTTCAAAAAAGTTTACTTTAGAAAGTAATTAATTTGCCTTACACAAAAAATAAAAGCCTTTTACAACTCCCTGTAACGCCAAATTAGAGCGCAGCTCTTGAGGAGGAGGAGGGGAAGGTACGGAGAGGGGGCTGTGGCCCTCCTTTTGTCCTGCTCGGATCCCATTTGGGGGAAAGTGTTCTGTTAAATTTGGCGGGGAAACGTTTTCCGCTAAATTAGGCGGGGAACTTTTTCCGCTAGATCTAGCGAGGAATTTTTTCCGCTAAATTTAGAGGGGGAAGTCTTTCCGCTAAATTTAGTGGGGAAAGTTTTCCACTAAATTTAGCGGGGAATTTTTCATCTAAATTTAGCAGGGAATGTTTCCCGCCAAATGTAGCGTGGAAATTTTTACGCTAAATTTATCGGGTAAAATTTTCCGCTATATTTAGCAGGGAAGTTTTTCCGCTAAATTTAGCGGGAAAATGCTTCTCTAAACTTAGGGGGGAATTGTTTCCGCTAAATTTAGCGGGTAAAAGTTTTCGCTAGATTTTGTGGGGAAATTTACCCATCATGCACCGCGTGGTTACGCCGACGCCGACGCCGCTCAAGCCGGAAACGGGCACCAAGAGCTGCGCTCTAAAATTTGAAGAAGTTTAGGCGGGATGCAAACCCACAACCCTCCCGTTGCGAGTCAGACACGATACTGGGTAGGCAACACAAGGCACGCATGCACGGCGAACGGGAAGGCGATGCGAACGGGGCCTGATAATGCAGTTGCGTACCACTCTTTTTCGCTACCTCATATGAAAGGTCGGTTGACAGTAAAAAAATAGACATTACTTCCCTCATGACTGGCCTTCTCTGCACGAATCCCGGAGAAAAGCTCACCGGAGAAAAGCTCACCGGAGAGGAGCTTACCGGAGAAAAGCTCAGCGCAAAAACGGCGGATGCGGAGAAACGTTCACCGGCCATGGAGCGTATGCAAAAAAGGGCTCGCCGATTCGGGTCTATGTCCCGCGGCGTCGGCGTTGTAGTCGGCACTCGAACTACGCACGCGCAACTCTACTCCTTCCCTCTCTCCAACAGCTGCGCGTTACTCTCTCCGCTCTCTCTCTCTACCAGCTGCGTGCACTGCCAAGCACTGCGCGTGCATTCGCTTCTCCTCACACCGCCCGCGCACGCGCAACTCTCCTCCTCTAGTCTCCTCTCCTTCAAGTGTGAAAAAAAATAAACGACGAGCGGCGAGCGTTCCAAGTTTCTCTGCCGCGAGCCGCGACGAAGGCTCGCGTAGGGGGTAACGCTAGGGTAGTCGGTGGCGCCATCTCTCGACGTCAGCTCGCAACTGACTCTTTTCTCGGAACCAACACGATGCTCCGCATCACCCCATGGTTCCCCTCGGGAAGATGGTGTAATTTTTTTATACGGAGGTTGGAGGATCATGCGTAACATATATCAATTCATTAACATTAAAATTCATCAACTTTGTAAAGATCCGAAAGTCCATGCGCAACAACGCGGTGCCTGAAATTCTCTTCGAAGCTTTTGTTAACTTTTCAAAACAGGATAAAACAGTCAGTAGGCTATCGAGGTTCCTTTCTTCCACGGACATGCACGTTTTCTAGCCTTTGTGATAATGTTTTCACACGTTGCCTTTGTGTGATAGTGCCCGTCTACGGCGAGCCACCCATGACCTTCAGAGCTGCACACTGTCACCGTTGTTAATCGTGACGTATATAAGAACTTGTCTTCTGTGAGGTAGCGAAAAGGGCGAGTTGGTAAACGTTACACATGATGAAAACCGCTAGAACGACGACGACGGATTTAAGACAACAAGCACGACAGGACGAAGCTGTTCTCGCAACTGAAGTTTTGTTAGTGAAATTAACAGAAAACAAAAACAGCGTAGCCGACACTGATTACATCAATAAACACCTACTTATCTATTAGGCACTACACAATCTTTGGAGCTGAAGCAGTTCACACACCGCTATTCATATTAGCTCGCAAAGAACAAACCTCTTTATCTGACAGCTACCGACGGCGCACTCTCACCTGTCAATAACTTGTTGTCTTTCTTACCGGTGTCCGATGTTCTGATTTTAAACTAAGCTAAGAGAAACTTTTTTTAAAAAATCGGTGAGCTTTTCTGCGCATCCGCTCAAATGCCGGTGAGCTTTTCTCAGCATCTGCCGGTTTTTCGGTGAGCTTTTTTCCGGTGAGCTTTTCTCCGGTGAGCTTTACTCCGGTGAGCTTTTCTGCGGTGAGCTTTCCTTCGCCGCCCTTTCTGAACACACCCCATAACAGATTCTGAGTGAACCACCCTGAGGCGCATGCTGCCTTTATTCTTGACTGCAGCAATGGCGTTTACATTTTTCTCTGCTTCGCATTCCCCTAAGCTGAGATTGGGGTGAAAGCTAAGCGCTCGTTGCACTTGTTGGACTTTGATTTTTCGTCACGGGCACAGTGCCCACGCTCAGAAAATGCGATGAAGGGGTCACGTGATCAAGTGGAGGCAGTTCATTGGTCTGGCGAGCACGTAGCTACCATCGCATTATAAGCGTAGGGATGAACAAAGTACCAAAAGTTCCCTGGGTGCGTCTGCATATAATATAACATTTATACAAAGTGCTACGAGAATATATGTTCAAACAGTGCCCTATCCGGCGTAGTGGGCTTGTTTATTTAAAAAAAAAAATATTTTACCACTTCAGGCAAACGAACACGCAGGGGAGTAAGTTGGCTCTGCCTAACACATTGCGAGACCTGGACGTAACCGCGCATCACAGACGGGAAACCAAACAACAGAAAAGTCTGCAACTGAACTTGTCGGAGGTTGAATACAAAGGGGCATATTTTCCAGGTGCTTTTGCCCAGCTGGCTGCATTATTATCTGGAAAATGAGGTTTACTGTCGCGTGCAAATTTCATCGATATGTTCAATTAACTTCGCAATTACTTTTTATTTATGTATTGATACTCTCGGCCTTTTGCAGGGCCTTTACAGGAGTGGTAATGCATACAAGATGTAAAGGAACAATCATGCACAGACACTTGAAAAAAGTGATTCAGCGTAGGTATTAAAACCAAGACATAAATTCAAAACTCAAAGTGACGGCACATTATCACGCCCTATACTCTATATTTTTAACAAAATCACAAATATTAGTCATAGTGACGACGGAATTAGGGAGTTGGTTCCATTCCTTTATGCCCTTGGAAAGAAACTAAATTTAAAACAATCATTTTCGACAAATTGTTCCCTGATATGCAAGCTACGACGATGTCTCGTACATTCACTGACGCGTGCCTCCATGTATTTAATTTTGTCTATCGTAAGTAGACCGCGAATAATTGAAAAAAAAAAATTCAGCCGGTCATACTTCGTTCTTAGTTCAAGAGGTGGAATTTCAGCAAGTCTAAAGAGTTCGGTGGGGGAGTGACTATGATTATATTTATTATAGATAAACCTGGAAGCAAGCCGATTGACTTTATCAAGTTTGGACGAGTTAGCTACTGTGTATGGATCCCACACTATTTTTGCGTTCTCAAGAACAAGTCTCACCAGTGTTTTGTAAGCTAATGTGTTTATTTCTGGCTAAGTGCTTGCAAGGTTTCTTCTGAGGTACCATTGTGCCTGGTTAGCTTTTCTGGATACTTTTTTCGCGTGGGTATTTCATTGTAACTCGGTGGTAAACGTCACTCCTAAGTACGTATTTTGGTCTAGACGAGGTAGGTCGTTGTCACCTATAAAGTCATCGTAATTTAGGAAATGCATTTTTCTTGTTATAGACATAACGACCGATTTTCGAGGCTTTAACTCTATTCGCCACTCGTCGCACCAATGTTTGATTTTGAGGAGTTTATTTTGTAGTTTTAGTTGATCTTGTTCCGTTTCTATTTTAATGTACAGAATACAATGATATATCAGCAAACAGCTTAATTGGAACAAATATTCCACAGCGTATGTCATCTTTAAACATTACAAATAAAAGCGATCCTAGCACACTACCTTGTGGAACTCCAGAAGCAACTAGAGCAGGTCTAGTCACACAGCCTCCAAACTCAACGAATTGAACTCTCGATGAAAGATACGTAGCGAAACCAGTTTGCAATTCTGAGGTTCTTCAAGAGGGTTTCAAGTTTAAGCAATAATTTAGAATGAGAAATTTTATCGAATGCTTTTGTATAATCTAAACTTATGACGTCCGCTTTTCCGCGATCTTTTATAGTTTGGGAGAGATCGTGCACAGTTCCGATGACTTGGGTCGTTGTGGAAAGACGTTTACGGAATCCATGCTGATATTAAAACAAAATATTCTAAACCCTAAGGAACGTTAAAATATGCTTTGAAACAATATGTTCGAGATGCTTAGAGCACGTGTTATTGCGAGATATAGGGCGGTAGTTTCCCACACAAGAAACAGACCCTCCTTTATGTATGGGGACAATTTTGGCAATTTTTCAGGCTTTAGGCACAGAACCGTTATTTATAGACGACTGAAAAAATTATAGTAAGATACTTAGCAAACCCATTCAGAGTACCGCTTCAGAAACGCATTAGGAATTCCGTCAGGCCAGGGACTTTTCTTCATGTCTATGTCGAGCAAGAGGTTAATAACTCCTTCCTCTTGAAATAATAAATAAATAATTGCACGACTATTAGAAAAAATTCTACCTCTTGGTAAATATTGGTTGTCTTGAGTAGACAGAGTTGAAAAAAAAAGGAATATAATTCTTCGGCTCATAGCTGACTGTTGTCGGAAGTAACTTCCTTTTCTTTTTTTGAGGGGGGATTAACATAACGCCAGAATTTAGCCGGGGCTTCCGTAATAAATTTTTTAAGAGTGACATTATAGAATTTGTGCTTTGAATCTTTAAGAAGCCTCTTCAGTTTGTGACTCAAGCTTTGTAATGCAATTTTCCTAGAGTAATTTGGCTCAATCGCATTAGCTTTCCAACACCTCTTTATTAATTTTTTTCATGTATAATTTCTCTAGTGATCCAGAGGCTCTTATTTCTTATTACTTTGATACGCTTAGGAATAAATAAACTAACACAATGTGCTGTCACGTCAGCAAAAAAGTTCCACAAAACTTCGGCAGCAGCACCTAACTGATAGAGTGTCTGGAAGTCGTCACGCGATTCCTCAAGATCATCTAAAACTCTAGCGTCATCTTCTGCTTCAAAAGTATGAACCTTTTCATGCGGAGGGCGATCAAGCCTGAAAGGGCAGAAGTTTAATGTCATGCATGTCATTTTATTATCCGAGATTCCTTCAAGAAATTCCCATTCCGAAAAATGAGATGTTAGGTTTCTGGCAACAAAAATTAGGTCAAGTAATGATGATGCAGCAGACGTCGTTCTTGCGTGCTCTGTGACAACTTGAGATAAATTATAACAAAATGCAATTTTCAGTAGTTGCTCACAGCTGGCCTTGTCTGTTCGTCCCGCCGAACGTGTATTTCAGTCAATGCCAGGTAAATTAAAATCGCCTAAGTAACAAGATGTTTTTATTATGACATAATACAGAGTCCATATATTGTAACAACCTGACTAGAAAGTCAACTGAGAAATTTGGAGGTCTGTATACACCGCCGAGAAGTATAACCCGATCATTCATCCTAATCTGGACCCCATACAGCTTTAATATATTTAACCTCATCCAGTACACTAATAACAATACCGTTTTTGATCAAAATCGCTACGCCTCCTCCACGTGCTTCTCTATCTTTCCTAAAAATGGTATAAATTTGTGGTGTAATTTCACTGTCTAAAATATTGCGATGTTGCCACCTTTCTGTAATTACCATAGCATCGGGTTCGTGTTTAAGAACAATGTTTTAATGAGGCCAACTTTATTTACAATACTTCGGGCATTTATGTTAATTAGTTTAAAGCGTGCTTTGTTGTGAAGTCACTGATTCTGATCCTGCGTACTTGGATAAGGTGATCACCGATATCTTTCGTTTCTAACCTTGCCCCAGGCATAGAGAACGTTGTTTACCTTGATCCTACAAAAAAAACATCTAGATAGCAACACAACTAAGGCAACGTAGTTACTATGGAACCTGTATATACGATCATCAACCTGCGTAAACCTGATCGTGTGCATGCTAGACGATGATGCCACGACAGGGTTGCCATGTCCACTGGAGCTGGCGGCCGACGGCATGCTTCTAATGTACTGTTAGCCGGGTAAAATGGGTCTCCTGATGACGTCATCTTGCGCGTGGCTACTGCGTCGAGAAATCCCGCCACTTGCGTAGATAGTTAGGGCTCAATCTCTATTCAGTTCCGCAGTGAGTAGCCGGTGACCACGAAGCATCCCACAGGCAACGATGCATTCCACGATGATGAGGGGAATAATAGCCAGCCGATGATTATCTGCGTAAACGTGATCGGGTGCATGTTAGACGATAATGCCACGGCAGGGAGGCCGTGCCCGAAAGCACCTGCTGATTCTTTCGGATTCATAGAACGTGTCCGGAGAGGTTTGTTGAGAGTCTCGGGAAGTAGCAGCGTCAGCTCCTCCTACAGGAAGGACAATGTACCGAGCACAATAGGGGACGCCACCACGGGACGGGGTCTCTCGCCTCTGCATGCCTAAGGAAGACTTCATTCTGTTATTCATGGGGGGCAAGCAGAGCAGAAAATCGCAGCACTACGCTAGTGCTAGTGTTACATAACGAAACATATCAAGCACCGATACCTAACGAACTGTTCGGTTATCTTAAAAGTAAACTTTTACAAATGCAATACAGGAAAGTATGCCCAGGAATATGGATGAGCTCTTAATTTAAAATTATTACTTTTTATTCGTGTGGTGACACATAGATAGATGAATCAAAATTGCTAGTGTTATCTTGCGCCCATCGGATTTAAAGCAGAGCACATAATGCATCAGCCTCATTATGACCTATACCGAGTTCCACTGTAATACCCACCCTTCCTTCTCTTTTTAATTTAGGGATTTGCATCAACGGTTTTGGCTTCCATTTCGGGGGTTAGTGTTAGTTTCTCTAGTACTTTTCAGGCGTTTTTTTTTTTTCTGGAAGGTTTTTTTTAATAAATAAAGTGGAATTGCGATTTTCCTAAAATTTTGTTGAGGATATCAGGACAAATATAGAGGTTGGTTGTACACAAAAAACACATGTAAAATATATATAAAATATCTGAAGTAAAATTAAAGCGCAGATTTAATCGTCATCCACGATATAGATAAACAAACATTTAACATAACTTACTTTATGAATAACCCAGAATATTTCGGACCAAATATAATGTAAAGCTTGTTAAACATTTGTGGCATCATTAATATTGATCGGAATCTTTAATCGAAACTGTACTCCCTGAATGGTGTTGTTGGCGTTGGATGATTGGCGTTGGATGATTGATGCAACCGTGGAAAGGCTGCAAAACACGTCATCCGATAACATGTCCCCCCTCACCCCCCTTTAGTTTATAACTCGCTAAACTGCTATTCTCGCGCAAGCATGATGTTGTTTGAGCACGGGTTATTTTTGTTTGGACTGCGAGGGCTATTAGCCCCGAGACGTTTGCGTGGTACTGCCGGTTCAGCATTGCCGGTTCAGCATTCAGCATTGCCAAATAAACTAAACAATGAGAGCCGCTGTATCTAATGTACTTTTTGTTTCGCTATTTATACAGTTGGTGTTTACTATTGCCACTGACAGATTCGTAAAAGCAGGGCGAGGATTATTATTCTCACCCGCTTCGCTTCGGCATTTTTTTTGTGTTCTTATCAGGTAATGCCGCAATATCAATGGCTACCGAGCACATAGTAGGATTTCGAAGGATCCTTCCGTCTTGAGTTCCTTAATCTGTCTATGAATGCAGCGGTTCTGAAGACGCGACGTACATCCTCTGGTGCCATTGCGCTCGTGCGATCGATCAGCTGTTCTCGGCGGGAAATTAAACAGTCGCGCGCCTCTAGCGGTTTTCTTTAACTATGGAAACAGAAAATATAATTTCTTCTTTGCTTCTAACTCAATAGTCAACTGGGACTTGTGCTGAATTAGTGGAGCACTTATTGAACGCGAGACACAGACGAACGGTGATGGAGTACTTCTAACCAACCTGCGCCTCACGCTCAATCGAGGTAGATGCGTAAATTATCCAATGCACAGCCCTTGTGTTTGGTAAACATCGAGCAGTGTATGCAAAAAAAAAGAAGAAAAAACAAGTTATACGAGCGCCGCTGTCCCCTAATAGTTTGATTATCTCGACAATACCCTCTCGACGCGTGTTTTCGTTCTGTTGCCAAGAGCCAATGGTAGCCCAGGATTGACAGGGCTTGAGGCGGATTGGGGTGGTCGTTCCTCGTTCTCTGACGGTTCGTTACGTCTCTTATCAGGGGATGCACCGCGTTTGTCGGCTCTCCGGGTCGTGCCCTTTTTTATGGTATCTTGTATATCGTAACATTTCATAGCGGAAGCAAGAGCAGGAGCGGTGCGCTTTTTGTTATGCCCTTTTTTTGCTCTGCATCTTGACTATTCCCACCAAATGTGACCAGTGACCAAGAATAGAACTTCATTTGTCGGTCGAGGCACTGCTCTTGCATCAAGGGAAGCTAGCCTGGATTGCTAGGAGTTTATTGTGTGTTTTCTTACCCATGCAGGCATCTGTCATCGCTCATCAAAAGAAAAAAAAACGGTGTTATACTAAGTTTGACTCTTTCTGGTGTGCATATATCCTTGGCACTAAGCTCTGTTGAGTGAGGCAAACTATTTCTGTCTATCAACGGAGCTGCACTGTCGTAGCAAGATGAGCCACACTGTTTGAATAAGGCAGAAAACCAGCCTCTTCAGTTGGGTCTTGTTTCATCGCTCACAGACACTATTTTCTCTTTTTTATGGTCTTGTATTGGACTTTTTTGTCTGTCTGGGCAACTCATCTGCGTTATACTAAGACTGGGCTCTGTCGCATATTGGTAGGTATTGTTGGCAGCAAGTGGCTGCCGTCAAGGACAGGAGTTTCTTCTTAGCCACCAAGAGCAAGTATATTCAATGTGAGCTATTGCCCGCTTATATGGGTCTTGTGTTCCATTCCACTTGGATGCCATTTTCTGTAAGCGGTGGCCTTGCATTAACCTTCAGTTGCCTCTATTCTGCAAAAACACCCGAGTTTGACTAAGACTGGGTTCTTTGTGTTACATGCAGGTCTTGGCGGCAAGCACTAGCCAATCAAGGACAGAAGTTTGCTTTTAACTGCAAATGGCAAGTGTTTTAAATGTGAGTGATTGATGCCTGTCTGGAATGTGTGTTCCATTCCTAACATACACTCTATTTACTGTCTTTAGAGTGGTCTGGCTTCAGGCTTTCTCTCTCTTTGTTGTCTCCCCTGTACAAAGACATCTGTGTCACGCGGCGACGCCAAGCCTGTTTCTCTCTTTGGGTTGCATGGCCGGATCGCTTACGTCCGGCATATCTAGAGAACAGCGACCCTAACAGGCAGTTAAGAAGCAGGTGGACGAACTTAACGAGAGCTTTATTTATAGTCGAAATCGCTGGTAGGCGATGACCGTTCTGGAAGCGGCTGGTGGTTTCGTTGACCCCTGGAGGATAGGAGGAGTCCATTGGCGGGGCTGCCCCAAGGACGACTGAAGGCAGTCAGACGAGGCGAATAAAACTGGTCGGCGAGGCCCTCCCCAAAGGGATCATAACGTCTTGGAAATAAAGGTCAGTGGGCTTCTCACGCACTTAAGCAGACGAGGGCCTTGGGGTGGGGGTGGTATAGGAGGGCCGTTCGAAGTGCCACTGATTGGCCGGTTGTTGGTCCGTGGATGGTTTCCCTGCAGACAGACAGCACCACTCATTCCCTTCTCATTTTGACGGATAGGCTCCCGGGATGCAAGAAACACGCATTGTCCCTCCCCGCGTCGTAGAAGTCGACCACTTTGACCGGTCATAATACCTGTAATGTTCGACCAGATATAGTGGTTGAAGGGAAGTCCCCATGGTGGGGAACATTCGCGTAAGAATAAATTGACTTTCACCTGAAACGGAGTGAAATTCGCACACTCTAGGCGACTTGTAGCCGCTGGAAACGTCCGCTGCTTCAAGTATCGAACCCGGGACCACCCCCCACGGCTAGTGGAGCACTCTACTAACTGCGCTAATCCAGGGCTAAAAGGGATGCTAACATTGGGCACTAATCTTGATCGCAGCCACCGCAAGGGTGAGATCTGGCTAACATTGAATTTTTTATATGCGCAGGTACCTACAACAGAAGGCTGCAGTTGAACAAGAGGCAGTTTGCGTTTCCGGGCTAGTTTGTTCTTTGAACAAGGTGAGCTAGTCTCTCTTGGTGAACCCTGCATGCTCTTTACTTACTAGGGAAAGTCGGTAAGACAGAAACGTATATAAAACTATGATTTCAGTAGTGACTAGTTTTGAGATACTTCAGTTGGTGGGAACACAATCCAGCTTTATGATAATAAATGCGCAGTAACTAGATAACTGTCGGACGCATGCGCAGCTCAATTTAGAAATGACAGCTGAGCTGGAGGAGTGTACGCTATAGCAACACGTTGCTGATGTACGTGCTTCCGGCCGAAAAGGCTTTCTGAAAAAGATAGTCACAAGAAAATGTTTGCCATTTACGGTAAGAAGTGTTTATCGCATAAAGCGGTGAAGAAATTGGTTGATAAATTCTCCCTAGGGCGGTCAGATGTTGTTGAGGAGGAGTGAACTGGTCGTCCTGTTGGGACTGCGACAGAAGCAACAGTGCGGCATGTTGAAGAAGTGATTCGAGTCGACTGGAGAATAACAATAGACAACGTAGCAACTGGAATAGGTTGTTGTCATGGTTTACCCTACATCATAATGCATGATTAATATCTTCACTTTCGAAGAGTGTTATCCCGTTGGGTGTCCAGACAGCTGAACGTGAAACGCAAAAAGAAAAGAACGGGCCTGTTCATACCACCCGCGTTTGGTATGCCAAAGGAGAAGACATGCTTAAAAAGATTGTTACTGGGTTTGAATCCTGGAATCATCACCACCAACACAAAACTAAGCGTGCTTTAAAGCAATGGGAGCATCCTTCTTCACCTTTAGCCAATATATTCAAGGTCATGCACTCAGCTGGCAAGGCTATACATACAGTGTTGGCATTCTCATGGAGTATTGCTTGCTCAATTTCTAAAACTAGATAAAACTGAGTGCTGAGTCGTACTGTGAAGTTATGTTGAAGCTACGGGCAGCAATTCGCAGAAAACGTCCTGGTCTATTGACTGCAGGAACCCTGCTGCATCATGACAACGCCAGGCCTCATGCACCTTGATCAAAGAAGGAGATAATTTAGAAATTTGGGTGGCAACTTATTGAACATCCGCCTTATAGCTCTGA
Source organism: Ixodes persulcatus (assembly GCA_013358835.2). Lineage (NCBI taxonomy): Eukaryota > Metazoa > Arthropoda > Arachnida > Ixodida > Ixodidae > Ixodes > Ixodes persulcatus. Next base: position 1,531,237 of record JABSTQ010009074.1, on the reverse strand, counting down.
CTTGGCACAAAGCGACTATCACTTGTTTGGTAAGCAAAAAAACTCGCCTTGGAGGCACATGTTTCACGACAAATGAAGATGCAGAACGTGAGATACGCACGTGGCTGAGAGGCAGCCCGAATAATTTAACCTAGGAGGTGTTGCGGCACTGGTAAAGAGATGAGGTAAACGCGCCATAGTCGGGAGAGAATGTCGAGAAATAAGGCAAAATTTTATGTTGGTGTCCGATACAATTTTTAATAGCCTTTTGTGACTTACTGACTTTCCCTCGTATATTGTGTGTATGTGTAGACTTCCGTAACTCGTTCTGGTAGAGTGGAAAGGACCTGTGGTTACACGTACATCTTTTTCTTGCATATGCAGGCATCATCTGGAAAGTCCCATGGTGCCAAAAGAGGAGATGGGATGTATTTTAATAGATAATAAAGAGTTGTAATCAATTTAATCTTGCATTTCTCACCCTCTATGATTGCTCAAAAAAAAAGCAACCCAGCCATAGGTTAATTGCGAGACATATTACTAAAAAATAATTAATCACTGTATTTCACAACTTATACTCAATGCAATGAAGTCGTCAAATGAACTCTATGTATTCAAAAGATCTGTTAGGCTTAACAAAAGAAAACAACTTCAGAGTGCAGGTGATTTGGTGTAAGTTGAACATGATGGTAAACCTGAGACTGGGGTAGGAAAAGAAAAACGCAAAGGTAGACAGAGAGAGAACAGGCAGCGTCTCGAACTCAGCTAGAAAGTTTATTTTGTAGACGCCTCATATACCACGTCTCAAACGCCGTCACTACAATCACCAGAAGCAACAATCCCCCACGGCAAGAAGGCACAATATAAGGAGAGGGTTAAGAAATCACACACACATACAGACAGTATTTAACAAAAAAGGGTGAACCTTCACTTATCGCCATTAACTACGGCTATGAAACATTTACACAAAGGGTCACAGTTCAGCACAACCCCCCCCCCCCCCCCTTGCCCTCCGCGAACGCAAGGGGTTCAAAACTGAACACAAAGAAATAACCTTGCCCTCCGGGAACGAACCAAAGACACTAAAAGATCGTTTTCTTTAACAAACCACACAGTCCGTATGTACACACATTGACACTGTCAACACTTCGGAACTGTCCACTCGAATCCGGTACATTGTAACAACCTAAAATTCTTACTAGAAAAACACTAACACCACCCCCCCCCCCCAAAAAAAAACAACAACCAAAAACAAAGAAGTTATTTTTATTTTTTGCCAGGCGATTTATTTTGTTGTCAAAAGACTACCAATCAATATTTTGCTTAAGTGTCACGCATATTTTTATTAAAGCAAAAAAAAGAAGAATAGACGCAACTTCTCAATGTCGAAACCGAAACTGCGCTGGGAAGGAAGAAGAAATATAGAGGAGGAGAAAGATACCAGAAGTCACGTGGCTGTGCAATTCTATTTTTTTCAATCAACCTATTTGCAGCTTTTTCGAAGCCACAAAATATGAGTACCTTATTTTATGTCCATTTCAAAAATTGAGTGTGTGCCTTCAATGGCCCAGTATTTTGATTATCGTTCGTGGTTGTGTCTAAACCATAGAGAACGGCGCGCGCCCATAAAGAAGAGAGTGAGCTCGACTCAAACCGGCCAATTCTCGATCGGCAGTGTTCGGGCGGAAAGAAAAAAAATTCGAGCCGCAAATTCTGTTCTGGGTAGTTGGGCTCGCATATGTCATGTACAAATAAAAACCTTGACAAGCATAAATGCCCTGTTAGTTTCGCTTAAAAAAAGAACTTACAAGCTCAGAAATTGTTTGCACTCGTTCCCAAAGTGCAACGACGCCTGGCCTAGGCAGTTACCAGTACGTCTTTAACGAATCGTTTCTTGAACTACACGTTTCATATCATTTTGTTTTTGAGAATTACTTCCGTTTTGGACCAGTTCGCTTCACATGCATGGTATTCCTTTAGGTGCCTGGCTAACTCGAAGTTGGAAGCCTGGTTTCTCACATTCCGTTTGTGTTCAGTCAGTCTTTCATTTATACACCTCGACGTCTGACCTAAGTATTTAAAGCAGCAGTCCAAAGGGATCTCGTGAACCACAGATTTCTCACATGGAACCGACATTTCGTGATGTCTTTTAGGACATTCTTTCTGTCCCGATCTAAAAGGGGTAAGTTTGCGTAACTTGAAATCGGATGCTAGACAGTCTACACGCCAGGCATCTCTTCGCAGATGTTTTGGTTTTATGAGAAATATCGTTAAAATATGGGATAGGAGCTCGTCGGCTCCGCACACTTGGTTCATCCCGCTTTGTTCCGAGTTGAATGAAAAGTTTTCATCTCAAGAAAGTTTGCTCATACCCAGCACCTTCCAGTCTTTCCCGCTGCCTGTTAACACTTGACTCATGAAATAGGTACCATACCTTTTCAACATATCACCAATCAATGATTTCGCAACTCCCGCTTCAACAATCTTAGTGTGACAACGTTAGCCATTTTCTTACCATATCCCCAAGATAAAAAGGTCTTCAGCTGAATGCGCAACTTCAAAAACTGCAACATGTTATCCTCTTGCTTTTTTACTGTGAACATCAATTCACAGTAGAAAAACTGTGCTTTCTAAACAAAGTTGTCACTCTAAGATTGTTAAAACGGGAGTTGTGGAATTATTGATTGGTAATGCGTTGAAAAAACCTTGTGCCGGTTTCACGAGTCAAGCGTTAAAAAGCAATGGGGAAGATTCATGCTGTGAGAATGTACCACTTATATGATGCTAATGTGTCCCTGTCAAGGTCATCTGACTCTCTGGAAAATTCCCAGACCAGTCTGCTTCATAAGCTTCCGACAGCTGTGCCCGCCGGTGAATTCCATGGGAAAATCTGTAAGTAGCAGCTGGCTTGCTGCATGCTACTTCGAATCCTGGACAAAAGCTTACCGGAAATAAACTCACCGGACAGAAGCTCACCGGACAAAAGCTTACAGGTCAATAGCTCCCCCATTTTGACAGTTTAATACTTTAGACCTATGTTATAAAAAAAAGAAAGAAACACGCTTTTCGTGTAGGGCTCGTCCAATTATGAGGTGCTATGGAAACCAGCGTTCTTCGTTAAGTCCTTATTGCGAACTCCTTTTGTTCGTGTTCCGCACATTGAAAAGTATACAGGAAGGGCCTCAGCACGCACATCGTATCGCTGCGCCGCAGTGCTCTTTCGCAGCTTAAAGGCCGCCTGCTTTCATCGCCGTCACCATCGCAACGAACGCCGAATTAATTAAAACACGCCCGGTACCGCCGCGTGAAGCCAGCAGCAGCTGAGGCGCGTATATCACTGGGGAGCATGTTAAAAATTGACCGCATCTCCACGTGGTGAATGATGTTGCTTGGGGCGAAGCTCTGGTGGTGCTTGTCTGCGTAGACGCCGAGCCGCAGCATGCCGAGCCTTTTCATCCATGTCAGTAGGAGAATGTGTGGTTTTCTTCTTTTTCTTTTTTTAAGCAGACAGATGGGATGATATCTCGGAACCCCCTACTCTTTGTTTTTCTTCTTTTTCTTTTTTCATAATTTTTTTCATCTTTTTTTCAATTTTTTTTTTTGCCCTACACGAGCACGTGAGCATGTGCTCACGTGCTCGTGAGCACGTGATCTCACGAGCAGAAGCACGAGCACCCGACGCCGGGCCTACGGCGGACGGCGGACGGACATTGCTAGCCCCTAAGGAGCTTCAGAGGCGGGGGGGGGGGGGGGGGCGGCCGCCCCCCCCTGAGACGCCAAAAATAAAAATAATTCTGAATTTTTTTTTTTTTTTTTATATTTGGTTTTTGTGTAGCGATTATTTGGTCAGCAAACTAAATTTGTGCTGTCGAAGCAGGACGGTAGATTCGGCCATCTGTTTTTCCTTGGCAACGTCTTTGTTATTTAATAAAAAAAATGGAGAGAGATGAGTGGACAAGTTTACCAGACGCGAAATGTACCTGCGAAGGGAAAGCGGTGCTTGTTTAAAGTTCAGAACCTAAGAAAGATAGCAGCTTTGCGGCGCGGGCTCGTCCAAAGCGTCTCTCCACCCTGTACGGAGGCGGCGGCTTTGGTATCGAGGCTCCCTGCTCCCTCCGTCTCTCTGTGGAGCCATCCTGTGCCGCTGAATTGGTACCACTGGTTGAAAGGCGAAGAGAGGCGGGAAAAGTCCACTATGACCGCAAGACTCGGCTAAGGGGGTGGAGGGGAGGTTGTTAGGTGTCGACGCCCAGCCTTGTCTCTCGGGGAGCATGGTAATCTCGCTGGCGTCCAACCTTTCTCACGAACAACGCCCGAACCACTCAGTCGGGAAAACTTAACAGGTTTATTTCATAGCGAAATATGTGACCGAAGACGACCGTCTCTCAAACGGTCGGGATTTTTGTGGACACGCGAGGGAGAGGAGGATTCCGTGGGCGGTGCTTTTCCTGAAGCGACCGAGGGCAGTCGGACCAGCGGAGCTCTCCCCCAAGGGGAGCTTAACGTTTGGGAAAGGCGAGACGACGATTATCCCCCACTCTGGAATCCTACGAAGGGGGTGGGAAACAGTTCCAAGGTCTTCGAATTGGCTGATGAACGATCCCTGGATTGTTCCCCCGCAGACAGCCGGCGCCGTTTAATCCCCCCTCCCACCACCGTGGCAGAGAAGAATCGGGAAAGCTCGGAACACAAACTGTCGCGTTCCGCCGCCTCGGCGCCAGCCGCAGGAAGAAGTCCGAAGGGTTGACACGTGACGTGAGGGAGGGGAGTCCTTGAGCGGCGCTTCCCCGGAAGCGACTGACGCCAGCCAGAATGGCAACGCCCCGAGCGTTCGGCTAAGCCTGGGCTAATCCTTCCCCCAAAGTGGTCCTAACGACTAGGAAAATACTTCGGTAAGCTTCCCACGCACTCGCACACACATGGAGATGGGACGGGTCATAACAAGGTGTTGTTGAGGTGGCGATAGCGAGGCGCGCATACCAAAACTCAACTGGTTTATTTTTGCTTCCCGTCTTGGGCGACGGGCGTTCCCCTCTCCTTGGCTACGTTCTCCCGAAGCGGGAGGGTGGGAAGAACCGGTCTATCGGGAGCGCAGCAAGGTCACGAGGCAGGGCGAGTTCTCTCGAGCGGTGAGCAACGTGGGTCACCACAGTGTACACGCGTGCGTGTGTGGGCTCTGAGTCATGCGCCGCCGGGCCTGAGCGAAGGTACCTCGGGAATGCCAGCGCTCACGTTTCACAAGTCAGGAACGGTCGGTCAGGCTACTTTGAAGGGGAGTCAGTCGGGTAGCTTAGAGCGGCGAGAACTGTGCAGCTTCAAGATCCGCGAGGGACACAAAACGTGGACTTCTTTACTGTGTTGCACCATTCATCCCTTCTCCGTCGCGGATCGCTGTTTTTCAGTGACGATTGACTTGGAGCACGTGGTGACGCGCACGTTCGAGCTTAGTGGCGGCGCTTTCGACCTGTCGTTCACACGTTCACTCCTGGGCAAAACGGTGATTCGGGTAACGAGAAAGTGCTGTTGACCTCCAGAGACAAAGTGAGCCTAAGGCGGATGAAGTAACCGGGAGTCGAGTTCTGCAGCCTGTTAAGAATGGAACCTTCGGCGACCTTCTTCCGAGTTTCAACGCTGCGGAAACGAGTCACGATCTGTTCAGGACAGTCGCCCGCCTGTTGGAGCCTGCCCGAAACGAGTCACGATCTGTTCAGGACTGTCGCCCACCTGTCGAAGCCTGTCGAAGCCTGTCCAAAACGAGTCTCAACGCGTCCGTGACGTCAACGGGACGTGTGTGTGTGTGCGTGTGGGTTCGTGCGCTCCGGAAGGGGAGAGAGGCATGGCCTAACTGCGGAGAACCATGGCTACGACGCACTTCTGGCTACGACGCGGCGGACTTTGCTGCAACGCACTTGGCGGTTGCACCTGCTGCCCTGGCGGAGAGTGAGGGAGAAAACGGACCCTATATAAGGCGGAGCGTAAGGCTGCTCCGTGGTTCTCTCGGATTTGACGACTGTATCGCTACCATGTAATTAAACCGTTCGTTACGTTACCAATGCTCCCACCTCCACTGGACCCCTGGGTTCTTCACTTCGGGGAATGGTCGTCGTCACGAGCCAGGAAGCCTCCGGACGTGCGGCTTAAACCCCGCCTCGAACAAGCCGCTACAATGGTGAGTTGCACTTTAGTCCGTAAAATGACGTTGCTCTTTTGACAAATTATAACGAGGCATTTTCTGCACTTCGCTCGCGTATGAGGTAGTTGGTAGCCGTGACGCATGCCGAAAAAGTAATTGACATAGATAGTAAGGAAAAGAAAAGCTAAATGGAACGTGTGAATTGTTCGTTTCTTTGCCACCATCCGCAGCGACATAAAAAAAAAACATCGCGCTGCCGACATTAATTGTTTCCTCCTCTTTCTATGCATAAAAATTAGTCATAGACTGTGTGCGGTGTTTCTTTCGGTCGATGGATAATCAAAATATTTATGCGAAATTTGCTCACTAAATCTTTTTGTGGGGTGGAAGGACACTGATGGCTTAAGAACTCCCAGCCAACCAGCGTTTGGGATTTGGTATGTTATATTGAGCTAATTTTTGTAATACTTTTTTCTTTGTATTTGTGTACGCAGCCTTTACTACTTTCACCTTCCATTCACACTTCGGCTTGAGACGCATAAGATCGCACAGCTGATATTCGTAATTAGTGCTGAATCAGTCACTCGTGGTATTTATAAATTACGTCACTTATGAATGGGTTCTATCTGTTTAGTAAAACAAGTGTTTTTTACATAGAGTGAAGATGGTCCACCAAGGTCATCCAAGCGGAAAAGTACCACTCTGCATAACTTCTTCCAAGCTGTGCCCAAAAAGATTGTCACTGAGGCAGACATTGCAAGCAACGACTCGAAGCTCACTTTGAAGTCTGATGGCGTGGACGAACAACTCACGATTGAGGCTCTCCCGTCCCCCATGGTCGAGAATTCTGACGGAACTACCCCACTAGCCCCGGCCGTCCACACACTTCGGAATCCAGCAGCTGACTTTGGTTTGCAATATGACATTGGCAACTTCGTTGGGGCGAGGCCAGACGACCACACCGTGGTTGGCTTACTCGAATGCCATTGGATGCCACCGCAAGGTTACTCCTTCCCTTTCTCCGAACACAACAAGGGACAAACAGTCGAACGGAGGTACGTCAGAAGTGACCACCTACTGAAATATCCTTGGCTGGTTGTCTCGGATGCCAAGGCAGGTTTGTTCTGCAAATTTTGTCCTCTTTTTGCCACCGGGCACATTGGGGGAAACACAAGACAGTTGCCCTTCAGGCTCTTGTAACGGAGCCTTTGAAAAAATTCTCGAAGCTTCTGGGGAAAGATGGAGCTTTGGAAACCCATTCCAAAGCTAGATATCACATCGAAGCAGTGGAAGCGGGCAAGGCTTTTCTGAAAACTTGTCGCGACCCAGCAAGGGTCGTGGCAAACCAGATCGATACACAGCGAATGCGGCAGGTGTCTGAAAACCGCGCGCGGCTTCTCTCGATTGTCGACAACGTTGTGTTCCTGGCCCGGCAGAATATTGCCTTCCGTGGACATCGGGATGACGGCCCAGTGGTCACTGGGAAGAACGGCAATGACAGTTCGGAGAATGGAGGAAACTTCAAGGAGCTGCTGCGCTTCAGAGTGAAATGTGGTGACCATGCCCTCGAAAAACATCTCTCCACAGCCACAGGAAGGAAGATGTTCACAAGCAAAACAACTCAAAATGCCCTTATTGAATGTTGCGGAGACGAAGTTCTGTCCTTGATCTTGGCACGAGTTCGACAGAGCAAATATTATGGCATTATGTTCGACGAGACAACAGACGTGGCTCACAAGTCTCAGCTATCTCTTGTTTTGAGGTATGAACATGATTTAAAGATCAGAGAAGATTTTGTGGGTTTCTTAGATCCTCGAGAACTCAAGCCTCAAGATTCAAATCAGAATCAGAATTCGTCCATGTCGGACAGCGGGTCCGACGAGGAAGAGCAAGACGAAGACGACGCACTGGAGCCAACACTGACTGGTACCAAGCTCGGAAAAATCGTGCTAAGTATACTGAGGTCATTGTCTCTCGACCCCAAAGGCTGTGTAGGCATTGCAACAGACGGATGCTCAGTAATGACCTCCGAGCTCTACGGTGCCATTCAGGAAATTCAAAAAGTAGCCGTGCATGCAGTTCGATGCCCCTGCTTCAACCACAGCTTGAACCTTTCTATATCCAAAACATCAACTGTGCAAAGTGTCCGAAACACCACCGGGACAATGGGGGAAGTCATTGCGTTTTTTACGGCCTCGCCCAAGCGTAACGCCGTTTTGAAACTCCAGCTTGGCAAACAGCTGAGAAAGTTATGCGACACACGTTGGGTCGAACGTCACGACGCTGTTTTGCAGTTAAGAGAGAGCCTGGGAAGCATCGCAAAGGCGTTGGAAACGGTTTCGCAGTGGCGAGAACCAAGCTCGGCTGCCAAGGCGAGATCACTGCTTACATCAATCCTGGATGCCGAATTTGTAATCGCAACCCTAGCTCTCTACGATGTACTCTCAGTCACGCTTCCCCTAAGTCGGTTGCTCCAAAAGCCGGATCTGGAAATGAACAGTGCCTCGGACATCGTGAAAGACACAATCGTCGTCCTGAGCGGAAAGCGCAACCCATTAAACGTCGAGAAGACTTTCAAAGACATTTTCGCGCATGCAAAAGAAATTGCCGAGAATATGGGAGCCCAACTAGATGTGCCTCGTCTAGTCCAACGACAAATGAACTGCGCAAAATTGCCTCCACAGACAGCCGAGTCATACTTCCGCGCACATGTATACATTCCTCTTGTGGAATCTGTCGTAGAAGATCTTAAGCAGCGTTTTCCGGAAGAGGTGCTGGAAGTGTACAGCCTCAACACACTTTTGCCTCGCCATGTGAATGAGAAGGGAGCTCCAGGAAAGCTCAGTATCCTGGCAGCAAAATACGGCGTGCTCCTCGGAATGGGAGAAGTAGCCTTGCAGACCATCATCAGAGCCGAATTTTCACTGTGGGCGGCGAAATGGAGACGCGAACAAGAGAAGGGGCCTCTTCCATCGGCAGCTGTGGAGACACTTCAAGAGTCGGAGCCAGAGCTCTACCCCAACATCAGGACTCTGCTGCGCGTTCTCGCCACACTGCCAGTTAGTGTTGCGACGGCTGAGCGGTCCTTTTCCACCCTTCGTCGAATTAAAACTTGGATTCGATCGCGGTGTGGCGAAAAGCGACTCAACGGTCTTGCCCTCCTCCACGTCCACCGAGATGTGAACGTCAACCAAGAGAAGGTGGTAGACCGCTACGCGCAGGGAGCACGACGAAGGAAGGCGATGTTCGTGCTCTGAAGAACCTTTAAGTTGATAACTTGTGTAAATAATTATGTCTGTATTCTGTCCTCCCCAATTGTAGGGGTTTTTTTTTTTTTTCTTCATCTCATCAGATAAACATGAATCTGTATAATAAATAATTTTAATGTTGCTCCACGCAATTCGCCTAGGCACTGCGCTGAAGACCATTTGAGCTCGCATTTTTGTTTTCTATTGGTTTCACGGATCCACAAGACCATAAAGAATCGAACAGTTATTTTTGTTTGGCTGTTTCCCGTAAAATACCAAGTCATTGAGAGTAAAGTCGCTGAGAAATCCCACCCACTGTTTTTTTATTAGAGTTTAATTACTCCAACTAAATGCTCACTTTTCTCAAGAACTGTGCATTTTCGAGAGTGAGTCAATAAAATAACAATGAAAATAAGAAGGTAATTTGATCACGTTCTTCCAGGAATTAGAAATTCTCCATATTATTCGGCCGTCTTACATTTGTCTTGATAACAAATCCTTTCTTCTCCGGTCTTTGTGGTATTTATTTTTTTTTGGTCTAAATTTATGTATTTTGTGTGTTCGAGTCCCTCCACAAACTCTTTCACGCCGCGTGCCTCAATTGCCTGTGTTGCTTAAATGGGGATAGTCACTGTTTAGACATAGAGTATAGAACCATGCACACGTATGTCTCTCTCTATCTCTATTTTTTTTTTACCACTTATAGTGCAAATCTTTGAACCACTGAAGCAACAAGTGCGGGTTAATATAAAAGAACAAGAAACTAATACAAATTTGGTGGGGATATTTAGGCTGTAACAAACGTTAAAACACGATTAATAGTTGCTTTTTGTAGATTCCGCAAAAATCGCTAGCCCGCACAATTAAAAAAAAAATCACGACCGCCCCCCCCCCCCCCAAACCTTAGCCATAAATCCGCCTCTGAGGAGCTTCGCTCCTAAAAAAGCAATAGACCGATCTCACCAGCTAGTTTGAGTACGCCACCGCTGCCGACATGCATCGTGGGAGCTGTAGTCTTTCTGCACGCGCGACCACCCTGCTGGAGGTCTGCGCGAGCACAGCACGAGGCGGCATGAGCTGTCTGGTGAACTGGCGTCTGCCTCCTACGAACTACAGTTATGGCGGCGTCACGCATGCGTGGAACGCTTGGTAAGATCGGTCTATTGGGGTGTGTGTATGTTTATACAGCCTAGAACTTAGTTTGCCTGAACGGCCGACTTGTCTCAAGCTGTAGATGAGAATTTTAGCCAGTGCAGTACAACCGTTAGCCTGGGGTCTTTAACGTGCACAACGCAATAGTGATACACGGCCGCACGCCGGTACGATGCTAATCCAGATTGAAACGGGCAGGGTGGGGATAGAACCAAGGATCCTAGATTCTGCAGCGCGAGCCTTCGCTCCACGTGCTCCGAGCAGGTGTGCGCTAGCCCACTCGGCCACCGATCCCACCGGAAGCGTGTTAACCCACCCTCCCGCCTGCGTTCACGCCGCTTTGGGGCGACAGTCTGCGGCTGGTCATTACAAAACTACTAAACTTTGGCTAGGAGACGGCGTTTGGAAAATGGCGTCATACACGGGTGTATAACTGGGGAGCGTATTCAACCACCCCCCGTCTGCGTTCACGCCACTCCGCGGAGACAGTCTTCGGCCGCTCATTGCAAAGCTATAGAAATTTGGTTAGCAGACGGCGTCCGGAGACTGGCGTCAGCTGTTGCTGGCTTCACGCGACGGTACCGTGCGTGCCTCCATTCATTCGGCTTTTGTTGTCATGGTGACGGTGATGAAAGCAGACGGCCTTTATGCTGCGAAAGAACACTGCGGCGCAGCGATACGAGGTGTGTGCTGCGGTCCTTCCCGCATGCGTTGCAATGGGCGGAACGCGAACAAAATGAGTACGAAATAAGGGCTTAACGCAGAAGGATAATTTTCTCCAGCGTCTCATAATTTGACGGGCCTTACACGAAGTGCGTGTTTTTTATTACTACTTGAAGTCGTCGAGTGGCAAGTCTGGGGGCGGGTTATGATGGAGATTATATATAAAGGTTTATCATCAAGATTAAAAGCGAGGATTTCGCGGTAATTTGCAAAAATAAGGTAGTTTACAGTATTACAAGGTACTTCTTTTCGGAACGCTTTATTATAAAATGATTTCCAAGAAAGCTGAGAGGAGTGGGAAATGAAGAAAATGGGGGTTTTATTTGAACAAAATGATGGGCACAAAAGGATATTTGTAATGTTGATGTGCATATTTTTTTTCTTGTCTTGACTCCACTGGATGTTTTTAATGACGCTGATATTTTTGCATGCCGGCTAGATAGGAGAATTAACAATTTTATATTCTCCTTTTTGCTTCGCTTCTTTTGGCATTTTCTTTCTGAAAAGAAAAAGCAAATTAAAGTTTTATGTGTTAGGGAAATATCTGTTATTATCGCCCGGCGATAATTCGGTCTTATTGTGAGAAATGAGAATATAGTTCATATAAGAAAGCATTATATGTATAACTTTAAAAACAAACTCGAGGCATTCAGTGATTTCTGAAAAATAAAATTTGTATTCACTAAGCTATTTAGTTTCGATCTTGATTTTTAATAAATGTTAGTTGGTAACATCAAAGTAGAAACATCATTGAAACCAGGTATATATATATATATATATATATATATATATATATATATATATATATATATATACCGGGTGGATCAAGGAGACGGCAGGCTCTTTAAATCGACCGCAAAATTCGGTTTCTTAACCTATCGCGCTACGACTTTGTGCAGCGCTGCCCACAGATGGTGCATTTTTTTTTTGTAAAATTTGCAAAGAGCAAACTTACCTGAGGAAAAAGTAAAGAAAGAAAAAGGCTTAGCTCCTATGGAAACGCAGCGACGCCACCGGTCTGCAAACAACACGGCGCCGTTTCGCACGGGAGACAAGAGAGGGCGCAAGCGGTCACGACGCCAACTGCTGCCAACGAACGGGCAGACGACGCCGAGAGCCGGCGTATTTAGCAGACAAGGAACTGCAGTTGCTTGTTGTTACCGCGCCTGTAATTGTTTCTGCGACTATCGCCGCCTGCGGAACGCGCGCTGCTTTTGAGTCGAAAAGATTGTCTGCTAAAGACGCTGGCTCTCGACGCCGTATGCTCGTTCGTTGGCGGCGTTCGTTGCGCCATCTCTTGTGTCCCGTGCGAAACGGCGCAGTGCTCTTTGAAGACCGGTGGCGTCGCTGCGTTTCCATAGGAGCTAAGCCTTTTTCTTTCTTTACTTTTTCCTCAGGTAAGTTTGCTCATTGCAAATTTTACAAAAAAAAATGCACCATCTGTGGGCAGCGCCGCACAAAGTCGTAGCGCGATAGGTTAAGAAACCGAATTTTGCAATCGATTTAAAGAGCCTGCCGTCTCCTTGATCCACCCGGTATATATAATTCAGTACGTGTCGGTAGCCAAGAGGCATAGATAACAGTATACTTTGTCTTTCACTGCATAATTATGCTATAGAACAACAGTATTATTGGCAAAGACACTGTTAAAGACCAAAGGTCAAAACCCACCAGAGTGTATAAAATAGTCACCGCAATATCATTCTGTTCTCTCAGTATTCATTTCACAATCATTTCTTCTATGCACTGCAATCCCCTCATCCGTTCCCCCAAGTAATGATGACCGTCTGGCCTCCGACTATGACATAAATCTAAGATTTTCCTTTTTTGCAATCCTTCTCTGCCATCCTGTAAAAATCTGAGACTTTATGATTACTGCAACCGTGTCTTGGGACTCTGGGAACGAATATCTGTTTATAAAGTCTTCATTTCACTCTTGGAACAAATATTTGTATATAAAATCTTCATGGTACTCTTGAACGAATATCTGTATATAGAATCTTCATGGGACTCTTGGAACGAATACCTGCACTTAAAGTGCAGGTAAAGACTATTAAAACTAATATCTGGAATTAAAGTCTTCAGACACCTTGAAGTTTTCCCCAAAGAATCTCGGAAGCGCACCGACACCAACCACTCATTACATTCGATCATACCGTGCACAACTTGGCACAGAGTACAACACTATACATTAAAACTGAAGAGATGAAAAACCAAGTGAAAAATAGATAGCGCGACGTCAGCGAGGACTGGGAAATAGTTTTGTCAGCTGCAAAGCTGCACAAAGGCATTCTACTGCTTGGTTAACTTTGTTTAACTTGGCGAAAATCAAGTTTGATGCCTATTTGAACACCATGGACCCTTACAAGGGATACGCTCTGAACCTTCCCGTCATTAAGGTTATAGTTGAACACTATACCCCCTCATTTTTTTGTGATTAACATTACCAAAATTTACTTTAGATTCAGTTAAACTTTGTTTTTCACTCACAACTGCTCAATATTCCCACATTAGAGCTTCGGCTGCATGAACGTTTAAATGCCCGCAAAATAAATTAACAAATATTTATTGGGCGAACTATATACCTTTTGCTTGCTCAAATGCTTCCCTAAGGCTCTATCTTATTCCCAACTCTATTTGATGAGATATCATAGAGGTTTATGTCTCATCGAACGACTTCCGCGCCTGCAAGATAGAAGTTCATAAGTGCACAGCGTGCATATACATATAAACATTTTTACTTACACGTTCGTCACGGGTTTTCTAAAGAAGAATACGCTGGGTGCGTTTTAACGTAAAGAACGGATCGCATGCATTTTTCTACAGGGCATAAATGCGTGGTGTTGCCGTGAAAAAAAAATTACAAACCTGATAAAATGTGTTTGAATGTCCGAGCAAAGTCGCCTCCGACACCTTAAGCTAGTAAGATTTTTTTTTTTTTCAAAATAGAAAAAACTTAATGCAGGAAATGGCGGCGATGCTATGAACGTAAAAAAAGTTGATGACAGCTGTGTTCGTACGTAGCCAACCGGACTGCCTGTGCGAGACGGATTTTCAGCTTTGAACAGAACACCACCGCTTGTCTTCTGAACGGAATATTTAAGTAGGACATCTTAATGGTATATATGAATCAAATGAGGTGACCGCTATTGCGATTTCCAAATGCGGGCACATGGAAGGGTCACCCTCGTTGAGCAGTCAAGAAGCGAAATATTCATGCTGCTCAGTGATATATTGGTCAGCTATGCGGAGATCAAGTCGTCTGTTTCTTGCGCAGGAGGTGTGGTGACGTCAGAACGACACCGAGCTTTGATTGGCTCTGATTGAAAGGATAGTGGGTAGACCTCAAAGCAAACTGCCTTGAGGTCTACCCACTGACTTTCAATCAGAACCAATCAGAACTCGGCGTTCTTACGTCACCACAACCCATGTGGAAGAAGCAGACGAACTTGCGCTCCGCAATAGTCCCTGAGAGCTTAAGAAGCGCCGGCCGGGACAAGTTCCGAGATCCTTATTCACAGGCATTATACATTAATAACAATACATTAAGAACATTATACAATAAGGACAATCAAGAAATAATCAGAAACCAACAAGGGATAACATAATGTGCCATGCCCTGCGTTTCTTAGGCTGTCAGCATCTTTATTAGATTAGCTCAGTTACGGAACTGCTCATAGACGCTGCATGCACGAAGAGTAGCCCCCCTCACTCACCACGACTCGCCTCCCGTCGTTCGACGCGCCGGATGGCTGCTATGGTAACTGCAGTCTATTCTATGAAATACATGCGTTTCGAAACAGGCAGCAGCGGCGGCACTGAGCACGCAACCTAAAACCTACGTTCTGTACTTTCAGAAAAACACGTGCCGGACTCTCGACTATCCGGGAGCCAGGCCTTGCAACAAGCACCGTACAAGTCATCTACCAGCGGATGCAACGCCTGTACTGATCATCGAGGAAAACGTGCCAAATAACGGTCATCGAGGCTCCAACGGAGGACGCAACCACCTGCAAAGTCATCATCCAGAGCAGCAACGCTTCAATCGTCCGCGAGGTGGCCCTCGGATCCCGACGCTACATAATCGGCTGTCTCCCACCGGCCCCCGCACAGGCAGCAGCGGCGGCACTGAGCACGCAACCTAAAAACTACGTCCTCTACTTTCAGAAAAACACGTGCCGGACTCTCGACCATCCGGGAGCCAGGCCTTGCAACAAGCAACGTGCAAGTCATCTACCAGCGGATGCAACGCCTGTACTGATCATCGAGGAAAACGTGCCAAATAACGGTCATCGAGGCTCAAACGGAGGACGCAACCACCTGCAAAGTCATCATCCAGAGCAGCAACGCTTCAATCGTCCGCGAGGTGGCCCTCGGATCCCGACGCTACATAATCGGCTGTCTCCCACCGGCCCCCGCACAGGCAGCAGCGGCGGCACTGAGCACGCAACCTAAAAACTACGTCCTCTACTTTCAGAAAAACACGTGCCGGACTCTCGACCATCCGGGAGCCAGGCCTTGCAACAAGCAACGTGCAAGTCATCTACCAGCGGATGCAACGCCTGTACTGATCATCGAGGAAAACGTGCCAAATAACGGTCATCGAGGCTCCAACGGAGGACGCAACCACCTGCAAAGTCATCATCCAGAGCAGCAACGCTTCAATCGTCCGCGAGGTGGCCCTCGGATCCCGACGCTACATAATCGGCTGTCTCCCACCGGCCCCCGCACAGGCAGCAGCGGCGGCACTGAGCACGCAACCTAAAAACTACGTCCTCTACTTTCAGAAAAACACGTGCCGGACTCTCGACCATCCGGGAGCCAGGCCTTGCAACAAGCAACGTGCAAGTCATCTACCAGCGGATGCAACGCCTGTACTGATCATCGAGGAAAACGTGCCAAATAACGGTCATCGAGGCTCAAACGGAGGACGCAACCACCTGCAAAGTCATCATCCAGAGCAGCAACGCTTCAATCGTCCGCGAGGTGGCCCTCGGATCCCGACGCTACATAATCGGCTGTCTCCCACCGGCCCCCGCACAGGCAGCAGCGGCGGCACTGAGCACGCAACCTAAAAACTACGTCCCGTACTTTCAGGTTGGTTTTCACACATTTTTTTGTCATTTCTTTTCTTTCCACTGCTGCTGCCATACAGCCATAGAGTGTATAGAGCATGAAAAACGCAAATGACGAATGTTTACCATGTGGCAAACCCCTTCCACATAATGGAACAGTCGCAACGTGCTCTGAATGTTCTTATAGTTATCATTTTGGAGCGTGTAGTGGGGTATCTGAAGCTACTTTTAGAAAGAGAGGCGAAAGTGCTCGGGAGGAGTGGAAATGTCCGACTTGTCAAAAAGGCAAACAGAGGAGTCAGTCGGTCAAGGGGACCATACCATCGGAGGCGGATATTGCCGGTATGTTCGTTACGATCAGCCAGAAACTTGAAATTCTCACGAGCCTAAAAGGAACAGTTGACGGCATAGAAAAATCCGTGCAGATGATGTCTGACCAATATGACGAGATCATGACCCAACTAACCGCCCAAAGCGCAGACATCAAAGACTTAAAAGCACGGGTGACGAATCTTGAGGCGAGCAAATGCGAAGATGATGTTCGACAGCTGAAAGAAGAATTGAACGAACTTGAATGGAGGAGCAGGCGACTGAACCTGGAATTTCACGGCATTCCGCAAACCAATAACGAAAAATTGCTTGAGAAGGTGAACGAAGTTGGATCCAGGATAGGTGTACCAGAACTCTCAGAACCAGAGGTGGTGTCTGCACACCGGCTTCCTCTAAAACCCGGGATGTTTCCAGCTATCATCGTCCGGTTTGCAAAACAGCAAACCCGTGATCATTGGCTCGAAAAAAAGAAGGAGCTAAGAAAAAATCGTGAGGAGATCTACATTCAAGAAAACATGACCCGGCTGAATAGGGTTCTCCTACGTGCTGCAAAGGAGTGGGCGACTGCGAAAAGATTTCAATACGCATGGCACAAAAACGGAAAGGTCTTTGTTCGCGCAAAAGACGGTGACCGTGCAATCGTTGTAAAAACCGTCGATGACCTTCGAAAAATCGGTTAAACGCATCTCGTTTCTTGCCTAACGTATTATTGTAGGTAATTCCTGTGAGATGGCTAATGCAAACATCATTCTACCGCGGAAACTGAAAGATTGTTTGGGCACAGGAAATGCCCCCTCAACTAAATGTTTTCATTTAAATACAAGATCTGCCAGAAACAAATCCGCAGATTTAGAACTCTTTTTCCATGTACTTGACGTCCCGTTCGACATTATCATGCTATCTGAGACCTGGTACAGATGCGATAGTGACGTTTTCAAACTTCCCGAATATAATACTCATTGTGTAAATCGGCTATCTCAGCGTGGCGGTGGTGTTTCAATGTTAATAAAAAATGATATGAGCTACGAACTTTTGTCAGAATTTTGTCTCTCGACCGATGACTATGAAGTTCTCTCGATAAGAACAAACCAAAATGTTGTGTCAGTGTTCTATCGTCCCCCCAATGGCAATATTTTGAAGTTTTGTGAATTTTTGGATAGCTTCTTTGTGTTTATTGAAGATAACCAGTACAACGTGATTTGGGGTGGGGATTTCAATGTTGACATGTTAAGCGATAATAGTCCAAAAAGAAATATTACTACTCTTTTCCAGATAAACGGCTGCATGAATGTAATAAATCAACCGACACGTATTACTAGCACATCAGAAACATTGCTCGATCTATTCATCACTAATTTTGACCAGCAAATCGTGACATCAGGTGTGATAGCTTGCGATATAAGTGATCACTTCGCAACTTTTCTATGTATATGTAATGATATCAGTAAACGCAAAGGCCCTAAAGTGCACACTTTAGTACAAAGTATTACCACTGACCGTCTTGACTACCTCAAAGATAACTTGAGAAACGCAAACTGGGCGGGGGTTTTAGACAAAACCGACGCGAATGAAGCTTACGAGGAATTTCTCCATATTTTCAAAACTATTTACGTGAACAACTTTCCCAATCGAAAAGTAAGGAGACTAAAAAAAGCCCGGAAACCATGGATAACGGCAGAATTAATTGCAAAGGTACAAATAAAGAACAAGCTATATCAAGCTTTCTTTAAACAAAAGACCCAGACAAGCTTAAAATTTTTAAGGCGTTCAGGAACAATTTGAACAAGGAACTAAAGAAATGCAAAACCGTCTACTACCACAATTTGTTCAGCTCAATTCCCGGCCGCACTGACGTGATGTGGAGGAAGTTGAATTCTGTTTTAAATCGCAACCACGCGCAAAACAGCATTGAATCTATAACACAAAATAACGTTGAATTGACTGGTCGTTCTATCGCTAATGTATTTAACGACTTTTTTGTAGATCTAGGGGGGGACTCTAATACAACTAATGCTTGCAGTTATATGAACCGAAGAATTCTGGAAACTTTCTAGTTTAATCCAGTCACTGAAGATGAAGTGGTATCAGTGTTTCGTAACGTAAACGTTAGTCACAGTTGCGACGCCGATGGTATACAGATACGCCCAGTACTATACGTTTTGAACATTATCGGCCGTTACCTGGCGTACATTTTTAATCTCTGTTTAGAAACGGCAATATTCCCCCAAAAGATGCAGATAGCCAAGGTGATTGTGCTTTATAAGAAAGGCGATAGAAATTACATAAACAACTACAGACCTGTGTCACTTCTTCCAGTATTTTCGAAAGGCTTGGAAAAAATTATACATAATCGTTTTATCGTGTTTTTGGAAAAGCATAACGTCATTACAGAATCTCAGTTCGGATTTAGAAAGAAACTTTCTACGGGACTAGCTTTGCTTGACCAAAAAGAATTTATACTGCGCAACTTTAAAGATAAGCATATAGTACTGGGCATATTCATCGATTTCACAAAAGCGTTTGACTACATTAACCACGAGTTGCTCATTCAAAAATTAGAGTTTTATGGTATTAGGGGACATGCGGCGCTTCTCATTAAGTCGTATTTAGAAAAACGGCGTCAGTATGTTAGTATTCAAGGTCACTTTTCTGATATCAAGCCAATTAAGTCTGGGGTACCACAAGGAAGCATACTTGGGCCATTGCTCTTCAATATATATATTAATGGCATCGTTAACATTGCGCAGCAAGTGAAGTTTATCATTTACGCGGATGACACCAGCCTCTTTTTTTCAGGTAAGAATTATAATGAAATTTCGCACGTAGCTAATGACACCATAAAAGCTTTAGACACATGGGCTAAATCAAATAATCTCATAATTAATAAGAAGAAAACTAAGGCGACCTTATTTTGCCCCAAAAATAAGAACCCTGAACTTACGAGTGATATTTTTCTAGACTCTTCGCCTATCGAAGTGGTAAGCACGTTTAAAACTTTGGGGGTGTTTTTCTCTAGGCACATGTCTTGGACTGAACACGTTGACTATATTATTTCTAAGCTCTCTCGTATCACTGGTATGCTGCAGAGACATCGTCATGATCTTCCAAAAGGAGTTAAGTTGCTTTTGTATAACTCATTGTTTTTATCTCATCTGAATTACTGCCATTTAGTTTGGGGGATGACGATAAAAAGCAATCTGCAGAAACTATTTCTACTACAGAAAAGAGTGTTACGAATTGTGTGTAACGTGCCTTATGAATCTCACACTGACCAACTCTTTAGAGAGCTGCGTGTAGTGAAGATATTTGATCACTATGCTTTCAGACTTACCATAAAGTATAAACAGGAATGTCGCGAGTTAAACAGTATTTTATTGTCATTATCACCACTTCAAAAAAAAACAGCAACATATTCCACCAGTCACTCGGAGGTTTGGGCAGTAGAAACATCACGAACAGATTATGGCCTCCAAATGATTAAAATAACCTTGCCAACATTACTGAACACTCTTATGGGCTCTAATTTTGATGTCGAATCTTCCAATATGTGTGCGCTTAAGGATTATTTTCTTTCAAATTAAACAATCCTTACTGCTGTTTATTATATATAGCAGATTATTGCTTTTGTTTTGTCTTGTTAATTTTTTGTTGTTGTTAAGTATTTTGTATTATATAAATTCTTGTGTATGACTTCCCCAATGCTGTGTACCTGTGGGGGGCTGAGGACCAGTCAAGCTGCTTGCACGGCTTTTTTCCTCAGCTCCCACCATACTTGTATGGCAAATAAAGTCATTATTATCTAGATGGCGTCCAAGGTCCGCTATATAGAGCACGCAGTTATGAAACGAAAATCTAGATGGCGCTTAAATCTACGGGAGGCAAACTGAAATGAGTGAGGAGGGTACCCCCTTCCGCAGGGGTTCCTCAACCGAGGTAATCTGAGGTAATCTAGTAACGCTGGCTGTCAGGGACTATGTGGAGCGCAAGTTTGTATGCTTCTTGAATAGGGTAGCAGTGACGTCAGAACGCCGAGCTCTGATTGGCTCTGAATGGAAGGACAGTGGATAGACCTTAACGCTCGCTGCCTTAAGGTCTACCCACTATCCTTCCGATCGGAGATGATCTGACCTCGGCGTATCCGACGTCACCGCAACCCGCGTGCAAGAAGCAGACAAACTGGCGCTCCGTGCGGGTTTTCAGGCGACAGTCATTGGGGTGTGACGTCTATATTTTTTATATCAATTACATTTAGGTAAGGTAGCAAAGCATGTTTACGCAGCGTAACAGATCTTGCTATTCGACAATACTTTATAGTTTTTGTGAAAAACAATCGCGTCTGAGAGGAGGCAGAACAAGAACTTTTTCGATTGCTCGTTGACGTGAATTTGATGGCCCCAGGAATAATAAATACATGTGTCTTAACGGATAATACTTCTATGTACAATGCACATAAACGGGCCTCCCAAAGTTGTTTAAATTAACATTATTTGAGATTATAGTTACATAATAAAAAAACCCGACAAACTTTGATCTTGACGAACTTTATCATCTTGAGGCATTTTTTTTGTGAATTGTAAGACTTTTTTTGCGAAGTATTTCATGTTCTGTGTACTGTTCAAAAAATTATGGTTCTACTTCTGTTACTATTTTTTTATTGCGCCATAGTTTGACTGAAAATGAAGAAAAGGAAAAAGTATGCCAACTTGCAGTCGCAATTAAAACTAATCATCGTCCATTACCTTAAAACTTCATCTGTGGATCATTAAAACCGATAATTATAGATATGCAAAAAAGTCGCCATATTTTGTTTTATATTATACGAATAAATGTTTAAGCGGATCAACGACGCAGTAAAATACCGGGAAAGAGTTTTTTTTGACGATTAGTAGTGGTATTTCAGCACCGCATACCCCAGTCACCGCTCTGGGTCATATTAACGTGCCGGATCCACGAAACACCATAAAAACCTGTAAGATATTTTCATTGCTGATATGGCTGAGATTGCATATGAAGACTTGATTTTGCGGCACGTTCGGTCGTTAAGATGTTGCTTCTTGAATATAACATTAATTTCTACATCTTTCCTTGGTACAACCCTAGTTTAGGTAGCCTGTTGACCAAATAGTTTGATCAAGTTCTCTCTGCATTCTCCCCTCATGACAAACTATCGCGGATGTTACTAGCCATCTCCACAAATTAAATGAATCACATTGCACCTGGTCACAAGTGCATCTTTTATAAGTCACGTGACATTCACACGGCTTCGGATTGACTTTTGTGATTCGTAGCGTCATCTTCGGTTCGTCGTAAAATAAATTGTAGAAACAAAGTAAAAACAGGCTACGTTATGGAAGCTTTTGCCCTTCCTACCGATGGTTGGTGTGGCGAGGATGAGATGATAGCAGGATCGGTCTCAAACAGAACGGCAAAAGAGCTAGGCAGTGTGATTTGACCAACGTTGTGACACCACGTAACGGACGGCTCAGGTGTTTGCAGCACCACCGCACATCAGACAGTATTCACACCGCGCAGCAAAAGGCCCCTTGCTGAATAAAAACAAAAAGTTTCTATCTCGTTCCTCGACAATATTGCGCAGCATGTCCTTAATGAGGATCAGGCCCCAAATAAAGTGAAAATAATTTTTGTTTTAAACTACCGTCAGAATTGTTCTTTTAATATTGATCACATGTTTGGAAGCCAATTGCTTAACAAGTTTTTCTTATAAATATTTAGTTTATCTAATATTTTAGAGCTGTGGGTAACATATATGTTACAGAAAATGTTGGAACGTGATATATAAATATCTAATAAGATACAGGTTTGTAAATTTAACGAAAAGTGGCTCAAAGTGCCATGTTTGGAAGTTGTTATAAGATGCACGTAACACAACGAATAACTAGTACTACTTTGGAGTACTTACGTAAGCCTAAGTTTTAGAATTGCGTACCCAAAGCTTGTAAGCAAAAAAACAGCGTCTTCGACATGCGCGAGTCCATAACGCGGTTTGAGCTCGGCCCATTGAAGTTGTGAGGAGGGTAGATCTGGCGCTCGTTATTTTTGAAATTATTTAAGCTATGACTCACCTTTTTCACTACGAAACATGACTACACCGGCGGTGAGCATAAATACGAGTGTCCACCGTTTCACAATGTATTATATTTTGTATCTGGAAATTTAACTTCTTTTCTATGCCAAGAACTTTTTTGGGGGGTTTGTTGACGCTATAAATTAGGCAATGACACATAAAATACCAAGTGAATTAAACAGATCGACAAGCCACGATTTGTTCCTCCTTCTCTGAAATCGCCCAATACCATAATATATCATAAGCACTCCGTTCCACTCTTGCCACGCCGGCCGTCGTTCGGGACAGAAGCTTCCAAACGTCTCCAGAGTCTAGCGATGCCAAGCGAAGTTTATAAAACTGTGTTCTCAGCACACTTCTTACATTAAATTACTTACCTAGAAACGAGTACTCACTGCTCTGTTAATAAAACTACTTACTGCACAATGAACATATCGATATATTCCATCAGGTTTGTGGCGTAGCCAAGGTGAGCGAGCTTATATCCCTTCCTCTGCTTCAGAAATCCTTCTGACGTGTAGTATGCACCCCTCTCCCCCACTTCGCCAAATATTCATAGCTACGCTGCTGAAACAACTCAAGGACCGAATCCGCCACAAGGTGTAGTTTTTATATGAACTATCAACGACATAACGAATCTTTAATGACTCAGGAGAGCCAGGACACCGCGGAAAGGCGACAGCCCGTACCATAGAGGCCCGGGGTGCCGCGTCCACTAAGTGTGATTATGGGCTGATGCAATATGCAAGATGCATGAAGATGCTGAAATGGAGCTTGTGGGCGAGGGTGCGGGTTGATAAAACAGCTCACAGTTTTTATAGTGTTTTATGGTTCCTGCACGTTACTATTGTCATATAAGGTCACCGTGGCATGCGGTGCGCCAGCAGCATTAAACGTTAAGAAAGAAACCACCCACTGGTATTGGACTGCAACATAGACCATGCTTAACAGGTATTTTTGTAATTTATAAAACAATAGTGCAATATGTATTTCGAGTTATGAAATGATCGTTTGTCAAGGGTCAATCACGTGAAGCTTAAAGAAAGTCGAAGATGTATAGTTTTTAACTGCCGCTCAAAATTGTAATTCCTTTTTACTTCTTCGACTTCTTGACAAATGTAGGCTCAATGTAAAAAAGCAGTTAGAACAGTAGAACACTAAATATTTGTTTTTATTTGCACGAAGAATAAAATACTTTGCAAAAAAATGTTTTAGCTCGAAAACACAATTTTAAAACACCTTGAATTATACACCAAAAGATGCCTCAAAATTTTGTACATCTTCAAGAACTAAAGTAACATAAAAGGACTAAATCTAGTAGACAGGTTTGTCTTCATTATATATAAAAATATTAACGTTTTCGAAAGTTGTATTTGTTATTCCTGCGGCCCTCTAATTTGCGTTTACACGCAATTGGAAAAGTGGTTGTTTCCACATCTTCTCAGACGCAATACTTTCTCACAAAAAAAAAAAAATCTCACAAAAGAAAAGTCTGTTCCGTGGTGTCGACATGTTTCGCTACCTCGTAAAATAAAAGTTAACTGAAAGCAAAAAAAAACAGACATTACACCCCCTTTCCTGAACACACCCTGTAGCAGGTTCTAAAAGCCACTGCGAGGCGCACGCGGCCTTATTTTCAACAGCTGCAATACCGTTCAGTTTTTCTATGCTTTGTGTACCCCTAAACTGAGAGTCGGGTGGAAGCTACGAGCTCCTTGGACCTGTTGTACGTCGATTTTTTCGTCATGCGTTCACGCCTCCGCCAAATCTCACCCACAGAAAGCGACGCCACGTTATGTAGGGGAGGGAGGTGATTGGCCTGGCGAGCACGTAGCTTCCACCGTACTACCAGCTTAGGGGACCCTGGGCATGTCTGCATGCCCAGGGTGTCGCAGTACTGCATGAAGGGATGTTCAAACATTGCCCTGCCTTGCGTAGTGGACTTGTTTCGTTTTGTTTAAAATAAAAAAAAATAAAATATATTTTTCGAAAGGCGAATCCGAACAAACGCGCAAGTACACAATTTGTTCTGCCCAACGTATTGTGAGGTCTACATGAAACGGCTCCTCAGATGGGGAAATTAAAACCACCGAAGAGTGTGCTACTGTACTTCTGGGAGGTTCAAAATACCGGGCAATATTTGCTGGGTGCGTTGATGCAGCGGGCACCATTGGTATCTGGGAAATGGGACTGGCTGACGCGTGCGAATTTCATCGATATTTTCAATTAATTTTGCATTGACTTACTTGCTGATGCTTTCGGCTTCGTAGAACGTGTCCGGAAGAGGTTTGTTGAGCGTCTCGGGAAGTAGCAGCGTCAGTCCCGCACCCATGAGAGAAAATGCACCAAGAACGAGAGGGGGCACCACCACGGGGTCTGTCGCCTCTCCCTGCCCATTAAAGACCCCATGAATTCATTCATTGGGCGCAAGCGCAGCAGAAAAAACCTAGCAGTCGTCTGCTGGTGCTGCTGTTACATAACATAACTCATGGAACACGGAGACACAACGAACAGTTCGTATATTTCAAAAGTTTACTTTTACAAGTTCAATAGAGTAAAGTGTCCCCAGGAATACGGACGAGCACTTAAGATTATTACTTTTCATTAGTACGGTGATTTATCGAGAGAGGAACTAACATTACTACATAGTTGCACCTCGTGCATTTTAGATTTGGAACCGAGCACGTCATGCATCAACCGCTCATTATGGCTTGCACCGAGTTCCACTGAAACAACCACCCTCCCTCCAGCTTTTAATTTACGCATTCGTGACAACCATAATGGCTTCTAGTTCGGGGCTTGCTGTTACTTTTTTGTTATATGTTTTTCTGTGAAAATTTTTGAACTGGTATTGCTATTTGCTTAAACTGTTTGTGGAACATATTATTACAAAATTATAGATCAATAGAACACTTAAAACATGTAACGTGTACGAAATGTATGTGCAGTAAAAATATCAAAACACAGATTTAATAGCCATTCAAAAAATACCCAAACACCTAACATAACTTTCTTTAGGATTAACGGATGAATTGTTCTGGGTCGAATATAACGTGATGCGCTTGTTTAAATTTGCGGCATCACTAATCATAATCGCAATCTTTAAACGAAACTGCGCCTTAAAGAGTTTCGTTGCGTGTATACCTCCCGAATGAGTGTGATGAGCACCAGACGTTGCTTTGATCGATACAACCGTGGAAAGGCTACAACAAAGTCATGTGATAAAATCCTCTCCTCCCCCATTCAGGTTATGAATTTCTAAATTGCTTTTTTTGCGTAAGCATAACGTTGCTTGAGCGCGGGTTACGTTTGCCCGCACTCTTATGGCTAATAGCTCAGAGACGTTTGGGTGGCCCTTCGTGACAGCCATTGTGACACCTGACCAGAATTGCCATATCTAGTGAACAATGGCAGCTGCTGGGGCTGAAGTATTTATTTATTCATTTATTTGCTCAAATTACCCCACAGCGTCCGTGAGTGCATCATAGTGGGAGGGGGGCAAATACCAAACCAACTTGACGCCAAGGACGCATCTTTTTGTAGGAAATCAGACAAAAAAGGTGCATTGCCTGCAAAGAATGCGCACAACAACAACAAAAAATTTGAACCGGAGTCAAAGATAAAATGCGTTTCTTTAGCATATAAATGAAGACTGATAGTTTGTAGAAAGATCAAGTATTAGAAATTTGACAATGTATAATAAAACTGGGAGTTTGCGCCTTTTCAGAATTGTACTTCAGGTAGCTGTTTCCAGTTAATTATAGTACATAAATAATTAATATTTAAATATGTCAGCTCCGCGCGCAAAATGTATACTTTTCCTGCTGTGATCAAGGCGCAGGTGAAATGAAGTGGGGCAGAAGTGAGCAATTTGTTCTGTCGACTCCCAATTGACTGTGATCTATGCTATGTAGACGTTTCAGGCGGAAGCACTGTCTACGATTCTGTATAGAGGCTGCCAATTGAGCTCACGCTCCTAGGCAGTCACGCTTTGATCACGCGAGTACGCATTAAGGGCGAACCTGGCCGGTCTATTTTGTGTTGGTTCTATGATTTTTATCAGGTATTGCTGGGGGGATCTCAGACTTATGATGCCTATTCAAAAATGGACCGACATTTTGTTTAAGAAACAGAGCACTTTTGACATCCTGAGGTCAGTTTTTTATGTTACGCTTGGTGGAGTCTTGCATCCGATTGACTTTAGCAGTCACATATTGAATGTGGCGCCAGGATAAATCACAAAAAAAGCAAACGGCTAAATATTTTTGTAAATACACTTTAAAAATAGGTACGATTTTGTTTCGGTTTTTTAATCAGTTTATGTTTAATAGAGCCACCGATAGATTTGGAAATTTAGGGCGTGACATAATATTCTCACCCACTTTGTTTTGGGAATTGTTGTGTGTTATTATTAGGTAATGCCCCGATCTCAATGACTGCGGAGCGAATAGTAAGGTCCTGAATATTCCTCACGCCCTGTGTTTCTTCAGCTGTTTATAGATCTAGCGTTTATGAAATAGCGAAATACTTTCTTTGGCGCCATGGCGCACGTGCATCCCGAGCAGCTGCTTTCCGCTGAAAATTATACAGCGGCGCTTCTTGCGCTTTCCTTTGGCTATGGAGACACCACTCATATGTTTTTTTTTTGTTTCTGACAGAACAGTCAACTGGAACTTGCGTTAAATTGGCAGAGCACTGATCGAACACTATACTTCGTCTCACCCTACGATGGACTAAAGGCAAAAGCTACGAACCGCCAGATCCAATCACGAGCCACTTAGAAATTGTGCGTTATTTCGCTTCCATGCACGTATCGGTGCCCGCGTCTCGGATCACTGATGAGAGGACGGGTGGGCACTGGTTCGAATCGAAGAGCACTAAGTGACTCAACAATTTTACATAGCAATGAAAGCCACGACAGATAGGCTCTTTGCGGCGTGGAAGCCGTAGAAATGATGCAGCGCTTTTGGATTCCGAGCATTATTCGTTCACCCCTAATCAGTGTTAAGCTTGTCATAGTATAGCGTGGAACGTGATTGGACCTGGCGGCCTGTGGCTTTGTCCTGTAGTCCATCGTAGGATGAGACAAAGTATAGACACAGACGAACGGTCACGCAGAACTCTTGCCTAATCTGCGTGTCACGCTCGATCGAGGTCGATATGTTAATGGTGAATTTCCTTGTGTTGAGGAAACACTGAGCTGTGTAAGAAGGAAGCTAAAGAATGCGCCCCCGTCCCCTAATAGTTTAATTTTCTCGCTAATATCAACTCGACGCCTGTCTTCGTTCTCGAGCCAAGATTCGACGCTAGCCCATGAATGACAATGCCTAAGGCTCATCAGAATGGCCTTTCTTCTTTCCTATTGGTTCATGACGGCCCTTATCAGCTGATGAAGCAAGTCTCTAGGCTTCCCCGGTATAAGCTGATCTAAGTTGGCCATGCTTTTTCGTTGTTAAGGTAATTTGTAAGTCGTGACGTTTCATAGCAGGAGCAAGAGGATGAACGGTCATTCGATAATTGCCGTTTTGCTCCATTTGTCGTGAGTGGCTATCCATTATAATTGTGTATATATATATACCTATTTTTTGTTCGACTTCAGCCGATGCTTTCTTGTTTGGTGTAATTAGAGGAAAAAGAGGTATCATTATTTTTCTGAGGATAATCAAATATTGTATGTTTTTTTTTAGAAATATCTGTATTCAAATCGCTTCAATCCGCGTGCCGTTAGTTCACGGTTCTCTCTTCTAAGGTTTTATATTTAAATTTATTAATACACTGTGTGTACATATTGAATAGAACTTAACAAAAACGGATACACATCCACGGAAAGAAGGCGATAAGTGAATAATCATGACAATTCATTCCTATGGAAAGTACGAGGCGGTGGATGACGACTCATCTCAACAACCGCTTGTATTGGGTTTGTTTCTGAAACAAATTATTAGATTTTGAGCGACTTACTACGTATGAATTACTGTGCCGCAGGCAAAAATAGACGTAACCTTTAAGTCTCTATCACCACCATTACCTATAAGAACTTGTCTAAGTTTAAAGAAAACTTACATTTATTTATGAGTGTGGATGGAAGCCCTTGTTAGAACACCATAGTCAGTAACATGTTAAGAGTGAAGTGGAAGATGGTGCCAACTCTTTCTACATTAGCAGACCGAACGCTGGACATGAGGGGACCTCCTCTCTAGAGTTTGCTCTGCCCAAGCGGAAAGAGGTGGAAGGAGGTTCCACTTCACTCATAACATGTCAGCGACTATAGAACCTCATAGCTGCACGCAATACGGAAGTTCGATTCGTCTTGAAATATTGTAGACTTTTAGTAGATACTTCCGATAACTTCGATAAAAATACCAGACTTATCGGCGCCTCCTTTGCGTATGCTTCGTATCGCTATGGGGCATCGTTATCGGGGGTATGGGAGGTATTCAAAGACTCTAGTAAAAGCTATCTACTTTC
Source organism: Ixodes persulcatus (assembly GCA_013358835.2). Lineage (NCBI taxonomy): Eukaryota > Metazoa > Arthropoda > Arachnida > Ixodida > Ixodidae > Ixodes > Ixodes persulcatus. The sequence continues at coordinate 1,502,044 of JABSTQ010009074.1, read as the reverse complement.
GTCAGCCCATAATGACCCACGCATACACCCTAAGCGAGGAGACGCTATACTCTAGAAACGTTCATTGCGCGTATACTTTAAGAAAAAAGGTGATGAAAAGGGAGAACATTTTTCATTTCATCCCGTGACCTGTCGAGGGAGGAAATTGCTGCTGTTCCTCTCTTTCGCTCATTTTGCGCCACGCGCCTTCTATTGGGAGTTAAAAAAGATGTCAAATTTCTCTCATCTCTGCGATTACTTCTGTTCGTGAGCAAGCACTGGTGCTGTGTGCGCTGTGGCAACAAAACTGTAGTTTTTTTTTTAGATAGCCGGTGCGAGGATCATTACTGAAATGCATTCATGGTTGACTATGAACACCACAATCGGCATGCGAGGTATTTACCCCCACTACTTCTACGAGATTGCTCTTCGCTCAGTGACGAAACGGGAAAGCGCTATGCCTAAGAATGGGGGAGAGTCGAAGTGGGTGAAATGTCTTCCATTTACAAGAAACACGTGAGAATTTTTCTCCCTTCTGAAGGAACGAAGTTTCCTCCATACCCACGATATAGGTTGGAATTCGCCTCCCTTCTGAATAGAGGAAATTCCCTCCCTACCAAAGAAATAGATGGGAATTTTTCTCCTCTTTAAAAGGAGAAAATTTCATTCCTTTCCTAGGGGAGTGTGTACATTTTCTCCTTTTGAAGAGTGACATACGATACATCTCGTTTCCTTCCTTTGGAGAGGAAGTACAACTCCCCCTTTTTTGGAGTGTGTCCTTTCAAGCGCAACACTTGGGAGAGCCAATTGCTACGATCTACGTGGGAACCTCAACGAATGACCAAAGTTCAAAATTCCTGTACACCTAAAGAACAGACTGTGCCGTGACACTGAGCGCAATGCTTACTGTAACGGCGAAGAATGTTTTTAGGTCCAGCATATTTCCAGCCTCGTCGTTCACCGTTTACGAGCCTCGTCGATTAATCTGCAGATTGCAGCGACTGACTTTCCCAAGTACTTTGTGTGAACGTGAACGCACCAGATTTTATTAGAGTTGAGTAAATTATGTCGCTGCACGGGGCCTCGCTAAAATGATAAGGAAAGTAACGAACGCACCAGGTCTCTGAGGAAGGGAGCCAAGATAGCACCGCACCGAGAACACGTCATGCAGCACGCGAAGCCGAAGCTACGAGCTGTGGTCGGAAACACTTCGAGGACCATGATCCACTTGATGAACCCGGCACTCAGTATAAAGAAGCGGAGCAGAACATTGGAAGTGATGCTGAGCCAGGGCATACTAGCTGCATAAAAAGTCAAAGATTCACAATAAGCGAAACCGCGTTTAGGCAGGGTACTATACTCACCCATAGCCTACTCTATACTCACAAAGCCTGGCAGTTCGATGATGAAGCCATAGAGTGCGCTGTCACAGATTTGTAGCGCGAGGATATGGTTGCACAGGGCATCAAAGAGCCATTTCTCGAAGAACCTGGGCGTCAGCCCACAGCTTTTGCAGCGGCGAGGATCCGAAACACACCTGTTCGCTCGGGAGAAGTGTGCTTCGGCGTCTCGCCGCAGCGGGGCACCAGTCACGTGGCTCTCTTCTCATCCGTTGTCTGCCGTTCCACCTTTTCCATTTCGGCGGCCGCTTCTCGTGGCGGTCTGCCAGGCTTTGTCAGTATACAGGAGGCTATGACTCACCTAATGCTACAGAAATTGTAAAAAACCACGTGGATCGATCGTGAAATATTTTCTCTCACTAGGCTAAACCGGCAACACTACCAGAAACTTATATTCTTTTTTTGTGAAGAACGCGGCTGAATACCGAAAGTAAGATTTGTAAAAGAATAAAATTCACTGCTTTACAAAAAAACTGTTCTCGGCAAAATAATAAACCTAATAATTTTGGACGACCGTGTGATGGCTTCATAATATTGTTGATAATATACTTTGCTTCAGCTTAAGTCCAGACGGGGTCCACGCTACGATGTAATCGGAGCAATGTGTCAACGTCAAAAAGTGCAAGTCACTAGGTCTTTTCTGTTTATGAATGGTTCAGCGATGATAGAACACGTACAGGAACATGACGAACATAATTAGGGTGCGCTTTCTGACGCTGCCTGATTGAACCCATCAGCTCGTAGAGTCAGCTGCGTTTGAACGTAAGGTGACACGAAGTGTAGGGTTCTTGCCTATAACGTGGTGTAGATATCTGGATAGCGGACGCCTATCGCCTGAACCAAAAGGAGAAATGAAACGCGTTTCATCCGATTGCGTCCTTTGAAGATAACGTCCGAAGACGTTTTAATTTTTCCATGTCTTGGTACCTTAATATCGAGAGTAATCACTTCATAGTCGTCTGGCGAGTGACCCGCCCTAGGACTCAGGATACCTGGAAGCGATACGGCGTCAGTGCAGTCAGAGTGACTATATTGCTAGACACAACAAAAGTGATTCAGTGGCGATAATCCTGTGGAGGGAATTCATTCGGCTTATTTATTTGCTAATCATGTTCCAACTTACTGTTCAAAAACAAGTGTTTGGCTTTATTGTAATTTCACTATGTTATCGTGAAATGATGAGATGCTGATGTAATGCAACGGCGGCGTAAAACTCAAGGATTTGATTCCTAAAGAAAAAGCGATGTGTCTTCTATAAGCTGAGAGATTTCTGGAGAACTCATGAGGTTCTTAAATAAAACCAGACCGAACGCTCAACAAATCTAGGTCGTTTGGCAAAGTAGAGCATAATATATTTTTGGGATCGAAAAAGCTTTATTGCGTTTCTTTTAAAGTGTGTCACTAGTGGAAAGCAGATAGATGTGAACGGTCGGCTACCTACTTCTAATTTTTGTTAAAAAGATGACAATTTATTTTCTGTCGCTTGTAGACTAAATATATAAAGTGAATCTCTTAACGCGGTCACTCCTGACAAAAATCTGGACTGTCTGAGCTAGGAACGTATCCGAGTAGAGCATACGGGATTCACTCTAAATGCCAGACATTTCATATCCCCCCCCCAAAAAAAAACAAAATATATATATATATATGTATATATATTATTGAATGTTTCCGTACCTTCCGCCACAACAAGGAATAATTTAACAAACACGTGCTGCGCAAAAGACGCAATCATGTCTTACCTATGGACAGGAAAGGCATTGGTAGAACGGACAGCCCGGCAAGAACTAGGAAGATGGATTGAGACTTGCGTCGGCTCCAGCGTGTGGCCACAAAAAGGCCTAAAAGCGCGGCTGGGATCTCGATGGAGGAGGAGATAGCATAGTTGAGGTACGGGTTGCCCGGAACCTTGGTAGCCGATAGGACCACGTTGTAGTATACAAAGGACCCCAAAGCCCTGTAAGTGAGGTGATTATCCGTATTTCAGGTAGCAAGACACGTACGTTTTGTTTCCTAAGCTCTCACTGAAACAGTTATGGTGAAACAAAGGCGGTTGCAATCCACTGCCAGCTCCCTTTTTCTATTGCAACCAAGATAGGTCACACGCACAAAACGAAAGTGAAATTCTTACGCCCGTTGTTACATATAATACACCCCAAAACTTCAGTTCGACGTACAACGCACTGACGCTGAACCGAGGGTAGCAACTATCATGAGCGGCCTGATATCCGAGTGGTTCAACTTAATAAAATGCGTAATGTACGTGTGACTGACTGCAAAAAAGTAATCCTTTTTTTTTGTTCTAGTGGAAAGATTTTTTTTAAGCCTTTGATATGTACTTTAGCTGTTTAATGTGTTATATCCCACCGTCATCAAGCCTCTCATAAAAGCACCGAAACACACAAGTGCAAGAATGCGGCATCTGATGTCGTTAACGTGCCCTCAGGGTTCGGTTGCTTTGAGCCGTACGTAATACACACTACAGAATACCACTGCACGTTTTGTTAATGACCTACTCACCATATAATAAACAATGCGCTGGTGTTTCGTCTCATCTTGGGGGTTCTGAAGAAGTCGATGAACATGAAGGTGTTCTGTTTAGTCTCCTGTACATAACGTAAAAGAAACTGATCAATCTCAAACGTGCGCTTCTCTGTCGGTCAAGACTAAGCATGGTGACCAGCTTTCCTTTTATTTGGAGAGTTGGAATCAAGGCTAACAGTATTAGCAATTAGATGAAGGTCTATTACGGTGTAGGCGTCGGGTAACTGTCACCTACACTTGCTTGTTGAAAATAGCAAAGTCGACAAAATTACTTCGAAGTGCTTTCGTAAGGACGTACCATGTGTCCTACATTAATTTCGCGGAAGCTTTATAACTCAGAAACTAAATGTATAGTCTGAAATAACCCTTTAAAGTTTAACAATATATACTGATTGTCTTCGGTGGAGCACCCAAGTCTCCTTTCTCATAAGACAAGACTGGAGGCTTCTTGTCCGCTCATAAAAAAAGTGAAAGCCGTTTACAACTCCCTGTAACGCCGAATTGGAGCGCAGCTCTTGAGGAGGTGGAGCGGAGGGTACTCAGGGGAGGGTATACCCCTCCTCCTCCTCCTCCTCCCCTCATTTTTCAATCTCCTCCGGGGGGGGGGGGGGCTCGCGCGGTGCATTGTGGGACATTTCCCATAATGCACCTCGGGGGGGAGGGGGGTCACGTGACCTCGAGGAGGGGGGTCACCTGACCCCGGGGGGGGGGGGGGGGTCTCGCGCGGTGCATTATGGGACATTTCCCATAATGCACCGCACGGTTACGCCGACACCGACGGCGACGGCGACGGCGACGGCGACGCCGCTCAAGCCGGGAACGGGCGCCTGAGAGCTGCTCTCTAAAATGAAAAGTAAAACACATAACGTTTTGCTCTTACCGCTTTAGAATGAAGCACAAGCTCGTTCATAACCTGGTCCATATCTGGAATAGGCCTCCGGTTGATCTTTAAAATTTTCACTATGGAATATTCGGCATTTTCGAGGCGTCCTTTGGTCATCAGCCACCGGGGAGATTCTTGGAGAATGCTAACGTCAAAAGAAAAAGTTTATATCAACCCTGAGCAACACACGAGTATTATATATCCAATATAGGAAAAAATATAGTCAAATCATTCAGATCTTAATCGTTATTAGGTTGTTACATGTATTTTTTCTCAACAATACTTTTTTTTTTACGAGTACGTGAAAGGGGGTTTACTTAACACTTCATTCCTTTTTTGCGATTGCTAATTTATTCAAACACTGAACTATTATAGTCGGTTACAAGTTAAGAAGGTAGAGGAAGCTCCTTCGACAAGCGTTGTGCGTCGTTTTCAAATCCCTCCGCAATCGAAAGAAGAGTTCACTGGAAACGCTCCTTGTTCCGCTTCAATGGATAGATAATGGCCACAGAGTGGTGGCAACTTGTCTCCGACCCCCACTTTTTAAGAAAGCGACCTTTGTATTCATCGGAGAGGGAACCGGGCCCCTGAAAGCAGCCTTTGTATCAATCCGAGGGAGACGCTAATCCCCGAAAGTCGTCTTTGTTTGCATCGGAGGGGGAAGACTCTAATCTCCCTCTCGTGGCTTCCACAATGCTAAGTCAAAGTCGAAAGATAAAGCAATTATGTAGAGAAAGGCAAGACCCTCCTCGCGCGTTGGCCGCGACGTCACGGAAACGATGGGACGCTATTGGATGTGGAGGTGGCGGAGGGATATATGATTCCCTTTGAGGGGCATTTGCCGCTACCTTCTTGACTTGTAACCTACTATAGTAGTTCGGACCTCAAGGTGATTATAGATTAAACAAAAAAGAACCTTGACGATTGTATTTTGTGGTACCTTTGGCAATGAAAGCCTTCAATAGAGAAAAACGTTTAATATCTTAAGACTCGCTCATATACTGGTCTACTTAAAGACTGTTTAATTAAGAATAATACCAACATTTTTAATATAACTTGAACCATGTTTCTCAATTTTGAGGTCATCATAAATATACGAATGAATGAGTCAATTTATTCGTATAAAAGTGGCTCCTTGTCCTAGTAGGGAATGGGATTGGGGTAAGGAGTTATAATCGCCTCACTATTCTGGCCTCGCAAGCGAACCACCATAGTGTGAAGAAAGTCGTTTTTGTGCGTTTAGGCAACATTCAGAGTTTATAGGACGTCACTTGCGGTGACAGGTGCTGCGCGTTTATTCGTTGGAGTCCCGCACACTTCCTAATCACGTGTTCCACTGGGGGTATACATTCGCTGTTACACGAAGCATAGCCGAAAAGCTCTGCGGTGTCTGAGAGTTCTGGATCTATTAGAGGTTGGTCTTTTCCCTTCCAGTGGTATTTCTCCGCTCGTCCTCCACGTCATCCGTGATGGTGAGACCTGTGCGGGAATTTGTGAGTTGCACTTGGGTGTCGCGTGGGAGGCGTGCTTGCAAGGGATCCTTCATGACAGGAATGTGGATTTTAGTTCACATTATAAAATTTGGTTTATTATTTTTTTTTCTTTTGTCGGACTATGTTAGAGGGACTGAAGATGCAGTACGTGCTCCAAGTGATGGAAGGATGTGTCACACTCGCAAAATCGGGAGCTTCCTTGTGACTTCTACTGCCGGAGTGGCCCGTGTCCCAGGGGATCGGGAGTGGAATGGGTTGTCCTTGGGGAGTTGGTTGAAGATTCTTTTGATGGCATGCTCTTTGGTGTTGCAGTCGCTGCGGGTCGTCACAGTAATCGTTCCATTTTCACACAACGAGCAACACTTTACTATTTACACCGCTGAGAATAATACATCGACATTCCAAAGCTTGCAAGGCCAAAACTCCATCGTCCACGTTCATCGTCGTCGTTCTTTTTCTTTCCCCGTTTTTTCCGTACCCACGTGCCGGGGCATCTTAGCAGACTTATTTCTTTTCTGCTTCTACTTCCTGTTCGTCTAACGCCAACAAAGGTTTATCCGACGTTAGTTGCAACACTCTCCCCACCGAATGGGTTCGAACCCATTCTAAATTTCAGTTACTTCTATTGGATAAAGCAATTGTACCGGTCGTTTCAGCAACAATCCCCTGTTTAAACACACGACACATGAACAAATCTTTCCATCCCCACCCAAAAACACTTGTTCAATCCTGCCCATCTTCCACAGCAAACGAGGAAGCTGTTAAGCAGGACAAGCTGTCCGACCTCAAGGGGCGTGGATTTCCTTTGCTTTCTTTCATAGGCGGATCGGAGTTCTCTCAGATACTCCAATCGCCACGTCTCCCAGAATCTGTTAAGAAGCTCCTTCCTGCATCTCCAAAGCTGGCGGAGCACCTCAGGTGACGAAGCGAAGCCTTTTTTCTCCGCCACCGGAAGCGCCGTCAGCCTTCGTCCCGTGAGGAAGCTTGCAGGAGTGAGCGACTCGCCCTCGTCGATCTCATGGTAGACAAATGTGAGGGGCCGTGAATTTACCCCGGCTTCAATCTCGCAAAGAACGGTGTGTAATTCTTCCGAGTCCAAACATTTCTTACCGATCACTTTCCTGAGCCCAACTTTTACCGATCGGACGAGTCGCTCGTAGAAGCCTCCCCACCATGGCGCCCGCTCAACAATATAACGCCACTCAATATTCGCGTTGGCGAAGTGGTCTACCACCTCTGGGTGTCGGAGCGTCTTCCAGAGTTCGGTCAAGTCTTTGGATGCCCTCTTGAAGGACAGCGCATTGTCCGAGTACACGATGCGACACAAACCTCTTCGCGACACGAACCTTCGGAACGCAAGCAAGAAGCTTTTTTTCGAGACGTCCGGCACGAGCTCCAAGTGCACCGCGCGCGTGACGGCACAGGTAAACAAGGCAATGTATGCCTTATGCGTGAGTTCATTTTCTTGCACGTACATCGGCCCCGCAAAGTCTATTCCGACCACCTCAAAGGGGTCCGCCTGCGTGGTTCTCGTACCCGGCAAAGATCCCGTTGGAGCACTGGCAGGAGTGGCACTGAACCTCTGGCAGGTAACGCAAGCATGCACTACCTTCTTCACCAACTGTCTTCCGCGGATGATCCAGTACCTCTCGCGAAGCTGCATGAGAGTGTCTCGTGGCCCCCCGTGCATCATCTGTCGGTGAGCTTCGATGGTCAGCAAGGTGGAATACCGATGTTCGTTGGGCAGCACGATGGGTTCACGTTCATCACGAGTCAGGTTTGCTGATCGGATACGGCCTTTGATCCGGAGCACTCCCTCTTGGTCGACGAATGTTTGGAAATTTTGCAAGGCTGAACCAGGCGGCGCTGCCTTTTTCCCAGCGGCACAACTAATCTCGGAGGAAAACGCCGAGCTTTGTGCATTCTTTATCCAATCGGTTTGTGCTGCTTGGATCTCCTCAGCGCTCAGCGATCCTGTATTTTTGATTGGTGATCGAAGGTTATGGACAAACCGAAGCACCCAGGCTGTTGTTCGGTGTAGTCTCACAGCCGAACTGAATCTCGAGATGTCGATGAACTCCACGGACGTATCTGCAGGTACTAAAGTGACTACAGCTTTCGAAGCTTTCTCCTCGAGCTTGTCGTGGGAAAGCTCCCCAACAGTTTCTTCGGGCCATTTGGTTGCTGGAAGCTGTAACCAACTTGGTCCGGTCCACCAGAGCGAAGCAGAAAGCAGTCGATCAACTTTCAGCCCTTGGGTCATCAAATCTGCGGGATTTGCCTTACCCGGGCAGTGGTGCCACTTTGCGTCCCCTGAGTTTCCTTGTATCTCCAGTACTCGGTTTTTCACAAACATTTCCATCTGGAGGCCTCTCCTCTTATCCAGTGCAAAGTGATCATCGAGTCCGTCCAAAAGTGAACTTCGTCCACCTGGATGTCGAGGCATGTCTTGACGTACTTCAGTAGTCTCGATCCGATGAAGCTTGCCATGAGCTCCAGTCTCGCCAAGGAAATTTCCTTCAGGGGGGCGACGCGCCACTTAGCGAGCAATATTGTCGCCTTCTTTGTTTCGCTGTCGTCAGTTGAACAGAGGAAAATAATCGATCCATAGGCAGAAGAGCTGGCGTCCGAGAACACATGCAACTCTCTTTGTCTGATGATTTCGCTCAGTCCGCTGTCGTAGTACCTGGGCATGTTGATCTGACCCAGTTTAGTGAGCTCGTCGCACCAGCTGTCCCAGTCTCCCATCAGTTCACACGGCAGTGCATCATCCCAACGCAGGTTTCGCTTCCAGATCTCTTGAAACAGGATCTTGACTCGCACCACGAAAGGAGAGAGGAAACCGAGTGGGTCGTAGAGTCGCGCCGTGGTCTGAAGCACGAATCGCTTGGTGTTTCTGCGTTGGCTTGTAAACTCGACCACCTGTTCTGTTGTAAAAGACAGTTTGTCTTCGTTCGACTTCCACGTTATACCCAGCACTTTCACCACTCCCGTAAGTTGTCCAAGGGCTCTCTCTTTGGATCCGTTGTCCTCCAGCATTTTCTTTAGGACCGCGCTGTTGGAGCCCCACTTATGAAGCTTCATCCCAGCAGCCCCGAATATTTCGGTCGCCTCGGTGTAGAACTTCTGGGCCGCCTCCTCACTTCCTGTGCCGGTCAAGAGGTCGTCAACATATACTGATTTTTTTCAGTTTTTCTGCTGTTTGTGGGAACTGGCTTTCCATAACTTGGTAATGGTGCTGTAGAGTTGCTCCCAATAGGAGAGGACTGCATGTGGTACCGAAGGTTGCCCTTGTCATACGCCAGACCTCGACTTCTGGGGTAGGTTGGTCTGGGTGAGGCGGCTCTTTATACCAGAGAAACCGCAAGGCGTCGCGGTCCTCCTCGTGTATACCGATCTGAAGGAAGGCCTTCTCGACGTCTGCAATTAGTGCTACCCGATGTTGCCTAAACCTCAGGAGTAGGGCCACCAGGTCTGGATTCAGGTTCGGACCGCCTTCAAGGTTGTAGTTCAATGATCTGGAATTCGGTCCGTGCGAAGAGGCGTCGAACACGATCCTCATTTTTGTCGTGCTGCTACCCTCTCGTAGAACAGCTTGGTGTGACATATAATAAACACGTCCTTCGAAACTGTTTATGTGTTCAACTTTCTTCGCCATCCCGTTATCTGCGTACAACCGGATAGCCTGGTCATAACTTTGCATGAGGTCTGGGTTTTTGTATAGCTTCCTTCGTAGACTTTCGAGGCGCTTCCATGCCACATCTCGGTTTCATTCTAGGTGCACGTCTGTTTTCCAAGGGAGGCCAACCTCGTACCTTCCCTTCGTCTTGGTTATGCTTGCATCGAAGCGTTGCATGATGTCATTAGCTGACCGATCTCGCTCCACCTCTTCGAGTACTCCCACACTTTCAAGCTCCCAGAATCTCCTCAAGATGGATGGCTCTTGTTCGTCTGCAGCAGATATGAGACTATCACCTGGGAACAGCTGACAGTATCAGAAGTCAACTGTGTGGATCCATGTATTGCCCAGCCAAAGGCGGTTTCCACTGCGGTGAGGCTGTTGCTCAGTCGTTGGATCCTTCCTGTCATACATTCCCAGTAATGTTCCGATCCCAGTAGTATCGCTACTCCGCCACAGTCCAGTCCGTTCAGGTCATCACCTGAAGTAAGCCCAAGTTCTTCCATTTTTCCAATAACGTCCTGCTCCGGGCTAGGGAGTTCTGGTATTTCTTGCCACTGTTTTGGTTGCGCAGAATCACTTGGACTCTGCGGTACGTTCGTTCCCTATTCTTGACTCCGAACACTCCGACAGTCAGGATCTCGGTCCCGAGCAGTTTGCAACCGAGACTCCTTGATAGCTCTTCCGTGATGAAGGAGCGCTGGCTACCACTGTCAAAAAGAATCCGAGCTCGTTTTTCTCTGTTTTTGCCTTCCACCCACGCGGTAACCGTTTGTAAGAGTACTGTCGGCTTGTTTTCCTGGCTTACATGCAGGCTAACTGGTGCTTCGTCTTTCTTTTGCTTGGCTTGTGATCCGTCGGCAGATCGTCTCGGAGTATAATCTGGGTCGCACATGCTGGATGTATGCCTGCCTCGGCACTTGTTGCAGCAGGGTGTACCTCGACACACCCTTGCCATGTGCCCCACTTTCGTGCACCGAAAGCATCTCTGGGCGTTCTGTAGCCTGCGCTTCTTTTCAGCTAGCGTTATCCTTGAGTTGCAGTCGGGTGTTCCATGCTCCTTTGACTTGCAGAAGAAACATTCGAGGCCTTCCACAACACCATGCATAGCAGTAGCAGTAGAGGTTCGTGGCTTGTCGGGATTTGTAGACGTCTTCTTCTGCTCCTCGCGCTTGGTAGAATGGGGTGTAGATTTACCACCGACGTCCTCTGGATGTTCTTTAGATGCCTTTTCCTGGCTCTCCACCTTGATGTGCAGAAACTCGAGGAGAGTCCGAAGTGCTCTCAGATGTGTGCGATTTGTGGTAGGTTCCAAACTTGTCTGTGACGCTGGTCCAGATCTACTGGCGGTGGCACTCTCGGCATCCCATTGCAGCGTTTTTCGGAGGTATTCGATGGTCATTTCTCTTGGGAGCGCTCGAAGGAGCACTGGGTAAAGCATTGAACAGTAGGATTCTTCGCTCACCCCCAGTGCCTTAAGACCCCGGATGCGAGCTTGAAGACTATCATACAATCGCCGCAGGATTCTGACGTTGCGCTGAGGTGGAACACGTTGTATGTCCATGAGACTCTCCATGTGATCCTGGATTAGCGCTTCTCGATTCCCGAACCGCCGCTGTAGGAGATCGATGGCGTCTGCGTAGCACTCTGCTGTGGGCTGCAGTCCATCGATGGCTGCCGCTCTATCCCTTGTTAGGGCCGCCTTTAAGTAGTTAAACTTGTCGCATGGTGTCAAGTCCGGGTTCCGGTGGATTGCGGCATCAAACTGGTTCCAGAAAGGCAGCCAGGTTTTCAGCTGTCCGTTGAACTTGATCAGTTCCAGCTTTGGAAGTCTGACCTTCCTTGATGTTGATGCTGCCAGTCTGTCTCCGTTTTCGTTCGGCTGACTGTCACTGGCGGAATGCCCCGATCCCGTGGAGCGCCTTAACTGGCTCTTCAGCTTGGTTAAGTATATGACAATCTTGTCTGCGTACTCAACAATTTGCGCAAATTCCGCATCTCCGTCTTGTTCCGAAACAAGTGGTTCGATGGCGGAGTCGACGTTGTTGAGTTGGCCCTGAGCTAGTTTCAGACGCTCGATGAGCATCTCTAGCTCAGCTACGTTCGGTCCTGGGGCCCTTAGCAACCCTTCGGCGTCGTTCACCAGTCGAGTTACCTGTGACCGGATGGCCTTGCGCTTTTTCTTGGGGACTTCCATTGTACGTGAAGAGTTACTCACGTTCCAGCTTCGAAGTATCCGTAGCGATGTCAATCCCGGGTTTCGGCACCAAAGTTTTGTTGCAGTCGCTGCGGGTCGTCACAGTAATCGTTCCATTTTCACACAACGAGCAACACTTTACTATTTACACCGCTGAGAATAATACATCGACATTCCAAAGCTTGCAAGGCCAAAACGCCATCGTCCACGTTTATCGTCGTCGTTCTTTTTCTTTCCCCGTTTTTTCCGTACCCACGTGCCGGGGCATCTTAGCAGACTTCTTTCTTTTCTGCTTCTACTTCCTGTTCGTCTAACGCCAACAGAGGTTTATCCGACGTTAGTTGCAACATTTGGTACCAACTCGTGCGGGGCTCTGTAGAGAATTGATGGCTTTGTTGCAGTCCGTGTACACCGAGATCCGTTCCGTATCAACCTTCAGTCCCGAGTTCCTTGTTTACTGGAGACCGAGCTCGCTGGGTCTGAGTTCAAGCGCGGACCTTGCCGGTACCTCTACAAGTTAATATTTCTTGCTCAATTGTCGACCTTCGTCTGCGTAGATCGTGATCTTTGCCGGCTGAGTTATTGGGTTCCACGAACAGTCTGCAAAAATGCAGACATCGTGTAAAGTTGCCCCCATCGATTGCACTGGCCACTATGGCACGTTGAGGAGCCTACTTAACTTCTGCTGCCTTTTTTTTATCTCGGTTTGCAGTCTATAATTGTATGGCCTTCCACGGAGCTTCGTGAGAAGTCATAGGCCTGGGGAAGTGCGCGTGCCTGGGCGCGTTATTATGTAGGAGCTGTGACCAACGTAAGTAAAATAGGAGACGCTCCTCGGATCCTTGAGTTCAATCTTGCTGGATTTCCTTGACGGGAGGGAGTCTAGGTCTAGCGTGTCGGTACAGCTCCTCCACCCGGGAGTGCAGCGGCAGTCCGGTGATTACCCGCAGCGCCGTCCGGTAAAGCGCCTGAAGCTTTTGCCTGCTGGGCCTTCGTGAGACGACGAAAAATCGCTCCGCAACTTGCCTTCCTCGTTAATACGGCCTACACAAGGGTGAGTCAAATCTTGGTCGAGGCTCGTCCGAACTGTATGGCGATATTCTTGATGAGATGCATCATTTTATTTCATGTTTGGGTCAGTTGATGAATCGTTTTCGCTGCACTGCCCTGCTCGCGGACTGGGATGCCGAGATTGCGCATCCAATGTATGGCGTATGGCCAGTGTTAAGGTTAACTTGACATGATATGTTTGTAATACTACAAGAAGTTAATTCGCACACAGCGAAGATAAAACAACATCAGTCAAGATTAATCAGTTTAATAAATGAAATTAAAAGGAGCTAAGCATAAATTGACAAAAAATCACAGAAATTGATAGAAGGCTGATTGCGGTAGAATCTAAAACTTCGTCCAGTGATGGCAGTCAGCAAGAGTTGTGCGATTTGCGCAGGTGACCGAGAGTCTTATTGATGAATGCTCGCGATTGACGTCTAGTCAGGCTGAGCCGTTCAGGATTAGATAATCCTTTGTTATACGGTTTGTCGCATTCTCATTCTGAAACCTGGAATCAAACCCCGGAAAAACTTCTGCGTGTCGTCTCAGCCTCATTGAATTTGCCTATTCCTACTAATTCAATTGAAATAACACCAAGGTTCGGTGCCCTTTCAAGCAAAGAATGCAGGTCAAATATAGTAAAAATTCTCCCTTTTAAAATGAAACAGAAAATTGTGTTTTCATGCGCCAGACTGAAAAAGTAGTGGCATCACTGTGAGCGAGGAATATTAAGTCTGTACACATCAGGCACAAAGAAAACTAGTCGAATTCGCTAAAAAGTAAATATCTGATTTAAGACTGAGATACAACAAACTTTACATTACGTAGTCTTATGGTAATAATCCTGTTGATGACAGCGTGTTTCAACTTGCAAGTCCCTCTGGGCCCCGCCCACAGTCAGAAACCGAACAATGAAAGCGAATCGTCAAAAGCACGCACTTTGCGTTAACGTAACGCGAGGGACAGTGGACTGGCTTCTCTGATAGCAAAAATACACTTCCTTTTCTGTTCACCAGTATAAGAAGTGTTACATCTAAACGTGACAAATTTAACTCTGTCGTTGACTCGTGCGATGCTGACTTGGTAGAAGTAAGTGAAACATGACTTTCCGCGAAGGTTGGAAACAATAAACGTTTTTAATGCATCAAGCGTGTCAATGTTTATCGGTGTGATAGAGGGCGAAGGTGCGGCGGTGATGTTTTGATTGCCGTGGCGGATAACCTTTTTTTCGTCTTGTGTACATGTCGTAAGTAATTTAGAACTTCTTTGGGTAGACGTTCGCGTAGGTTAAAAGGGTTGATCTTAGGTGTTTGTTATAGACCGTCGTTGTTAAGTGCTTAATTTTTTTTAATATTTGCATGATGGAATTAATATAATCTATGTACGATTTCCAAATGTGCCGATTATGTTGCAAGGTGACTTTAATTATCCAAATATTATCTGGTAAAATACATCCTCTTATCCCAGTCTTATTCTACTGATTGTATTAATTTCTTACAAATGTGCGGCAATATTAATATCTAGCAACTTGTATCTGAATCAACCCAAAGTACATCGACAACATCAAGTGTTTTAGATCCTGTTTTGAAACACTCACCTAAACTTGTCGCTCCTATTTTTTGCATGCCAGGCTTAAGTGACCAATATTTGCTTAATTTCACATAAAACATTCCCGTTCCAGGCAGTGATAGCTACAATGCATATATCAAAGATTATAAGAAAGCGGACTTTGGTAGTAATAATCGTCAGATATTTTCTTTTCTGGATGAATTTCTGCAAGAATTTAACGAGAGGTCTTTGGATAATAACTGGAATGGTCACATTAGACTGAAACTCACCTTGGCTTAAAAAGACATTCAAAAGAGTGTCAAATAAAAAAAACGCATGTTTCGTTCCGCTAGGTCATCCGATTCCGTATCCCGTTGGGATATCTACTTCTCTTTAGCAACGTATTATAAGATAGCTCTCAAAGAAGCCAGGCATTTATTCTTTAATCAAAAATTAGTTTTTCAATAACCCTGAACGATATTGAAATTTCGTAAACAAGATTGAAGAATACGTTAGAGCACTCAGAACTAATGACGTCACACCGATTTCCAGTGCTAAATGCACTAGTATACTCAGCATTGCGTTTGCTTTGACGATATATTAATACAGTTACTAGCTCTCCCGATTATTCTTTTTTTCGAGTTTTTTACGATGGGACCCATTTTTATAGACACGGTAGGTACTGAAAGGATAATTGAAAAAATTAAGATGACGTCATCTCCTGGTATGAACCACATCAACTCTAAATTTTCATTCAATAGTAAAATGCATAGCTCGATAATCCTTACTAAACTATTGAACAATCCATTGAGACAGGTTGTATACCTGAGGATTCGAGTGTGGGAAAGGTGGTTCCTTTGCATTAATCAATCAGGCGACAAGCATTGTCCAAATAACTCTCGACCCGTGTCACTCCATGTAAATTCATTTAACATATCATTTACACCCATCTTGAAACTTTTTGGAGTCCAATATACTTTCAATGATGCAGAGCACGAATTCACGAACTATTTGCATGCGAAACTCAACTTTTGTGTCTCACATATGATCTACATTCTATCCTTGATCGTGGATCTCGGACGGACTGCAAATTCCTCGATTTTTAAAAGCTTTCGACTACGTAACTCACAACCTACATTTTATAAAACTGAGTAAACTTTACTTAGATGCGAACGTACTTGCGAGCTGCTCTATTTTCTTAATAACCGGTTTCAACTTGTAACAGCTAATAATACTAATTCCCCTCATGCTGCAGCTAGCTCAGGTGCACCCCAAGGTTACCTCCTCGGTCGTCTTCTTTTCCTTGTTCATATCGACGACATGCCAGCTAACATACGTTCATCTGTGAGACTTTTTGCTTATGATCTTGTGAGGAAATGAACACTGATTCTGAAGTCCATCTTCTCCAGTCTGATATTAACCGTGTTTATTAGTGGTGTGCCTTGTAGAGCTTGAAACGCAAAACTAACAATTGTAAATACTACGGCTGGGCGGTTGATTGACAAACTTTCAGAATAATCGATAAATTCTTTATTCGTGATTATTTTTTCGGTCTGTTAGTCGGTTGAGTCGTGGTCAGGCAAAAAAGAAAAAAAAAAGTTAAAAAGAAGTTATACCCTTTTCTTACCGGGAAAACTTGGATTGAAAGAAACAAACAGATTTTAGCTGAATTGCGGAGAAGCCATGTGATTTTGGTCATAAATGTTATGTATCTAAAGTCCCCAAATCTATTACCAGCAACGTTCTCGTTCCTCCCAATGTCGACGGGAGAGCAGCGCGTCGCGTCGTTCACTGGGGGCGATGCGACAGAACTGCCTGGCGCCTTAGCTCGACAACTGACTGAATATTCACGGGGCCAATTTTTGTCACTCCGCCGACTGAGTTTCCTATCGAATTAGCGAGATCACAAAGAGGGAGGACGAGACGTCTACGGGGTGTCGGCAGCCGCTGGGTCCGGCGTGGTCGTTCCTCGGCTCATGCCAAACGCCGTCTATGCCCTTGAAGAAAAAAATCGCCGGGCACCCTCCGAAAACTGCAGAGCCTACAAGTCGAAACTGCGCGCAGCAACGGCGGAGTATTAGTCCGAGATCAAAAGCACAATATAAGTTATTTCTTATTTTTACTTCTATTCTACTCTTGAATTCGGGGTAAACAATTCCTTCCACATTCCTTTAACGAGAGCCTTCTTCTGCAGTTGGTTGGGTCAAGTACACATGAGCAACGCTAAACTTAAAGTGATGAGTTCCTTGATAGGGAAGAGGCGTGGGGTATCCTAGGTCACTTTTACTTGCTTCAGTATTAGACACTTCATTAATGTAGATGGGAGCATCATTTTGAAAGGCAAACTTTAAGGGAAATTTAAATTTAAGGTAAGCTGCAGTGGTGACGTTTGCTATTCACAGCAAGGCGATTAAGATTCTATCTTATAAGGTCACTTCAACACCGAGCAACTGTCTGTTTATAGCAGCAGTCACTATTGTGACCAAGCAAATGAGCTCTTTTCTGCCGGAGCATATCAACGAACTTCTCAACATCCACAACTGGACAAATATGATATAAGGCTCTTTAAACTGTTCTCAAAAACAGATGAAAGTTGAGCTCTAATTGAAAAGATATACATTGCGTCGTTTATCACATAGTAAAACAAAGAACAGCAAAAGCAAGAAGTGCAAATTTGTCCCCTTTAATATATTATGCATGGAGACCAGCGAAACCGATTAATCGATAAACTAATCGATTAAAGGCAGCCAATTAATAGGATAAAAACTTTTAATCGACGCCAAGCCCTAGCAAATACAAGGTGTTTTTTAAGCTGCACCAAATTTCTAAAAAAATAAGAGTTGCATTAGGATACACTTATTTTTGGATTAGCTTACCCGACTTGGCGACCACTAGGAACAAGGATATTTGGGCAATTACTCGGAAAATTAACAAAAATATTTTATTAACTTTTTAAATATTGTGTTTAGAGGGCTTATTGCATTTACGAAATCGATGTCCGACCTACAGGGTAGGCTCCAACCGCGAGCTCTAATAAATATGCAAGCATTTGGGTGCCACCGGCCATATTTTGTTAGTTCCTCCGACTTATTCAAACCGCAACTAATTTAGAAAAGCGCGGCAGTTGCGCCACTATCTCCGCTCTTGCATGGCGTCACCGTAGCAACGTCACCTGTGATGAGGGATGCGGGCACTCTTGACAGCGCTATGGCCGAATGTTTATCTTCGGACTTCTTGTTTATACTCTTCCGGTGTCAGCTGTAAATCATGGCATCTGCTGTTGGCGCCGAATTTGCTGCGTCTTCTACAAGGAAAGCTGCGGATTACGCAAATTTTATCGGTCTCTCACGCTGTTTGCACACTTTTTCCAAACAGCCTTTATCGTATCGATAAAAAGACAAGGGTCGCAGCGTGCTGCCTGCGGGACGAGGACAAAATGGCACACCGACAGCAGATGCCGAGATTTAAAACTTATTTTGAAAACAAAAAAAAAAAACATACCGCGATAGTACCGGTGGGGTGCCCTCATCACCGGTGACGTCGTTACTGTGACGCTACGGTAGGGCGGAGAGAGTTTGGTCATTGTCGTTCTATTCTAAATTAGTTTCGGTTTGGTAAGCATGCAGAAGTAAAATAATTTGGCCGTAAGCGCCCCAATGCTTTCATGTTTATTAGAGCTTGCGGTTGGAGCATACAGCCTGGAGGTTAGACATCAATTTGTTAAATGCAATATGCCCTCTAAAGTCATTATTAAAAGTTAATTAAAATATCCCTCTTAATTAGCCGGCTAATTGCACAAACAACCTTGTTTCTAGTGGTTGCCATGTCGGGTAAGCTAATCCAAAAAGTAAAAGTGTCCTAATGCAACTCTTTTTTTTTTTAAATTTGGCGCAGCAAGAAAGAAAAACAACCTTGTATATGTGAGTTTTTCGTAGAGATACCGAATGTTCTTTTTATCATCTAAGTAACCTCTCTCTTGAAGCTGTATCATGCTATAAGTATCAGGCGTGCCTGTGTCTTCAATCCTGCCCTTGATGCTTCACGTTCATGATTTTGTAAATAACGCGAATTGAATGCTAGGCAATCTCCGGAGAAAATTTTATCTTTCGCCTATTCCATTAAAATTACTACTCTATAAAACATTAGTTCTCGATAAATTGTAATATCCGGCTTCCTTCGGGGAACGAGGTCATAAATAGGTTATTTCAGAATTTGAATCTGTTCAAAATCGCATATCTTGTTTTATAATTTCCTACTATAATCGCACATCTAGTATGACTGCAATGGAATCAGCCTTATCATGACGTAACGAAAATTCCCATCTATGCTTTTTTAATAAGATTTATTATAACAACTCGTCTCTGAAAGAAATGATATAACTGTACCTCATTATGTTTCAGCACACATCGATCACTTTCACAAAGTTGTCATTCCATCTAGTCGCACGAAACATTTTTATGCCTGTTTTATTCCTAGCACCTCAAGAATGTCGAATCACCTCCTTGGAGCCATCGCCGACATACACGATACTACGGCTTTTGGAACTGCAATAACTTTTTTTTTTTTGTAACGGGCCTAACTACTGCATACTCTTTTTGCTCTCAGTTGTTTTTTATATTTTTTTTTACTTCTGTACCCCACTCTGCTCTGTAACGTATGTGGCCTTGAAGATATATAAATAAATAAATAAACTTTCGCTTGATCTTCTTTCATGACTCCTATTTGGAGGGATTGGGTTTCCTCTTTCTCGGTCCTCTTGTAATCAGTCGACGAAAAAATAAAGTTATTCTTCTTCTTCTTATTATTATTTATTAATACTACTATTATTATTATAATTATCTTTATCATTTTCATAAGAGTGGTAATAATAATAATTATTAGTAGTAGTAATAATATTATTTTTATTAGTATTAGTATTATTACTATTATTATTATAGAGGCTGCGATTATATACTCCAACTGAGTCCTAAACTCCCACCCCACCACTCCCACCAAGTGCATGACGCAGAGTCCGTTGTCCTTGTTGTTTAGTCAGAGGATACGTTGGTGGAAAGTGGCATTCTTTGGTGTTCTCACCCTCTCTCTTTTTTTCTTTTGTATCGAAGTGCCTATATAACAAGGTTTCGGAAAATAAAAATGTCAGCTGTGTTAGAGACTTTTTAGTGTCGTGTCGTTTACCCGCAGTCTCGGGGTTTTTTCAACCATGTGCAATGTACACCAGCTCGTTTGCGCCCTTACATTTTGACATATATATTCACTGACAGTTTAGGAAACTCAAGGCGTTGGAATCTGCGTACGAGAAATCTATAAATTTAGTCCAAAACAAGATATCACCTGAATATATCATCAGAGCAACTTCCGTTTTCTCTTGAATTCCCTTGGCCAGACCCTGCATCACTGAGTTGAAGAAGAGCGGGGAGATTACGGGACCTTGCGGGGTTCCGGCGACGGTGGGGAAGAGAAAGGGGGTTTCGTTTCCCAATCGGGTTTCCAAGTTTCTGTGTTGAAGGAAGCTTTTCACAAAGTTGAGCCTCCGCCTTCGAGTGTAGGCTTTATGCTAGCCGCCGATCGTCGCTCCAAGCATCACCGTATCATACGCCTTCTTACGATCCACCACGACCAGGAAGTTGGGATGTCTTTTCCGTTTGCCCCGCTCGGGTTGATCAATCTTCTCAAAAGAAAGCAACTCATGCGTACTCATGTTCAGTCTGAAGCCCATCTGTTCGGAGTGGAAGTATAAAGACACTTTGTTTGGGGTAGTGGCTCAGTCTGTTGCACAGATTCTTTCTAATAATCTTCACAAATTGGACATCAGCAATACAGGGCAGAGGTTGGATGGTTACGTGGGTTGCGTCTCTGGCTTGGGTATCAGTACAGCGTGGGTAATTTCACTGGATAGTTGGCACTCGATCCACCAGCCCTTGATGAATTTGAGGACGTCCAGCTTTTATGCTTCCAGAGCGTTGTGTGTCATCGCCTAGGGGACACCGTTCTTGCCGGGGGCGCTGTGGGCGTGACCTTGCTTCAGCTCTACAAGGAATTCAGCTGTCGGGAATGAATATTAAATTTTATTGGTTAATTCGTTCGTTCCAATGAATTCCTCACTGCTGCGGAATCAAATGGCTTGGGGGTAACTCCTTGTCTGAGAACTATCGTAGTTGGGCCATCGCCTTCTTTGTTTTTCATGTCGAGGGTCCTGAAGGTGCCCCACAGTTTCCAGAGGCCCGTTTCTCTACAGAAAACGGCGCAACACTCCTATCAACGTGAGCGAGTAAGTTGCTTCAAAAATCTTCGTATTTGTGCCCTTTTGTGTTGTATTTTATTCAGGACTCTGTACAACTTGCTCTTTTTGAACTTATTCATTACACAGTTCCTTCTTCCTGTGCCACAGATTGATTAAGTTCCGACCAGGAGCCGCAAATTCAGAACCGAGTTCCCTTGAGTATGTGGCAGCCTTTACCGCTTCGGTCACTCAGGTCCAAATACTCGTTGTGTCACCGTCATCCATCTAAATTTCTTCTCCATATTAACAGTAGTCTTTGTAAGTAATATTTTTATGCCTGTTGCAAGCGGTTGCTTTAATATACATCCAGATAGTACAGTGGTCGCTTGTCCAGAGTTGTGAGTTGCAGGTTATGGGATTCCACTTATCTTACTGCACCACGAGGTCGACCCCATTCGGTAGGTCGATGTTGAGGACTCCAACGGCCGGGTCCGTCCGAAGGCTGCCGTGGGCTCCGAGAAGAGGAATCACTCCTAAACACAAGAATTCTGAAGAAGCGGGTTTTATTGGCTTCTTTGCCACCACGCTGTGCCCTTCGTCAAAACTAATAAATGAAAGGAACGGAAAAAAATGTCGGTGCTGTCGTATTAGACAGATTCACCTGGAGGGGGCCCCCGCTGCCGTATTAGGCAGATTCGTGGAACGAGGGGGAAACACAAAAAAAAAGGCTCGACGCAAGAGCCTCCCCCAAACAAGAAAGTTCCAGCCGCCCTTCGCGGCCGGCTCATCTAGCCTACGGGAAATGGACGCTCCTGGGGTAGGTAGTGTGGCTTATCCCGCAGATGGGCCGAGTCCACAATCCTTCCCAAGGCTGCGCCAAAGGTACATTCGCTCAAAAGGGCGAGGTAGACACCCCCCTCTTCGAAGAATACGGCCTTGCCCCGTATCCGGGAAGCCACTGCCATAGGTGTCCCCACGACCTGCATGTGCTAGGCCTAGACAGGAAGACGAGGAACATGTGGTTCCCACAAGGTTGACTCATTAATCAACCTCGCGCTTTGGACACGTAAGGTTCGGCGAGGTATATTATTGTTTGGCGTGGAATCCTACCATTGTAGGGCAGTTTGGTGTATTGACCAAGTAGATGTCGGCATCTTAAGTTTCTTCTTCTAGATGGGTGCCGCTTGACGAGGTCTAACAGTATTCCCATGCCGTATTTGTCACATTGAAATCTCCTCCAACAAGGAACTAATCCCAAGGGTGGAGCCTTCACATCCCCAGGAAATTACGCCTGCGGTGTCGTCGCGTGTCCGGCTTGACATATACCGACACTACCATGAACGTGCGTCGCGGAGTTACTTGAAGACGCCCCGCGAAAACCTCCTTTGATTCAAATCAGAAGTCTGCGTTGTCTATCTGTCTGTGTGCCAGTGGCTTTCTTTCAAAGCCCGCTTGCTCTATACAGCGGCTTCCTCGTCGTCTGTATCTCGCCTGTATACTATGCTTTGTTTACGAATCCCTTTGGATCCTCGAATTTTGGGTCCCGTTCCCATTGTCTCTTGGAGCAGGAGGGCTCTTGGACCTTTCTCCAAGGTCCGGTGACATTCAGACAGCTTAGCTAAGTTGGCGCGGAGGCGAGTTAGTTGGCTTGGCTATGTATGATATGGATCCGTCTGGAGTGTTTTTGGTGTTAAGGATTTATCCAAGAGATTGGATTCTGGAGATCTTGGATTCAATACTGTCGAATATGTTATTTAGCGCGTTGAAGGGTTCGGTAGTGTTTTTTTTTAATCTTGTTTGTGATTTCTTTTATCTTTTCGTTCGAAGCTCTTGCAGTCGGTCGCTCTAGTGGTAGCACTTCGTCGTACGGGTCACGGCTATTGCAATTAATGCTGCTTGCGTTTCCTTTCCTCGACTTCAAGTTGATGGCTAAACGCAGCTTCCTTAGTTATCATTGACGGCTTTCCCCTTCCTCCTTTTCTCGGCGTTGCAGCTCGGAGAGTTTACTGTTCGTCTGGAGAAGCTGTCGTTGCACCATTTCTATCTGTGATGTTAATTTCTTGATTTCGTTTTGGCTGGAGTCCTTCGCATGAGTTCGTTTCAGTTCCTCCGCACTGGTGTTCCTCATTGCTCCTTGTATGACTGAGGCAAAGTGCACCGTTTTTTGCGAGGTATTGGCGTTTATCGCTTCTTTCGTGGTAAGTGGTGGAAAATCTCTGTGTACCCTTGCGGTCTACCTTGCTGTGTGTTTCATGAATCGACTACTAGAGTGACACGAGGTTAGGCTCTTGTTAGGTTGCAGGTGTTCTCCCTTTCTGGGCACTTCAAAACCGTCAGAAAACGGTCATCCTTTCTGCGCAGCGTTCAGTGAGCGGCTGTGTCGCACATGTTGTTGGCGTGTATCTTGCCGCAGTTTTTGCAAACCTCCTCCTATGGGCAGTAACGTTGCATGTGACCTTCTCCGTGGCAGCGAATGCAGAAGAGCGTCCGCGGCACGTACTGCGGTAGGCTGCAAGGCTACGCGTTTTATGTCACGTTTTCGTGGTCGAGTGGTATAAAAAGTAATGATTGCGCACTCACTCAAACCCATTCGCCTCACGTCCAGAATCGTTGCGTTCTGGAGGTGCATATTCCTCTTCATTGCAGCGTCTGTTTCGCCTTTTTCTACATTGAATCGTCCCTAGATGTACCCCTCTTGTGGAGGTGGTGCGCCTCGATTCCTACAAAATCAGGGCCTTCCTGTTGGATCCTCATCACCTTCACGACGCTTTCGGCATTTCTGCGGCTGTAGAACGTACCAGTTATGAGCTGCCGCGATGATTTGTTTTCGTTGAGGCGTAGGCTCTGAGCTTGGGGTTAGGCGACAACTTCATCAGGGTCTAGTCGAGTGCCTTTTTCGGTATGTCTATGATCAATTTCTGTTGTTGAGGGCGCATGAGGACCATGTACATATTTGTGTTGATTCTTTCCTTTACTTCTCTTGCTTTCTGTGGGGGCTTGTGTGACCGGCCTGCCGTTTTCCATCTAACTTCTTCGCTTGCCGAGACCTCCTGGGCACAAGTTCCTTGTTCGTCGAGTTCATGCTTACGCTTGTTCGCTTCCACAGCCTAGTATCTCGGTGCCATGGCAGCGTCAAGTACCATAGCGCTGTCATGCCCGCCGGTACGACCGCTGGCCGGGTCGGTGAGTCCTTCACGCCCCAGCTAGGTCTAGGCGTGGTCTGCCCAAACTGATATTCGGTAGCTGGGTAAAAAAAAGCGAGTGTCTTTCAAACTTCGACCATGGGTGTTTACGTTTCGTAAAAAGTTTGCAGATATTCCTAGTTCATTCCGTCAGAATGTCTCAATGATTGTAAGTTAAATACAAGTAGGTACCCCGCGTATATGGGGTCAAATATCTTAAGCGATAAACTTCATACAAATATATTTACCTCACACCCTCGCATCAGAGGTATGGATAACAAAACGTAACACATTACTGAAATATTAATTGTAGCTGAATGAATTGTCGGGTCATCGAATAACCCTGCGCTTTATTAAGGTAATCGCTTATTTCGGGAAATAAATGTGACGATATGGTTCAAATAAAAACATAATTTCAATCGAAGACCTTTTTTAAAGTGTAAAAAAAAAAGATAAAGAATCGTATATTTAGTTGCATTGAATATATTCGATGGGCATTTTTCTTTTTTATATTCCGGGAGTTTTAGGAAAAACCCGAAAATTCTTAAAAATGGGGTGCCCGTTAAAAGTAGAGACGTTTTTCGGTAACAAACTGCCGGGCGCGGCAGACATCAGAGATTGTAAACAAAAAACACATACTATTTAGATAAATATTTCACTGGGTAGTTAAAAAATTATTCGCACTCCAGCTCTCGACTTTATTTTATTCGAAACTTTTCCAACCGCACGGATGTTATAAATTATCGCATAGGCCAAGCCTGGAGTGATTTGAAAATTATTTTCCGCATCATCCACTATCACTTGTCTATCCGATAAATCAGTTCATGTGCACGATCTATTGACAGTGGCGGACGCAGACGGGCGTCTGGTTTCTTCTTTATGGTTGTCACTTGTGCGTCCTCCTTTGAACATGCGTAGGCATTTTAATGCACCGCATAGCAACAAAATCCTTCACTTTGAAAACAGCTCTGATGTGTTCTGGAATTCCCTATTTTTGATTCTACCCTCATAGAAAAGCCTTATGTTTTCGTATATCTGTGTCTTTGTGAAATTTATTTGCTACGATAAGACAAATTTGATTGATCACACTTTCTAATAATGACCGTTTGGCGATGCACGTTAAGCTAACTAAATACAAACTGAATAGAAATTATACTGAAATGCCAAGCGGAGCTCCATATCTCGGCGCTAATGCATTGGGCATTCGCGCTCGTATAATAACTTACAAAATATGTGACGTGAAACCTGCTTACCGGTCCCGCAATAGATGTTGTCGTAGTTTGTTACATACCCTATAAAAACATTAGAACTATGAAAACTATGTTTCTAAATGCATTGTTAAATCCAGCTCCTTCTCTCAGTTAATTAATGATGTTGAAATACAGAGGTCATAATAATATTTTATTTCGCATCGTCCCTTTTGACTAATCAAGTACACTCATATATAGTCGCGTCAATTTAGGAAACTCAAAATACCCTAAAACGCATCATAAAATAGGAATCATGTAGATAATAAGCCACGCCTTGTCTTTTTTAAGCTGTCATTTAATAAACAGCCATCTTTATTCGCTGCGTTTGCATTCTTAAAATTTCTTATGAAATCATCAGATGAGAATAAGTGTTTCCCCGAATAAAGGTAATATAAAAAGTATGCACGGCGGCACTTCGTAAATTATGAGTTTCTCCCTAAATTCATGAGATCAAGTAAATGCAATAACAACCACGGTTAGACCACATCACATTTCATATCACAAGTAGGTGCATGATACCTGGCTTTGGGTTTTAAGTAAGACACATCAAATTTCCCACTAGGACAAGTGGTCTAGGAAAACGTCTCCGCGTTTCTATCATTTTTACCACTCACTCGTAATAATGATACTTTGAATAAAGGCTGATATGCTTAAAATATCATGTTTAGCTCAAAAGCAATGGTGTAAATACATGCAACAGGCTATCTTTTAGGTTGAAGCTGTGTCAAAGCATCGTAAAACTTCCGTCTTTTGTTAGTAAAAAAGTATTCTCGAACTATTGTACTTACAACCAGAAGGGTACCATCATTAATGCGGAGAGGCCAGTCGCCAGTTGCAGGTAGGACCAGCTGCTGAGGTAGTACGCTAGCAGTGGTAGAAGGAGCAGCGGAATCGTGTACCCGATCCCAAACCCGACGTTCATCATCATGCGGAACTTCGGAGGCATTATTTCCATCACTGAAAAAGCATTGATCAGAGTGAAACAAAAGACAAACAAAAACAACGTACGTTCATTGGCACCGAAGATAATTACGTAATTTTACGAGGCGTCACTGAGATAGGCTTCAACGCAGACATGAGTACAGTTATCACAAACGTGATATTGGTGCCCTTGTTGCCAGTGATGGTGGCTGACTGGTGAAAGAAGTCAAGGGCTGGCTCACTGTGTTCACGTTCCTTGCTTCGAGATTCGTTCTTCAGCGTTTCCAAAATATTAAGAAGCTCGGGACTGTAGTCCCTGACATTTAGAAAGAAAAACGTAGGGCGGGACTAATTTTGATTATGTATCATGTTCCGTCATTCGTTGATCCTTATTCTAGTGGGCTAATGCAGGAATCGGCAACAGGCAAGCCGTGGGCTGGATCCCGCTCTTAGGCCATATATGATGGCCCCTGGGACGCTACCAGAAAGCCCCCCCCCTCCCCCCTCACCACTACCACACACACACACATACGCGCGTACTCTCGAGAACTATTATGACGCAATGCGTATGGTTGGTTCCTTGAGAAATTGGACGTACTAATTCTGACGCAGTTCACAGGAGGGTTAGTTTTCTATGGACCTTCACTCTTCGTTTCACCTATCCGTAGTTGTTGTCCACCGAGGTGATGCATTGAGAAGCTATAAGTGAGGTCTCGTGTCCAACGTAAGCAGTTCGAAATCGCAGTTTTGTACCATTGTTAATTTCAACAGTTTTTCTTACACACAGAAGCTTACTACAGAAAGTCTAGCCAAGTGACTGGTCAAATGTGTTGCATAAATCTAGAAGGGAATCATTACAAAGAGCAATACTGACGCCTTTTAGCTTGTTTGGGTCTTTAAAATGATAACCGTGTCCCCTTAAAACGGATGGAGGCGTAACCTGTGCCCCAAGCGCCTCGCAAGGTACAGCGTGCAGCACGGTGCTTAGCAGTTCATTGTGCTTCACATCGTTCATGTTTTGAAGACGAAAATCTCTCTCCCCCCCCCCCCCCGGTTTTTCATCCGGCACGTCCCATTTCCGTTTTGCGCCGATTCGCCCCGCTGCAGCGCAAAGATTGCCGACACCTGGATTATGCATTAGTCACTAACGCATGATCTGATTCGCTCTGGAGCGATAACGTCATGCTCGGAACCCGCCCCGCCTTGCGTGTCTTAGGCTCTCATTTACAACAGTGTGAAACAAATTCAGATTGTACCGCATATGACAGAATGTCGCAATAATGAAAGTATCAGTGGTAGGTAGCCCTGTATGAACCGGGAACAAAGAAAATAAAATTGGCAATATTCCGTTCGGGTTTCGTACGCTCACCTTGCTTAAAAACGTTTTTCTATAGTATACCCTAACAATTGCCTTCACTTTGTCGGGTACCGTGGGCGGTCCTCCAGGAGCGTATGGAACGAGGAGCGAGACGAACGTGCGTTCAACTTCTTTTTTAGAAGTCGTCCCTCCCGAGTCATCGTGTCCCGTGACTAAATTCATTCACTTCTTTCAGTCACTGGACACGACACTTTCCCTTCTCAGACCTATTGTCTATATCGCATCGGTGCTTTAGAAATCCTTCCGCTTGCGGTAACCGCGGCGTTATTGCTTCCAGATGAAGCTGGTGGTCCCTTGCCTGCGACCACGCTGAGTATTGCGTTAGTTATCGCAGTCTGTAGATGTACAGTAGTGCGACGTAATGCATCGTGTACAGTCTGAACTACGTATAACCGTGTTTCGCGGATGTGCTGTAGCACCACTCCTTGGTGTGCGGCACCCACGTGCATCCAGACTGGTTATATAGGTGACAGTTCACATCTGTATCTTGCTCTGTGATGCTTGTTGTAATGGCTTGCCTCTTTGGCTTTAACGTTGTGACGCTGCCTGTAGCGAGGAGTTCAATTCCAGTTGGGCGTCTGATGTTGTGGTGATAAGGGAACTGTAGATTTCGGTCGCCGTCCTATCAAAAGTTTCACTTGCGAATAGCCCTCCTCCCCTGGCGTAGTCCTGCGAGCCAGAAGAGCTTGTGCAGGGTCCTCGTACTTCTTGAGCATGTTCTTTGCGGTTTGGAGGCTCTCTCTGTTTCGAAGTTGCTTTGGGGTAGTGGGGGCTTGACGCTACGCTTGATCCGAACAAGTGGTCCACCGT
This sequence comes from Ixodes persulcatus, assembly GCA_013358835.2. NCBI lineage: Eukaryota > Metazoa > Arthropoda > Arachnida > Ixodida > Ixodidae > Ixodes > Ixodes persulcatus. The sequence continues at coordinate 1,473,504 of JABSTQ010009074.1, read as the reverse complement.
CAAAACGAATGACCTCCGGGATTCCAAATCGTGCGAATATTTCACAAAGTGCTTTGATGACGCCTTTTGACGTCGTCTTGTGGAGCTCCTTAAGCTAAAACGACTTTGAGAAGTAGTCGATAACTACCAAATAGTTTTTTCCCATCCCCCCAAAAAAGGTCCATACCGATCTCTTGCCATAGACGTTCGGGCAGGGGTGTCTGAATTAGTGGCTCTGTACCTCGTTGCCGGAACTTCTGGCAGGTAGCTCACAGGTTCACGTAGTTGTGAATATGTTGACTGATGCCTGGCCACCAAACCGAGCCCCTCGCCCTGGCTCGACTTCTCACGATGAAGTCGTCTCCACTGTGCAGGCGTTCGAAAATGTCTTGCCGCGGTACAGTTGGAATAGAAAGTATGTTGTTCCTCGTCAATAGCCCTTGAACTGTGGTAAGTTGTAATGCCACGCTCTCATACTTTCTTGCTTCTGGTGGTAAGTTTGTGAGCACAGGCGTTTGGCTTTTGCAGTAGAGCATGATCCGTACCGTGGTGACATCCTTACTCAATTCGGACCTGAGTTTGTCGAGTAGTTCAGATGAAACAGGCAAGAGTTCCACTACTAAGAGATCACCCTCTCTTATGTAGGATTCCTCCTTGTCTGTGTGGCTTGCTTGGGATGTGCGGAGCTTCCGCGATAGTACATCGGCGATGTGCATCTCATTTTCTGGTGTGTGAGATATAGTGAACTCCTACTCCAGGATCCTCATCCGCAAGCGTTGTATACGTGGCGTCATCTCGTCTAGTCGTTTGGTTGAGAACAACGGTATCAGTGGTGTGTGGTCCGTTTCCACGTGAAATCCCAGACCTAGTAGGTACATTCAGAAGTGTTCGCACGCCCAAGTGAGAGCGTATCCTTGTTCCGTTTCCACCATGGCTCGAGAAGCGTAAGCCACACGAAGACTTTTCGCATATTGGTTTTTTTTGTAGCAGTACGGACCCAGGTCCGTATGATGACGCATCAGATGAAAGAGTGATCTGAGCTTGAGGGTTCTAGTAAGCGAGTACTGGAATCATACGAAGTTCAACCTTGATTTCTTAAAGGCGCTCTCTTGTGGTTCTTCACGATACCAACTCGCGTCGCTGTGTAGTAAGTAGCTCAGCTACCTTGTCTTTTGTGCCATCATGGTGTGGCTTTCCCCTTGTGGGGGGTACCCCATAAAAACACACTAGGTTCCTTCGGTCCAGATAATGAGGTGTTTATTAGACGATAAAACCACACCCTGTCCGAGGGCCAATAATGTCAGAGATAACGGCGCTGTCTCTTTTGACAGGATCGCCAGTCGGCGTCCGCGCTGCCGCTATTGACAGTATCACGGAGGAGGAGGATCAGGAAAAGAAAGGAAGGCTTCGTCGAGCAGAGCATCCCCCAGCGAGAGTCGCCTCCCGTTAGATTTGGGCCGTCTTATGTATCCTGCCGGAATGGACGCGCCCATGATGGTCGGATGTCGGTTGGCTCCCCGGAGGAGCGGACGCGTCCAAAGATCAAGATCCCGAGGGGTGTGCCTTCGGCAAATCACCCGAGAAGGGCGAGGAAGAGCAGTCCGCAAAGGAATACGTCCTCGCCTCGCATTCGGGACGCGCCCCGACATGGAGACACCCCACGGTCTGCCTTAGCTAGGCTTAGATAGGGATGCGGGAACACGTGGTTCCCACAATGAAAAAGAATTTCGCCAGATGGTGACAATTCCTAGAAACGATCGCAGCTCCTTCAGGTTTTCAGGTGCTGGCATGTTGGGCACAGCTGCTGTCTTCTTTGGGTCAGCTGGGATGTCTGTGCTGTCCAGGATGTGTCCTAAGAACTTGAATTTGTTCTCTGAAAACTAAAATTTGATATTGTTAAGGGTAACTCCTGAGTTGCGTAGACATTGGAGTACCTGTTTGAGGTTCCTGTCATGTTCTCGCCTGTTGGTCAAAAACAGCAGCATGCCGTCCATGTGACATACTTGACCTGGTACTAATCCCTTCGAGAATTCGGAGCATCTCTTACTGAAAAAAATGCAGGTGCCGTTGAACTACCAAACGGCAGCCGTTGGAACTTGAAGCGTCCTGCGGGCTTGATGAAGGTTGTCAGTTCCTTGGATTCGGGTGCCAAGGAATTCTGCCAGTAACCCGCATTTGCGTCTAGCTTGCTGAAAATGTGCGCTCCAGCAAACATTGCTAAATGCTCTTAGACCATTGGATTAATGACGTGCTCCCCAATGACCTGGTTGTTGAGCTCTGCCTAGTCGACATAGATCCTCAGACCGTCCCCAGAATCTTGCGCGACCACCATTGGCGCGCACGATTCTGTTGCCTGCTCTAGCTGTTGGATCACTCCCAAGTCCAGCATTCGCTGTATTTCCTGACGAGCGTTTTGAAGGATGGCGAAAGGCACACATTGAGGATATGTGATCGCAAAGGGCTGCTTGTCATCGGGATAAAGTGCGATCTTGCACGTCGTCTTCATCATTCCCAGACGACTCTACAAAAGCGACTCGTATTCCTTGGGATGATGGCTGCGTGTAGTGCTGACCTTGTGCAGCGCCGGAAGCACGTTCAGGGCTTGAATCGCTGGACGTTCCAGTAATGCGCAGTGGAGACCTTAAGCAACAAATATTTTCTACTGGGTTGTCTTGTTTTTCCACTGGATTGTTGAGATAAGCTGTTCAAGGGTGGATAGGTGTGATCTTCCTGCCGTGAGAAGTTTGTCGTTGTACACCATCCGGGTATCCATGACACGTTCATTGCATTCCGTGGCTGGAATCGACGTGACATCTGAACCGGCGTCGACCTTGATTGTCAGCGTCTTTTTTCCAATTCTGGCTCTTATAGTCCATGGCTGTCCGTTCGTTGAGTTGAGCACCTGTCCCACGAAAAGCTCTTCCACGGCGCAGTTTCTCCCCCCCCCCCTGCTTTTTTGAGCGTGCGTGTGTTGTATGGTCCCTTGGCGTGCAAACAGCTTGAAAATGGCCAGTTTTCTTGGATCCACTGCATTTCTTCCCCGTTTCTGGGCATTGCGCCTTGCTATGTCTCAGTGTGCCACCACAACATCTGCAGAACCCCGATGTTACTGACGCTGTCGGTAGCTTTGAATGTTCGCGGTGTGGTGGACAATAACGACCTCCTCGATTATGAATTTCGTCGACGTCGGCCCGCGCTGCCTCGTGACCCCACAGTTCCGTGTTGTTGATGCCTCACTGTTTCGGAGTTACGAGCCGCTTCAATCGCCTCTTGTAGCGTTAGTCTCACATACGGTTGTAGCTTTTCACTCGCCTTCTTGCCTAGGAGGTCTTCCTTTTCTTCCTTGAAGCTTCCGTAGTTGAAGGTGTCTGCCATCCTGTGCAAGTCTGTTATGATTGCTTCTACTGTCTCGTGTGTCTTTTCTTTCCTCATGTTAAACATTGCCCATTCAAACATGACGTTTGTTTGAGGAATGAAGTGGCCTTCCAAATTTTTGTTCACTGTGTCGTGGGCGTTTAGTTCGTCAGCCTACAGCTTTGGTGAAAATGGAACATCCTTGGCTTCTTGTTCCATAGCGTAAAGAAATGTGTTCACCTGGGTTGTTTGGTCTCGTAGATAGAGCCCGGAGATCATGCGATAACGTTCCAATCGTGCAATAAATTCACCTTCTCCAGGTTTTTGGGTATCTGAGTTTGAAATTCACGGGAAGTTCAACGGCGAATGGGTTGAACAATGGAGCCCCTCCCGCGGGTGCCACGCCATCTCCCCCTAGACAAGGCACAGACTGGTTTTGTGACGTCGAAAACCGACACCGGCCGTCCTCGAAGTTTCATGGTCGATCATTTTAAGGCTGCCACCAGGTCGCGCACCATGGGCGGACCTCCAAGAGCGTATGAGACGTCTCGAACCCTCTTGTCCCGTGACTGACTTCGTTCACTTCTTTCAGTCACTGGACACGACATACTTCATCTTTAGAAAGTTTATATCCGAGAAAACATAATAAAAACCATGTTTCCTCAGATACATGATGGTATGAAGAAGCGTTTAAAGTAACTTGACATTGTCCACGCTTCATCTGTAAAATGCTTTAATAGAAGTTAAACACCGCAAGGTAACTGAGGCCAAGGGGTTAAGTATTCAGACGCTGAAGATTTGTTAGGCGGTGTAGATAATCACAGTTTTGATGACTGCAATTGCATCCTTTGGGATGTAAAATCAAACTTGGGAAAAAGAGTTCGGAACCTCCGGTAGGCCCCATAATAATAAGATCATCAAGACCCAGCACTGGCTGTAAAGTTTAGTATACGAAGAAAAATTACACATATAGGATAAGGACAAGCAATTATTATAGGAGAAGTCCAGTAACGTACTTTGCTTAATGTTTAGCATAGTGACTTCTTTTTATCTGTGTTGCTTCTAGATAACTCACAACTCTTCATTAGTCGTCTGTATTTTAATAATTTCAATACAATTCTATTTCTAACGAAGTTATTTAATTTCCGTTTACACCGAAGAAGTAGAACTGCTGGCTGTTTGCTGCACCGAGTGTTATACGTACACTTGATTAAGAGAGTATAGGATCACAATATGTTTCTGTCGCAATCTATGACCCAATTATTTCCTTATGAAAGAAGGGGAAGATGTTTTGTCCTTCGTAAAGTTTCAATACACCATTAGTAATTGTTGGATGTCATGATAAAGTGACTACTAATTCGCTGCAATCTAAAGAGCATGAACAAATTAGTTACTTTAGCTCAATATTGCAGCGCGGCGTCCTCCTCATCCCAACGCTTCGCGTAGGTAAAATATTGCCTGACAAGATGAGTATTATCACATACACGGCTGCTCGAAGCCTGTAAAAGGAAAGCTCTCGTTTCAGAACCCAAGGATTATTGGGCTTAACCATACCTCTGCCCAGTTTTATACGAAAAGGATTCTCCTGGCGAACAGTCGTGTGTTACTACTTCGTAATGCACGTAATTCACGCACAAGACACCAGCTTAGAGGCTGTGCAGCACTGTCTAATTGCCTCATGTACGTCGCGAAGCAGTGTTGCCATATCAGAAAGGTAGAACTGCCTTGATTAGTATGTTGATATTCTTTTGTTTGTTTTTTCTTTCCAAGCGGAGATACTTTTGTTTACTTTTTGTAACTCGAGTGCTGAAGTAAGAATATAAGTATCTGTTTTTGGTAAAATGAAAAAAAAATCGCTATCCGAATTTAAGCATATGGGTTAAGTTAAACAAGAACGCACAATCTTTAAAATAACGCACGATTTAAAAAAAAGATAAGTAATTTCAAAAAGTGGCATCTTTTGGAGGCACCTTAAAACGTCTGAGCCAGGGGCAGTACGTTGTGGCCACAGGCAAAATTGACCCCAGAAGAAGCGCTTGCGCAAGAGGACATAGCTCATCAGATTACGGGCGTAAGCGAAATCTTACACAAAGAAACGGTGGTGGCTTGGCAGCCGGCTATCCCAGCGGCGAGCAGGAAGCGTCCTGTGTTGAACCACGCGATTCCAGGGGCAAAGGAAGAGAGCGACCCGAAGAAGAATACAACCAGGACGCAGGTGAAGAAGGTCGGCTTTCGGCCAAAGCTGGGAATAACAACACAAAAGAGAATAGAAAGCCTTAATATTCCGTATAGGAGAAAACGCAAGAACTGTGCGTTTGCGTTTGCGTTGCGTGCACAACGCTGCGCATGCGCGTCGTCGCCATGCGTCAATTCAAGGCCGCAGGTTTGGCTCCGCGCACGCGCAGTGCGGAACGCGCAACGCTAACGCAAACGCAACAAGCTTGTCTTCGCTAGTACTTGTAATATTAAAACCCACTATTTACGGCCATAATAGGCCGTTTTATCATACCGTTCGCCAAAACTTTGTGCACGCAAAGAAATAGCATCGTCGCCTCTGCGCATCAGCCGAACCGAAACCGCGTCCTCAATCAACGTGCGGCAACGACGCTATTTATTTGCTGCGTACACAAAGCTTTTGCGTACGATATTCCAAAACTCGCCCTTCTTGTTATTTTTTAAATATAGACAATCTGCCCTGGCTTTTTAAAAATGCACCCCAACCAGTTAATTTAGACTGAAGTACAGTACATAGAAAAAGGAAATTTAAGGTTTATTATAGTATTTTTGATAAAATATTACCAAGCCCCCGTCAATAAAAATTGGTCTATTGTACGAATTTTAGTGTCATCAACTCTAGAAACAAATACAAAACGTAGTAAATTCAACTACAGAAATGATTGGTTTAATGACAAAGCCCAAACAACAAGGTCCTCCCTCGTAGAGAAAAGAAACCTATTCAGGTTATATTGTTCTAGTCCTAAGAATTAGTGTGTTTTTAATCACTCTAAAAACGTGGCACCCGTTATGAAAAAAAAAACCTTTTAGGAAGATTAATATTGCGTACAAAAGACCATAAAGGTAGGGGTTTCAAAAAAACTGCGTAATTTTAAAACTTCAGTACGACACAATAACTTCTAAGAAAGATAGTGCTGTGCCTCACAGACCAGTCGGACATTTCTCCAAAACCGAGGACTCCAACAAGCGCTCCAGCCATGACGATGCTCTGCGCCAGGGATCGGTGCCAGCCTCGGCTACAGACGAGATCCCACTGCAAAGTATATTACAATAGCAATACTAATTATTTTTATGTATCCAATGCCCCTGTAGAAACAGGAAGTCTTGATGCGGTGACACATTTGTTTAGGATTGAAAAGATTGTAACTTATTCCATCTTGTGAAGATACTGTTTGTCCCATATAGTGAAAAATGCACGAGGAAGGGTACAGTCGAATTAAGCGAATTTATTACAAAAACACATTCATATATGGTAACGCCAAACCACCGATTCAGATTTCCCCGTGAAAGAAGATTCTTGACTGCTATACTTGCAGGGAAGGATGAAATAAAGAGGGGTGTCTCTTTCAGTGGGCAGACACATGACCATTCCCAGAGCTTTGCACGGTAGGGCCACCAAAGTGTTTGTGAATTCCTGTGTGTAGATATAAGATATGTTCAAGTCCACACGTCGATAAATTGACTTAACATATTTTTCCAAAAATGTAATCGCAGTCACAATCACACCTGCACAAGATATAGAACGTGTTTGTACAGATTCTATTTGTGACGCATCACAATTCGTCACCAATTTTCATACCATGCTACTGACTGACATTTTGCACGTACCATGCAGAAAAACGACGCTAACTGCACAACGACTTGTAAAGTCGCATGTCAAACAAGGTAAAGGTGCCAACGTTCAAATGAAAAAGCTGGCAATCCGTGAACGTAATAACAATAAAGGTGTTTATCAAAGCAGAAAAAAAAAGTCACGAATCGCGGCAACGCGTGCAATTTAGCGAACCTGAGTGAGTATAATTAAGGAGGTACCTATATCCGTTTCACTTCACGTCCCACCTTAGCCTAAGCGGCAATTCGATGTATCTAATTCAGCAGTACTAAAAGTTCATGGTCACGAAGCTCAACATTTGCGCGCTTTTGCTGTCCCGGATTACACAAATCTCGCAGAGTATGCGCCCCAGTGCTGCGCTTTTTCTGTGCGTAGTTTGTTGAGCCGGTAATATCAACCTCAGAAACAGAAGGAGTGCCGTGACGATGCACTTTTATAGCTCCTTGATAGGTTGGATTTGGAGTCGGCAAGCTGGCCGACATGCAGCTTAAGCCTCTGTCGGTTATGAAGGTACTTTTTGCAATCGGATCAGCGATCTTGGTCGGCGTGGATGGCGAGCGGGCCTGCTTCAGCTATCACCAAAAACGTCTTTATCAACCGTATTCGGATGGCCCGCGGTGAGAAGCAAGAACAGGAGCAGATTGCCCGCCATTACCTGCTTTCACCATCGTTTAGATGAGGCGCTCTTCGATGACGATCTACAAGTCTCTGCTGAGCCAGTGCCTCCTACATAAGTTACACTATGCCTGTCAGCTTCTCTCCAAGAGGTGTCCGAGCCCGGTACTTCACCTCACAACACGCACGTACGGCTAGGTAGCGCCGCCTGGCGGACGTTTGTTTTTTCTATTTTTCTAGCACGTTCTATTTACGTTATTATTGAAGATATATCATATTTATGTTTTTTAACAACATGTGGAACACTGTTCTGGATGTGACCACCCTGATTGAAACGAGTTTCGCTGAGACAAATTAGGAAACTACGAAACAAGCACGGCCAGTCTTAGCTTTTGCAACGCGAACGGGGAGAACACAGGAGAACGCTTGACCGCTTGACCGTCTGCTTTGACGGCAGTTTGGGGCTTTGGAGGTCACCTTGAATCGCACGCATAGAAATAGTTGGCGCCGGTCAAGTGCGGGTGAAAAGGTTGGTAAAGAAGTAATATTCCCTTGAAAACGACGAGCTTGTCCCGAGTTGTCAGTCAAAAACATTTAGATTCCTTGCTGTCGGTGCTGCAGGGGCAACATCATTGAACCCCCTACGGAAGGGATGGTTGACTTCACTACACGGCAGGCTTGTACGCCTAGGTGGCTCCACCGCACGGCAACCACACGTACTTGTTGCCCTCTCCCTTCCGCTTGCCAGTGCTCGGAGCCGACAGGCATAGTGTAAATTATATAGGAGGCACTGGCTGAGCATTGAGGAGCACGTGATATTGGCCGAGGCTACTTAAGCGCGCAGTACTGTGGCTTCGTGGGATTTGGAGCCGGCGCGCTGGTCGACATGCAGCTTACACCTCTGTTGGTTATGCAGGTTAGTGCCAATTTGACTGCACGGTCTGCTGTGTGCTTTGCCCGCCTCACATTCGTTCGCTCATCGTCGCGAACGAATGTGCGGGCGCTTGTCTCGTAAAACTTTCCGCCTTTTTGCAAATCGAGTGTTGGACTTGATTCTTCTTTTGTTACTCTCGGGCGATGTAGATCTCAATCCTGGCCCTTTCATTGAGAAAGAAATGTAAGTTCTGGGAGGCCTACAAGCTGGTCATGCATCAATCATGACTAAGTTAGCAACTATCGATACCATGGCGGAGGTAAATGGTAGGCCTGGGTTAACCAAGGGGTGGGCAGAAACTATAAATAAACTAGTGTCCGAACAAACAAATGTGATAAGATCGCTTGAGCAACAAATATCCGACTTGCGAAGCAAAAACGTTGACCTCGAAAACAGAAGTCAAAGACAGAATCTTTTATTTTTATGGAATAGACGACGAACATGATTTGAAAATGGGGATTCAATCAGAAAGCTTGGTTAAAAAAATATTTGTAAAGCTAACCTGGGGATCAATATGAAGTTGGTATAAAGGGCACACCGTGTGGGTCGATACAGTGATAAGTTAAAAACGCCAATCGTTGTAATTTTTTTTTTTCATAGAAGAAACAGGGCGTTCTGATAAATGCTAACAAGTTTAAGTAATCATCTTACAGTGTGGATCACGATCATCCACCCGATACCTAATATATGCGGAAATGTCTGTGGGAATATGGAGAAGAAGCAGACAGCAATAACAAGGTAAAGCAAAACTTCGATTAGCTCGTTATTAACGGAAAGACATTCATGAGGAACAAAAAGAAAAAAAGGAGGTTGCTTCATTTTAGAAACAATGACGCCATGGGAAGGAAAAGAACGCATATGCCGTGACCTCGTTGCTGTTGTAGTAAACTGCAGAAGCATACTACAAAAGCTGGATGGATGAATTCCCTGGTCTGATAGAGTCTGTTCATGGCTGACATAGTATTTGGCGCAGAATCGTGACTGAACCCGTCTATCGCGGATAGTGAAGTGTTCCTAAAATAATTCATTGCTTATCGGAACAACAGGCCCCGCCGGGTGAAGGGGTGTGTTTGCTAATTCACTCTTCTCTTAAGTGAGCAATGTCACATCTTGATATCGACAATGTTAAACCAATTTGGTGCTCAGTTACTCTATTTGATACCTCGTAGTACTTACTCTATAAGACAATCTACCGACCACCGAATTGAGATCTAAAAACGTTAGTCATTGTTTGACATTGTTTCGGATTCATCCCGGCAGCCTATCTTGTTAGCGGAATCCTTTAACTTACCTCATTTAGTATGGAAGGAAGACGATTGTGCATGCAAATTTGGAAATCGCATTATTTAGAAATACAAAAAATTGGAGACGTTTACGAATCTCTGTAATTCTAAATTATAGCGCAGCTCTTAAGGGGGAAGAGGGGACGGTACAGAGGGAGGGTTTGCCCCTCCTTCTCATCCTCCGTACCGCCCTTCCTCCTGTCCTCCTCCCCTCCTCCACCTCTCCCCCTCTCCCCTGCTCCTCTTCTACACCTCCTCCTCCTTTCCTTCTCCTTTCCTCCTCGCACTGGATATGTTCATGGGTGACGTGACACGAAGTCATGTGACGCCATTTTCCCAGCTAAATTTAGCGGGGAAACTGAATTGGTGGAGGTCACGTGACGTCAATTTCCCCGCTAAATATAGCAAGGAAACTTAACCCGCTACATTTAGCTGGGGAATTGACGTCACGTGACCTCCACCAATTAAGTTTCCCCGCTAAATTTAGCTGGCAAAATGACCTCACATGACTTCGTGTCACGTCACCCATGAACATATTGTCACGAATTAAGGAGACGAGAAGGCGAAGATTGAACTTAAAATAAAGGTTTAATGGGCGAACTTGTGCCAACCAAAAATAAGTAACGAAAGAGCGTCGAGGCAGCAGGAAAGCAGGCGGCGATTCGGCGGCGAAACAGAGCGCGAGCGAGACTGACTCGACAAGGTCGCGGGTAGCTGCTTATCTACAGTGCGTCACTATCTCGAAAGTTCGGCAAAGAAGGCTCGAGCGTCGCGCGCTCGAGGCGAGGATGACCTGGCACTTTCGAGAACAAGAAAGCAGGTGGAAAGCTACGTCTGGTGCGAGAATGAACGCGAAGCTTCTAGAAGTCGATGACCGAGCGTTGCTTTCTCGGCACTGCGGGCGGCATTATCCCCCCCTTTTAAAAGTGCATCGTCCCGATGCAACGTGAAAGGAAAACAGAAATGGCTAAAAAAAGTTAACGGTGAAACGAAATAAACATGCAGTGTCGCAATCCTAGCGCGCGTAGAACGGCTTGAGTCGAACTACGTGGACGACTTCGGGTCGTGGCTGGCGGCGTCCTGATGGTCGGGTTCCGTCGGGGAGCACCTCGTAGTTCAAGTCCCCGAGGCGGCGGATGACCTTGTAGGGTCCGAAGTAGCGTTTTAACAGTTTCTCGCTGAGGCCGCGGCGGCGAATGGGCGTCCACACCCACACCCTGTCTCCGGGCTGGAACTCCACGTCGCGGCGACGAAGGTTGTAGCGGCCAGCGTCCACACGTTGCTGGTCCTTTATTCGAAGACGGGCTAGCTGGCGTACTTCTTCTGCTCGTTGGGTGACCAGCTGGGCGTCGTCGGTGCCGTCGTCCGTCGGGTCGTGGGGCAGCATGGCGTCGAGCATCGTCGTCACCTTTCTGCCGTGCACCAGCTGAAAAGGTGTAATGCCGGTAGTTTCTTGAATCGCCGTGTTGTACGCAAACGTGACGTAGGGCAACACTTCATCCCACGTCTTGTGTTCCACGTCCACGTACATCGAAATCATATCGGCGATGGTCTTGTTTAGTCGCTCCGTCAGCCCGTTGGTCTGCGGGTGGTATGCCGTGGTCCGGCGGTGGTCGGTGTGGCTCAGGCGGAGTATCTCTTGTGTCAGTTGCGCCATGAACGAGGATCCTCGGTCCGTAATCAGGACTTGGGGAGCGCCGTGTCGGAGGACGATAGACTCCACGAAGAACTTGGCTACTTCCACGGCGGTCCCCGACGGGAGTGCTTTTGTCTCGGCGTACCTGGTGAGATAATCAGTTGCCACGATTATCCAACGGTTTCCCTGCGTCGACGGCGGGAAAGGTCCGAGAAGATCCATTCCAATCTGCTGGAATGGTGCAGTCGGGGGCGCGATCGGTTGCAGGAGACCTGCCGGCTTCGTCGGTGGTTTCTTGCGTCGTTGGCATTCGTGGCACGAACGGACGTAGAGGTGGACAGTCTTCGGGAGCTTGGGCCAGTAGTATTTTTCTCGGATCCGTGCAAGAGTCCTACTGTAGCCAAGGTGACCAGATGTTGGGTCGTCGTGGCAGGCTTGGAAGATCTCTTCTCGAAGACTAGCAGGAATCACCAGGAGCCACGTCGAGTTGTTGTCCCCGAAGTTCTCTTTATAGAGGATACCTCTCCGGACGGCGAATCTTGGCAGGTCACGTGAGAAGGCTCGGGGAATCGTACCCCCTCGTCCCTCCAAGTGGTCGATCAGTGCACGCAACTCAGGATCGTCCCGCTGGAGCGCTGCCATACCGTGAATGCTCACCGCGCCAAGAAAGTGATCGTCGTCGTCGCCGTCGTCTTTGGCACAGCCGGTAGCTGACTCGACAGGGGCTCTGGACAGGCAGTCGGCGTCGCTGTGTTTTTGGCCTGACTTGTAGACCACGGTCACGTCGTACTCTTGCAGTCGTAGGCTCCACCGAGCGAGGCGTCCCGATGGGTCCTTCAGGCTCGCTAACCAACACAGCGCGTGGTGGTCGGTGACCACCCGAAATGGACTCCCGTACAAGTACGGGCGGAATTTCGTGATGGCCCAGACGACGGCCAGGCATTCCTTCTCGGTCGTCGAGTAATTGCGTTCCGCGCTCGACAGCGTCCGGCTAGCGTATGCGATCACGCGCTCCGCACCGTCTTGTCGTTGGACCAGTACCGCTCCGAGTCCTGTATTACTGGCGTCCGTGTGAACTTCCGTTTCGGCTGATTGGTCGAAGTGGCCGAGAATCGGTGGTGACTGGAGCCGTCGCTTTAGTTCGTCGAATGCCTGTTGTTGTTCTCCACCCCATTCGAAGTTCACGGCGTCTTTCGTAAGGTGCGTGAGCGGCGCAGAAAGCTTGGCGAAATCCTGAACGAATCGCCGGTAGTATGCGCAAAGTCCAAGGAATCTTCGGACGGCCTTTTTGTCGGTGGGCGGTGGAAAGGCCGCTACGGCGCGAGTTTTCTCAGGGTCAGGACTTACACCTTCGTTGCTCACAACGTGGCCCAGGAACTTCAGTTCGCCGTAGGCAAACCGGCACTTCGTCGGCTTGAGGGTGAGTCCTGCGGTCCTGATTGCCTCAAAAACGGCCCGAAGGCGTCGCAAATGCTCGTCGAAGTTGGCCGAGAATACCACGACGTCGTCGAGGTAAACGAGACAGCTCTGCCACTTGAGGCCTGCCAGGACGGTGTCCATGACACGTTGGAACGTTGCCGGCGCCGTGCACAGTCCGAAGGGCATTACCTTGAACTCATACAGTCCGTCGGGCGTGACGAAGGCAGTCTTTTCTCGGTCCCGTTCGTCGACTTCGATCTGCCAGTAGCCACTCTTAAGGTCCATCGACGAAAAGTATCGGGAGTGGCGCAGCCGGTCCAGCGTGTCGTCGATGCGGGGGAGCGGATACACGTCTTTCTTCGTGACCGCGTTGAGCCGCCGGTAGTCAACGCAGAATCGAAGCGTTCCGTCCTTCTTCTTCACCAGTACGACTGGAGAGGCCCACGGGCTGCTCGAAGGCTGAATGATGTCGTCGTTGAGCATCTCTTGTACCTGTTCATGAATGGCCTCTCGTTCCTTTGGGGAGACCCGGTACGGCGGCCGATGCACAGGGAGCGCATCCTCGTTGGTAACGATGCGGTGTTTCGCAACTGTTGTCTGGCGCACCCTCGACGTCGTCGCAAAGCAGTCGCCGAACTCGGCGAGGAGGTCTCCGAGCTGTCGTCGTTCCGTGGCACTGAGCTTGGGGTTAACGTCGAGCTGCGGCGGCGGTGTACTGTACGGCTGACATGGCGAGGGCTCGTCGGAGATCGCGGCGATTTCGGCGTCGGCCCGGAGTTCCTCGACGTGTCCTACAGCGACACCTTTCGTGAGGTGCTGCGCCTCCGGTCGAAAGTTTGTCACGAGGACCACAGAACGTCCATCCTGCAGCTCTGCTACGCCCCTTGCGACGCCTATTCCTCTTCCGAGAAGCAGTTGGACATTGCCCTCCAGAAGGACTTTCCCGCGGGCGAACTGCATCGGTCACGACGGGCACAAGAACACTCGACCGTGGCGGCAGGTTCACGTGGTCCGCAATGACTCGGACGGCGGCTGGCGTCGTTTTGGATCCCTCCGGAGGTAGAACGGGCTTTCGCAGCGTCAACCTGTTTGCTCCAAGGTCGATACCGGCACCGTACTCACAGAGGAAGTCCATGCCAAGGATGACGTCTCTCGAACAGTCCTTGAGGATGACGAATTTCACGGGACAGGTCTCTCCGTGGATGTCCACGCGCGCAGTACACCTTCCCACTGGTGTGATGAGATGTCCGCCGGCGGTTCGTATTTTCGGGCCATCCCACGGCGTCATCACTTTCCGAAGGCGGCGAGAGAGCTTCCCACTTAAAACGGAATAGTCTGCTCCGGTGTCGACGAGTGCCTTTGCGTCGAGACCGTCGATGGTAACGTCGAGGTTATTCGACACCGTCGCAGAAGCGTCGTTCCTATGCGTCTCGTCGCTAGTGTGGGGCCCTCCGACGTTTGTGGAGGATTTTGGCGCCGTTCGTCCTCGGCAACACCACCTCCCGGTATTGCCGCACTCAGTTTTCCCGGCGGGACACGGGAGACAGGCTCTCTCGGCGGGACCGATGGACAGGTGATGCTGCAGGACGTCGAGGTGAAGGCGAACGGGACACACGTCGAGGCGCAGGCATCGGAGGGGGTGGACGTCGTAGGTAGTCGTCGATCTCGCGTGGTCGCTCACCGTAGCGTGGGCGCGGGTCGTCGGGGTGGAAGCCGCGTAGCCCTAGCTGTCGGTACGGGCAACGGCGGTAGACATGGTCGGCTTCCCCGCAATGGTAACAAAGCGGGCGTCGGTCGGCCGTTCGCCACACGTCGGTTTTTCGCGGCGAGGGTCGCTCTGGTCGGACGTGCTGCCGTTCTTCGCGTCGCTGGGAGTACTGCGGCGCTGGAGGTTCACGCCGTGGCGGCGCCGTAGCTTGGCGGGGAGCTTGTGGCGGTCGTCTGGCCATGGCGGCGTAGGTCAGCGTCGGTTCCTCGGGGGCTGGCACGTCGACGGGAGTTTCAGGCTGCAAGGCCCGCTGTACCTCGTCGCGCACAATCTCGGCGACTGACAGCGATGCCGGGCGCTCAGCAGCGGGGAGCAGCTTGCGGAGCTCTTCTCGGACGACGTCTCGGATGATCTCGCGTAAGTCCGATGTAGTGGAGCCCAAGTAGGAGCTTGACGACGCTGATGCAACGACGCCAGGTAGTCTCTGGTAGTGGGAGGCTCGTGCCTGGAGAGCACGTTCGATATTCGTGGCCTCCGTCACGAATTGTTCGACGGTCGACGGTGGGTGGCGTACAAGGCCTCCAAATATGTTCTCCTTAACTCCACGCATGAGAACCTTCAGCTTCTTCTCCTCCGTCGCGTGAGGGTCGGCGCGTGCACTTAGACGTAGTACATCTTCAACGAAGCTGGTTACGCTTTCGTTGGGGGCCTGAATCCGGGTTCGGAGCTGGTCCTCCGCCTTCTGTCGCCGGTATTGGCTGGAGAAGGTCCTTTTCAGCTCGGTGGTGCAGATGTCCCACGAAGTGAGCGAAGCCTCGTGGTTCTCGAACCAATGCCTCGCGGTGCCTTCCAGCGCGAAGTAGAGGTTCTGGAGGCGTTGTTCAGCGTTCCATCCGTTGTGGCGGGCCACGCGCTCGTAGTGTAGGATCCAGTCCTCGACGTCCTCATAGATCTCCCCGTGGAAAGGCGTCGGAGTCCGAGGGGCGACGGGCAGGTAAACGACGGGGGGTGCTGCTGTGGTCTGCGCCGCCGAGGAAGCCATCGTCGTTATCGCTTGCCTTGTCCTCGCCGGGAGTGGTCCGAGTTCAGGAGCTTGCCCTTGAAGACGGCGGCTGGCACGAAGGGTAGCCTTCCGGGGCTGAGCACGTCACTTGGCCGAGATGTCTTCGGAGGGGTACGCTTAACGGGCATAAAATGCAATTACCCCGCACCTCCACCAGAAATGTCACGAACGGAGGTGACACGAAGACGAGCAGTGAACTGAAAAATAAAGGTTTAATGGGCGAACTTGTGCCAACCAAAAATAAATAACGAAAGAGCGTCGAGGCAGCAGAAAAGCAGGCGGCGATTCGGCGGCGAAACAGAGCGCGAGCGAGACTGACTCGACAAGGTCGCGGGTAGCTGCTTATCTACCGTGCGTCACTATCTCGAAAGTTCGGCAAAGAAGGCTCGAGTGTCGCGCGCTTGGAGCGTGGATGAACTGGCACTTTCGAGAACAACAAAGCAGGTGGAAAGTTACGTCTGGAGCGAGAATGAATGCGAATCTTCCAGATGCCGGTGACCGAGCGTTGCTTTCTCAGCCCTGTGGGCAGCAATATGCAAGTTGGATTATTCCCGTGCAAAATGATCCTTACAGTGCTCAATGCTCAATACCTTGTGTTGTAATGGTCTTATATATTTAACCGACTCTATAGGGGTCAGGGAATTTCACCTGAAATCGTCAGGGAGAACCTGGAAAAGTCAGGGAATTTCAAAATAATAATCTGCTAGACAACCTGCTTTGCACTTCGCTTGTTTGTTTTTATTAAACCTAAATTATAAATGAGTATGCTTTTTGTTATCAACAATTTACAATTTGCGGCACAAAACTGCACGGCCCAAAAATGTTTTGTTCAAGCCCGAGCCCGGCCCGGACCCGAGAAAATGCCTACTACTCGGCCCGAGCCCGTGCGGTTATGTGCAAAACTCTTGTTTAATTTATCCACTTTTCACTTTCTTTCTAGATGACTGGCTTCCCAGGGGTTCTTGGATGTATTGTTGGCACGCATATTCCAGTGCGTTGCCCTGTCGGAAAGATCAGGTCTACTTATGTAAATAGACATGACCAGACCTCGATACTCCTGCAGGGCATCTGCAATGAGCACAATAAGTTTATTGACGTATGTACGGGGCCACCAGGAAAAATCGATGATTCTAGACATCTTAAGCTCTCATTTATATATCCACAGCTACCTGAACTTTGTATGGGGGAGTACCACCTCCTTGGGGACGGAGCCTACCAGGTTAGAGAGCACCTCATGACCCTTTACCGTGAGAATGGAAACCTAAGCGGACGTCAAACCAGTCCTAATGCGAAGCTTTGTGGCACTAGAGTGTGCATTGAGAATACGCTTTGCATTTTGAAACAAAGGTTTCGCCAGTTGAAAAGCCTTGAGCTCTGGACTGTAGAAAAAATGGCAAATGTTGTCATGTCTTGCTGTGTCCTGCACAATCTTTGCATGGACAATGGGGACAATGACATCGATGACAGTGATGAGGAAGAAGAGGAAGAGGAAGAGAAGAGCAAGGTTGAGGTAGACTCTAGTTCTACAGCCACACAGAGCGAAAGCAATGGAGATGCCCTACTCCGAAAACTAGGAGAGGACAAGCCGGATCGCCTGTGTAGGCTTCAAACGTGAAACATAACGAGTGTTATGGCACTAGCATGTCTGTATGGCAGTGTGTATCTAAAGTGCAAATAAATTGCACAGTCGCAACTAGAGTTAACAGCTCCGTGCGAGCGCACATTTTTGTCTGAGGGTCAATGCGGGGCGTTAAACAAAACATCTTCGGAGGCCTCGTGCGGAGCCCGCCTACCACCGTCGAAGGTTTCATCACTGAGGCCACCAACATCGAACGTGCCCTTCACGCACGGGCCTCACACTACCAGAGACTTCCCGGCTTCGCTGCCCTCTCGCCGTCCAGCTGCAGCATCCCGGACATCCGTGACATCATCCGGGACGTCGTTCGGGAGGAAATCAAGAAGTTCCTGCCAGCTACCCCCCAGCCTGCTTCGCTGTCAATAGCCGAAGTTGTCCGCGAGGAAGTTCAGCGAGCATTCTAACCTGAGGCTCCTGCCAGCGCAGCAGTACCCGAGGAGCCTCCTCTGACCTATGCCGCGGTAGGTCGGAGACCGGCTCCAGCTGCCCGGGAGTATTCGACGCCATCTCGACGTGACCTACCAGAACCGCAGACTTTTCGACGTCGGGAAGGGCAACCCCAGCTCGTCCGCACTGAACAACCGGCGCCTAGGAAGACAGATGTATGGCGCACGGCCGATCGACGACCGCTGTGTTATCACTGCGGCGAGGCCGATCACGTCTACCGGAGGTGCCCGTACCGACAAATGGGCCTGCGAGGTTTCGCTCCGAGCGACCCGCGACCTCGCCATGAGGAGCGACCAAGAGACATCGAGGAGTACCTCCGACGACCCGTTTCCCCGGTGCCGACTCCACCCCGAGGTTCCCGTTCGCCTTCGCCCCGACGTGCGCTTTCGCCCTTCCGCCGCTCTCGTCGGGACAGTTTGTCCCCCTATCTCGTCGGGAAAACTTAGTGCGGCAACGCCTGGAGGTGGCGTTGCCGAAGACGAACGAAACAAAGAGCCTACAAGGACGACGGAGCGCTCCCACTCTCCGAACGCTACGCAGCGCAACCACGCCCCTGCAACTTTGTCCAACAACCTAAACGTCGTCATCGACGGGCACGACGCATCAGCACTTGTGGACACCGGAGCAGACTACTCAGTCTTGAGTGGGAGTCTCTCCCGCCGCCTTCTAAAAGTCATGACGCCATGGGATGGACCTCAAATACGAACCGCCGGAGGACACCTCATTACGCCAATCGGAAGATGCACTGCTCGCGTCGACATCCACGGTGAGACGTGCCCTGTGAAGTTCGTCGTTCTGCAAGACTGTGCGAGGGTCGTTATCCTCGGAATGGACTTTCTCTGCGAGTATGGCGGCGTCATCGACCTCAGAGCAAACCGGCTTACGCTACGAAAACCTGTTACACCACCGGAGGAACCGAAAGTGATATCATCCGCGGTCCGAGTTCTCACAAGCCACGTGAACTTACCGCCGCGGTCGAGTGTTTTTGTGCCCGTCGGGATCACCAAAGCTTTCTGCGGCGAAGTTCTGCTCGAGGGAAGCCTCCAGTTGCTTCTAGGAAGAGGAATAGGCGTCGCACGAGGATTAGCTGAACTTCAGGATGGCCGTACTGTGGCCCTCGTGACGATCTTCCGGAATGAAACGCAACACCTCACGAAAGGTGCAGCCGTTGGCCACATCAAGGAACTCCGAAACTCCGCCGAAATCGCCGCCATTACTCACGAATCCTCGCCACCTCCGCAAGACAGTACGTCGCCAGCGCAGCTCGACATCGACCCTAAGCTTCCGGGCGCGAAACGACGGCAGCTGATTAACCTCCTCGCCAAATACCGTGACAGCTTTGCGACGTCGTCGAAGGTGCGCCAAACCACCCTTGCGAATCATCGCATTGTTACCGAGGACGACGCACTCCATTTGCCTCGATTGCCATACCGAGTCTCCGTAAAAGAAAGGGAGGTGATCCAGGAGCAAGTTCAAGAAATGCTGAACTGGCGACATAATCCAGCCATCAAGCAGTCCGTGGGCCTCTCCAGTCGTACTGGTTAAGAAGAAGGACGGAACACTTAGGTTCTGCGTGGACTACCGACAGCTGAAAGCGGTGACGAAGAAAGACGTCTATCCACTTCCCCGCATCGACGACACTTTAGACCGGCTGCGCCACTCTCGATACTTTTCATCGATGGACCTGAAGAGCGGTTACTGGCAGATCGAAGTCGACGAACGGGACCGAGAGAAGACAGCTTTCGTCACGCCGGATGGACTGTACGAGTTCAAGGTGATGCCCTTCGGACTGTGCACGGCGCCAGAAACGTTCCAGCGTGTAATGGACACCGTACTGGCAGGACTGAAGTGGCAGAGCTGTCTCGTCTACCTCGACGACGTCGTAGTATTTTCCGGCGACTTCGACGAGCACTTGCGACGACTCCGAGCTGTTCTCCAAGCCATACGAACCACCGGACTCACTCTGAAGCCGTCAAAGTGTCGGTTCGCCTATGACGAACTGAAGTTCCTAGGTCACGTGGTTAGTAACGAAGGCGTTCGCCCCGACCCAGAGAAGACTCGCGCCGTCGCAGCATTTCCAGCGCCGAGAGACAAGAAGGCCGTGCGAAGGTTCCTTGGACTATGTGCCTACTATCGGCGCTTCGTTCGGGATTTCGCAAGGATTTCCGCACCACTAACAAACCTGACAAAGGACGCCGAGAAGTTCTAATGGTCCGAAGAGCAGCAGCAGGCATTCGACGAGCTGAAGCGACGACTGCAGACTCCTCCTGTTCTTGGACATTTCGATCAAGATACGGAAACCGAAATTCACACGGACGCAAGTAACACTGGACTTGGCGCAGTACTCGTTCAAGTGCAAGAAGGCACCGAGCGAGTTATCGCCTACGCGAGTCGGACACTGTCCAAGGCGGAGAAAAATTACTCCACGACTGAGAAAGAATGCCTTGCGGTCGTCTGGGCAATCACGAAGTTTCGTCCGTACTTGTACGGGAGCCCGTTCCGTGTAGTCACGGACCACCACTCGCTCTGCTGGCTTGCGAACCTCAAGGACCCGTCAGGACGCCTCGCTCGATGGAGTCTCCGACTAGAGGAGTTCAACATGACTGCGGTCTATACGTCAGGCCGCAAGCACAGCGACGCCGACTGCCTCTCCAGAGCCCCTGTCGAAACGCCTTCCGGCAGCAGCGACGACGATGACGACGAGTGCTTCTTAGGCGCAGTGAATACCGACGACATGGCCCGACGTCAAAGAGATGATCCTGAGTTGCGCACGCTAATCCAGCACCTCGAAGGACGAGGGGGGACTGTCCCCCGTGTCTTCTCGAGAGCCCTGCCGACCTTCGTCCTCCGACAAGGTGTGCTTTACAAGGAGAACTTCGGAGACAACAGCTCGCCATGGCTGCTGGTAATCCCTACCGACCTTAGAGCGGAGATCTTCCAAGCCTGCCACGACGACCCGACGTCCGGACACCTTGGTTACAGCCGTACGCTGTCCCGAATTCGTGTAAAAGTATTACAGGCCCAAGCTGCCTAAGACCGTTCACCTCTACACACGATCGTGCCACGAGTGCCAGCGACGCAAGAAACCGCCGACGAAGCCGGCAGGTCTCCTGCAGCCGGTTGCTCCCCCGACCGCACCCATTCAGCAGATCGGCATAGATCTACTTGGTCCTTTCCCACCATCCACGCAAGGAAACCGATGGATTATCGTCGCCACAGATTATCTCACACGGTACGCCGAAACGAAAGCCCTTCCTTCAGGGACTGCTGTGGAAGTCGCCAAGTTTTCTATCGAGTCCATCGTCCTCCGGCATGGCGCTGCCGAAGTCCTGATTGCAGACAGTGGATCATCATTCATGGCCCAATTGACGCAAGAGGTCCTTCGTCTCAGCCACACCAGCCATCGTCGCACCACGGCGTACCACCCGCAGACCAACGGGCTGACGGAGAGACTCAACAAGACCATCGCCGACATGATCTCCATGTACGTCGACGTGGAGCACA
This sequence comes from Ixodes persulcatus, assembly GCA_013358835.2. NCBI lineage: Eukaryota > Metazoa > Arthropoda > Arachnida > Ixodida > Ixodidae > Ixodes > Ixodes persulcatus. The sequence goes on along the minus strand of JABSTQ010009074.1, from coordinate 1,452,079 downwards.
AGACATGGGACGAGCTATTGCCGTACGTCACATTTGCCTACAACACGGCCGTGCAAGAGACCACCGGAGTGACACCCTTTCAACTGGTTCATGGTCGCAAAGTGACGACGATGCTGGACGCGATGTTACCCCACGAACCGGCTGTCGACGGAAGCGACGACGCCCAGGTGGTTGCTCAACGGGCAGAAGAAGTCCGTCAGCTCGCCAGACTTCGTATTAAAGCCCCAAAACTTTCGACACTGGCCGCTACATCCTTCGTCGTCGGGTCGTCCACTTCCAGCCCGGAGACAGAGTATGGGTCTGGACACCGATTCGCCACCGTGGTCTCAGCGAGAAACTTCTGAAACGATATTTCGGACCCTACAAGGTGCTTCGTAGACTTGGAGATCTGAACTACGAGGTGATGCCCGACGGAACACGGACTTCATCACGCCGCCCTCCACGACTGGAAGTCATCCACTTCGTACGCCTCAAGCCGTACTACGATCGATAGGACTGTGAATTGTGTTTTGTAATACGCTCGGTAGGATTCTGTTGCACAAGTTTACGTAGTTTGCCATTATTTTTGTTTGTTTTGGTGTTTTGTTTCCCGGCACGTCGCATCGAGACGATGCGCTTTTAAAGGGGGGAGTAATGCCACGCGCGTCGACAAGCAAGCGCGTTCGTGGCCGAGTGGTTACCGCGCTTGCCTGTCCGGCGAAAGGTGTAGGTTCGATTCCAGCCTGGGAACTGTCGTTTTATTTATACTTTCAACTGGGCCTTCTCGTAAGTTCGAGAAAATTCTCGTCGGATCGAGTTCCGAAAGTTCTACGCACCGAAAGTTCTACGCCGAATGATCCAGAAACCCTTGAGGGTACATAAGAGACTCCGCATGGCGAGCAGAGTCAGTTTCGCCTCAGCGTTCGATCCTGCTGCTTCGCCGCCTTCGACGCCCGCGACGCTCTATTGTTATCTTTCTTTCTCTTTTTTTTTATTTTTAGGCACAAGTTCGCCTCATTAAACGTTCAGTTTACTCAGTCATTCGCCGCCTCATCACTTGTCATTCGTGACAATATGGCTAAGAGCCGGTCTATTGTCACTCTCGCACCCGGGTGGCTTCCTCGAAACAGCTCTTTATTTAACACAGTCTGAAAGAAAACACTGCCAAAGCTAGCACACTTCGTGTGACAACTTAAGTGGTACTTGAAGATTGTGTCAGTTTTTAACAAGTCTGCCGGAAACCCTGCTGCTCTGAACAGCACACGTTAGTATCACATTGCCATTCTATTTCTCTTAATAATTTCTTCGATTGTCCATGAGTGCTCAAGAAGCGTAGCAAGAAATTGTCTCAAGTGCTGACGACCAGACTCGAGATTCTGGAAGGCAGAAGATCCTCACCATGGGGGAGGTGAAAACAGCAACGGTGGACAGTCTAGACGGGAGAAAGGAGGAACCGAGGGACAGGTGGAAAGCGCGAACTGGTCGTCAATCTTTAAAGAATAAAAAAAGAGATTGTCGTGAAGGAAGGGAAAAAATGAAAGCCGTTTACAACTCCCTGTAACGCCGAATTAGAGCGCAGCTATTGAGGAGGAGGAGGGGAAGGTACGGAGAGGGGGCTATGCCCCTCCTCTAGCGGTAAAACTTTATGCCCCTCCCCGCTAAATCTAGCGGGAAAAATTTTCCGCTAGGTAGAGCGGGGAACCTTTTCCGCTAAATTTAGCGGCGAAAATTTTCCGCTAGATTTAGCGGGGAAAATTTTTCGCTAGATTTAGCGGGGAAATTTTTCCGCTAGATTTAGCGGGGAAAATATTCCGCTAGATTTAGCGGGGAAATTTTTGTCACTAAATTTAGCGGGGAAAATTTTCCGCCAGATTTAGCGGGAAAATATTCTGCTGATTTAGCAGGTAAAATTTTCCGCTAGATTTAGCGGGGAAAATTTTCCGCTAAATTTAGCGGGGAAAACGTTCCGCTAGATTTAGCGGGAAAAAGTTTTTGCTAGATTTAGCGGGGAAAATTTTCCGCTAGATTTAGCGGGGAAAATTAGCGGAGAAAATATTCCGCTAAATGTAGCGGGGGAATTTACCCATCATGCACCGCGCGGTTACGCCGACGGCGACGGCGACGCTGACGCCGACGCCGACGCCGACGCCGACACCGCTCAAGCCGGAAACGGGCGCCTAAGAGCTGCGCTCTAAAAAAAGGTAATGTGACGGCAAGGATATAGCAAACCCCGATACAAGAGGAACACACTCCAGCGCCCTCAACAAACCGGGAGGTACAGATGGAGTCGCGATTTTAACCAATTAACGAATGCTGCATCGGACGTACCTTAGTGATAATTCACGATATTGCCGCGCGCGCAGCTGGCCAAGTAGGCAGCGCGCGCGTGGCCTAACGGTTATCGTACCTGCCTCCCACGCGAAAAGTCGGGGTTCGATTCCTGGCCGCGGGGACGTATTTTTGTGGACTCTGACGCAAATGTTCTGGTAAATTCGAAAACCGTGTTGCTTGTTCGAGGTCCGAATGTTCTACGCGTCGAACTTTCTACGCCGATTATTCCAGAAACCCACGCATGTACATAAGGGGCTCCGCGTGGCGAGCCGCAGTCAGCTTCGCCCCAGCGCTCGACTCTGCTGTTACGCCGACCTCGACACCCGCGACGCTCTGTTCTCTTCTGTTGTTATCGTTTTTCCTTTTATTTTTGGGCACAAGTTCGCCCCATTAAACGTTTAGTTTCTTCAGTTATTATCGCCTCATCAATTGTCATTCGTGACATTTTGGTGGAGGTGCTGGGTATTTGCATTATATGCCCGTGGACCGTACCCCTCCGAAAACACGCCGGCCAAGTGACGTGCTCAGCCCCGGAAGGTTACCCTTCGCAGAAGACCAGACCAAGGCCCGGTCAAGTCGCCGTAACCTGGGTCTACCCCGGGAACTCGGACCCCTGCCGCTGAAATCAATGAAGAAGGCCGCGACGATGACCACTGCACCCGTCGTTGTCCTTCCCCTCGCTGCCCGTACGCCCGCGTCTTTCCACGGTGAGCCTTATGAAGACATCGAGGACTGGCTACAGCAGTACGAGCGAGTGGCCCAGCACAACCGATGGACGGACGAACAGCGCCTCCAGAGTCTTTACTTCGCGCTCGAAGGGACGGCCAGGCACTGGTTCGAGAATCGAGAGGCTTCCTTGATCTCGTGGACCGCCTGCAAGGATGCGCTGAGACGGACTTTCACCAACCAATATCGACGGGAGAGGGCCGAGGACCTTCTACGAATGAGGACCCAGGGCGCAAGCGAGACGATCACCAGTTTTGTCGAAGATGTTCTGCGCCTAGTCGCTCGCGCCGACCCTCAAGCCACCGACGAAAAGAAGCTTCGGACCCTGATGCGAGGCGTAAAGAATGACATCTTCGGTGGACTGGTCCGCAACCCCCCAGCCACCGTCGAAGATTTTGTCAAGAAAGCCACAATCATCGAACGTGCCCTTCAAGCACGGGCCTCCCATTACCAGCGACTTCCCGGTGTCGCTGCCCTCTCGACTGTCAGCTGCAACGGCCCGGACCTCCGCGAGATCATCCGGGACGTCGTGCGGGAGGAAATCAGGAGGCTTCTTCCTGCTGCCGCAAGCCCGGATTCGCCCTCAATCACCGAGATTGTCCGGGGAGAAGTTCAGCAGGCGCTGCAGCCACACGTCAGCGCCGCTCCCGAACCACCGACGCTCAGCTACGCCGCAGCTACTCGACGACCACCGCCCCCTGCTCACCCGTACACGGCGTCACCCCGACGTGAACCTCCAGCGCCGCAGTTTCCCCGACGCCAGGAAGATCGGGCGCACGCCAACCCAGAACAAGCAGCGCCACGAAAGACCGACGTGTGGAGAACGGCCGATCGACGCCCGTTGTGCTATCACTGCGGTGAAGCCGGCCACATTTACCGTCGAGTCCCCTACAGACAACTGGGGCTGTGCGGGTTCAACCCGAATGACACGCGCCCAAGGTACGACGAACGCCCTCGCGACATCAAGGAGTACCTCCGACGCTCTCCCTTCCCAGTGTCGTCTCTCCGCCGTGAAGCCCGCTCCCCATTGCCACGACGCTCAGCGTCCCCAGTGCCACGACCCCGCCGAGAGAGCCTGTCTCCCCTCCGTCGCCGGGAAAACTAAGTGCGGCAACGCCTGGAGGTGACGTTGCCGAAAACGACGGAATCAAAGAGCCTCCAAGATCGACAGAGCACTCCCACTTCTCCCGACGCCCCGCATCGCACCGACACCCCTGCAACGGTGTCCAACAACCTAAACGTTGCTATCGACGGCCTCGACGCATCGGCACTCGTGGACACCGGAGCAGACTACTCAGTCTTGAGTGGGAGGCTCTCCCGCCGCCTTCAAAAAGTCATGACGCCGTGGGATGAACCTCAGATACGAACCGCCGGAGGACACCTCATTACACCAGTCGGGAGATGCACTGCTCGAGTCGAGATCGACGGTGAGACGTGCCCTGTGAAGTTCGTCGTTCTACAAGACTGTTCCAGAGACGTCATCCTCGGCATGGACTTTCTGTGTGAATACGGCGCCGTCATCGACCTTGGTGAGAACAGATTGACGCTGCGCGAGCCTGTTCCGCCTTCAGAGATACCCCAAACAGCGTCAGCCGCCGTCCCAGTTCCTGCCGCCCACGTGAACCTGCCGCCGCGATCAAGTGTTGTCGTACCCGTCGTGACCGATGCAGCTACCTGCGGCGAAGTTGTTCTTGAAGGCAACCTTCAATTGCTCCTGGGAAGAGGAATAGGCGTCGCAAGAGGAGTGACTAAACTTCAGGATGGGCGCACCGTGGTCCTCGTGACAAACTTCCGACAAGAAACGCAACACCTCACAAAAGGTACCGCTGTGGGCCACGTCGAGAAACTTTGGAACTCCGCCGAAATCGCCGCAATTGCTGAAGAATCATCGCCACATCAGCAAGACATTACGCCGCCAGCGCAGCTTGACATTGACCCCAAGCTTCCAGGCCCGAAACGACGGCAGCTGAGTGACCTCCTCGCCCAATACAGCAACTGCTTCGCGACGTCGTCGAACGTGCGCCAAACCACCGTTGCGAAGCATCGCATTGTGACCGACGACGACGCGCTCCCTGTGCACCGATCCGCTCCCGCTCCTCTGTTTCGTTCGTACGCCTTGAACGATTGGCAGTGGCATCCGCTGTCTGACGCTGCTCCAAGTTCAGACGCACCCCGTGACGTCGTCACCCTTTCGCTTTTGCCCATCACTATTCGCTTCCCCTCTACGTGGTGCGCCTCCCACCTCACTGTTTTGTCCAAAGACGGACGCCGTCAGCTTTTTACCCGTAATGGGAATATGAATGCTGACAGATTAAAATACACTCGCTTGCAAATTCACGAAATTATCGCATTTTTACTTCGCAATTTTGCTCCACGAGGACCTCAGAAGAGCATATCAGTGTACTAGCAACACGCCTCTTTAAAACCACTAGGCTAACATAAAACTCGCCGTTGTCCAGCGCCTTCATGAATGCACCATGATGAATGCACCACGCCTTCATGAATGCACCATGATAACATCACGCCTGTATCGCGAATCCACCGTGAATCCATCTCAAATCTAACATGTTTCAGTCACGAGTCCATCATGCTTCCGCAACATATCCAACTTACTTCCGTCATGAATCCATCCTACTTTTAAAGTGCATCCATCTTACTTCCTTCTAGAATCCGTCATGCATCCATTTAGTTTTCCATCATAATTCCAACACCTGGAGTTTTCAGTAGGGAAGGAGAGGAATAGCATTTCGGTTTGGTGGTCGTCTGCAAGATTATTAATCGTAGTTTTTATTGAGTACAAAAACTAAATACAATAATTAAAATTTAAAGTTTTCCAGGTACTGTGTATGATACAAAACACACTGTTAATCTAAAAATATGTCTAACAAGAAGTGGGCAAATGCAGCCGGCACACGTATTGAGTTGAAACAGTTGCCGTATCCGGTTGGCTGTTATTTTTCACGCCGCCTCCCAAACAGGCTCAAAGAAAGATGGTGCTCGCAACTGAGTACGCTGTGTTTGGTGTCCTGGTGGCCACAATTTATGGTGTGGGATTTTTTGTTTCCTTCAAGAGAGCCAGCGCGTTGACCCTAGATGAAGTGTTACTTGGCGGTCGAAATCTCAAAACACTGCCGCTAGCAGTGTCCGTCCTGGCATCCGTTACATCGTCAACTGGCATCATTTCTTTTACCGCTCACTTCTACGCTTACGGTATCCACTTGATCTGGACGCTCATTGCAGTATTTGCAATGATTCCAGTGACTGTCCGGATCATCATCCCCGTTCTTTATCCGCTAAAGGTGACTTCTGTGTTTGAGGTAAGCCTTAATATAAAAATGTTCGCATCCGTCGTATCAGGTATGGGTTTTAGCCACTTTATACAGGGAATGACTACCAAAGCTCACGTATTTTTACTTTGAATGTGAGATTTCCGGGCGACATTTCGTCAAGCTACTTTTTAAATTAAAATTAATAGTGACCAGTTTTTATATAAAACACCTTTGTATCCTTCAGATACACTACGAAATAACAAACAAAAATATTTCATCATCCTATTTCTTCCCCGTAAGTGCACACCCACATATTGAGAACCTGTAAACGTTTTTTCAATATAAGGTCATAAGGCGGTCAGGACTGCCCAGAACCTATTTTACATCAACACACGTTTTTATACCTAGGCGGTGTAAACGGGTTTTGTCTGTTACGAAATTCCTTATGAATTGGGTAGAAGACGTTTTACTTAACTTGATCTGTTTTTGAGGATATCTATATTATCATAATATATCTAAATCTCCCACGAAGTGGGGCATTCTATAGAGGAAGGGGAATACGAGCAAAAGTACAAAACAACGAATGATAGACTATAGAAGGGATTGAATGACGCGTCCAAAACTTGCCGCAGAATAGGCAGTTTTATAACACAAAAGCGTGTCAAACCGAGAAACGGGCACATAAACGAAATACAGATCAAGCTAGCAAAGTAAAAACGCCAGATGTCATCACCACTACGTACGAATTGTAGAAAGTGGGTAGATGTAAATCCCCTGTATAGTGAAAGTAACGCGAACCATGGTACAGTGCGCCCCAAACTTAACGCCGCCACTCGAACGCCCGACTTTCGCGGAGCGGCGCTGTCCCGGCGGCAGCCGTTTCAACTGCTCGGTCACGTGAAGGCCATTCCCAATCTCCGGACCGGGGAAAGGGGAGGTAGCAGTGCCGCCGCTAAGGGCCCTTGACTCTGCGAATCACAAACTCATATCGTCGGAATCGCGTTTTGTTTTTTGTGCGCTTTGTCTGCCTTTTAGCAGCGCCTTCAAGCTTTCTCCTCTACGGTGCATTATCAAAATTTCTTTCTTATCAATCTTAAAAGTGTAAACAAAGCGCAAAACAAAAAGCGAGTCTGACGTTATGAGTTTGTGATTCGCAGAGTCAAGCGCCCTTAGCGGCTGCCCTACTATCTCCCCTTCCTCCGGTCCGGAAATTGGGAATGGCCTTCACGTGACCGACTAGTTGAAACGGCTGCCGCTAGGATAGCGCGGCTCCGTGAAAGTCGGGAGTTCGAGTGGCTGCGTTAAAGCGATGCTGAACCGAAATTTGGATTTCACAAAATAAGGTAGCAGGAGTGTTCAACGGGGCGCCAGAAACCCCAAAACACCACTCATAAAGCGATATTTCAAACGGATGGCAGTATTTTTGTAAAATAAGGATGTGATTGAGTGAGAATAGAGACGTCGCGTTTCCTGCAGGATTGTTGAGGAGGAGGGGAAACGGCCTTGCTTCCTTCTCTCTTCGCGTCCTCGCGGAGTCAAAGCGAGAAGAGGAGGAAACGTGAATCGCGACGTCACGGGCTTTTTTGGCCTTGTTCAAGCGCGCTCTTGTTTCACAAAAATATGACCATCCGTTGGAGATGTCGCTTTGTGAGGGATGCTTTCGGGTTTGTAGCGCCCCGCCTAGCGCTTTCGCGCTGTTTTCTGAAATCAAAATTTCGTTTCAGCATCCCTTTAAGTTTGGGGCGCACTTAATCAGCCTTTCTTTTTGGCAACACCCTCATGAAGTATTTCAATTTTCCCTGCAGCACAAGGTGCCATTATTGAGCGCCCCAAAATTGGAAAGGGACGAGTATTGCGACAGCACTGGGCTGAGACTCCTGTATTCACTGATTAAAGAAAAGCCTCCTCCGATTGCTGATGCAGCACTTGCGTGTGATTCGTACCCCGCTTTTATGTCCTTAGGTGACGTCAATATTTCAGCACTCAGGCCTGGTAGCCTAGGATGTGCTGCACTGACACGCTCAAAACTGGCGTCGCCTGCGGTAAGGGGAAGGAAAGAAAGACGTCTTCCCCCATGGAGGAAAGAGACTGGCTTGTAGAGATGAAGCTCGCGTCAATTTTCTGTATAGGCCTCCTGCGCTGAAGCTTTAAACAAACTGTGGCACCTTGATTTTGGGTAGTACAAGTTCACTTGATTGGCCCTCGCACTACTTGCAACGCCTTCGCCGAGTTCATTTTTTTTCCCTTTTTCGTAGTGTTGAAGAACAGAAAAATATATTTTGATGTCCGAAATCGGCTAGATTAAACGCCGCAACACAATCTAAAGTTCCAGATCCATGGCACCACAACAAGGGTGCGCGTATCTTATCACTGGCTGGTGACTTCAAAACATATAATGTCCCGTTGTTTTTTTTTTTCTGTTCCCTGTTTTTTTTTTTTTTTTTTTTTCATTGGAACGTGTGATTTCTTGGTTCACCCTCTTATCGTCTCAGCATTGGCTTGTGCTTCGACGGAGTTATAATGGATTTTTATCTTGTATTTTCCTTGTTATCGCGTTCCACACCAGAGCAGTTACACTTCTACATGTGTGACAGTTTGAGACGCTCAACTTTTTAGTACCCAAAACAAGTCCTAACAAGTACCTTTTCGCAGCGCCACTTAGTCAACGCAGGAGGCCTATTCAGAAGATTTACTTATGACTACTTTAACCACGATGTGTGCTAGTTTGTTATGGGATCTGAATAATGTCCGTGGAGCGAATAATTCTCCATAAAACAATTGACGTCATATTGCGTTTTTGGTTTTTATCCGATAGAACACAACCAGGGGGATTAATGAAAATGCTCAATATGTCACATGGCGATATTATTATGGTGAAGATATGTACGATCAGGTTTACGGCGTCGTGATACGTGCTCTACTCTTGGATGATGTTTTAGATTTCCGGCATTGGAGAAAACATGGTAACTTATAAAAGTAGGAAAAAGCGGAGCTTTTCCCGGAATAAATATCTATATATATATATAATATATATATATATATTTTTTATGTGGGCCGGAGGGGGAGAGTTTTAGCCATTTGAACAAGATCTCTAAGTGCTAAGGAGGCTTCCTAGTGCTGTGTTTTTTCTTCTAATATGGAACAGTTTATGTACCAGGATATCTAAGCAAAAACAGGCTTCGTTACTAGAGAAACACTTCAGGGTGTTACTGAAATAGCTACTGGGTGGAAAGACGGCTCGTAGAGCGTTTGAAGGAGCCACATACATGGGTTTCTTCACTTGTCGCTCTACAGTTTATTTATGAATAAAAAGTAACCTGGATAGAAAGCAAATCGAAACATAACATCGCTTTAAAATGTACGGTTTTCGTCTGTAAACAAACCTCCCATTGTCGCAGCAGCTAACACACGGCGGTATCGTTTCTCAAGGGGCACTCGCGTAGCCAGAACAATCACGGCAAAGAAGTCATTTTAGTAATTTTGGTTCATTAAATGTGTTTTTATGGCAATAATAAGAACATCCTGCATTGAGGTCTAATGCTGCACAATTTACAATGGGCCGAGAAAACAAACTTCACATTATATCTACCAGCTATCGGTTTAATATTGTGCGATACCTTGTGGCAGTATAGAAGTACATGGACTCGTCTTGTTTTTTCCTGGTTGCACATCTGTTGGTCCGTTTCTTTTTTTTTTTTGTTTTTCGTTTTTTTTTAAATGATTTTACAGCTGCTGGAAAATAGGTTAGGAGGTACCCTATGTTTTACAACATTTCTTACTTGCTGTGAAAAACTGGTTGTCGTGTGCTATTTGCAATTATTTGCATGAGCCACTTGCAGCAAGGTTATGGCTATCTTCCTCTTAACCAGTTTATAATGGTCTCTTCCAAAATATACGAGGCTTTTTTGTTAGAACGCGGCTATACTTCGTGCATGCATGGTCGTCAAAAAAAAAATGATCCCAATGTTCAAAAAACTAATGCAGTTGTCCACTGCCAATTCCGATGCAAACTTAAGTCCACACGACGAGTCTTTAAAAAAATCGACGATTCTCCCCACAAACGTTTTACAACCCTGATTGTGTCTCTCAAATTAAAAGACAGTCGTCTACATATGTAAACGCCTTTACTATATGTATTTTTCGAACTATTTACGCGCTTTTCGATTAATCGTTAGGCTACCTCAGAAACAGTAATATCAAAGCTATCTAAAAAAGAAGCCCCTAAAGCTGCACATATAAGGAGATATCTGAGTGCAGTGCGCCTTTTCTACCATGATGTGAGACTTAGATGAGTTAAAAATGCCACATTTGCTCTCAATCATTCGCGGCCCACACCCGCAGCGGATTCTGGCGTCAATTCTCTTGTGATTGATCAGCGCTCTTTATGTCTCCGTTTTAGTATATCTAACTTTTTACAGCTGAAATTGTTCAAAAAGCAGCGCGTACTAGATTTTAGGTGTTCAATTTCTTTGTCGGCGCCATTTATATAAATGTGGCATATCTTAACAGCGGGCAAATAAACTATGATTGGAATACTGTAAACGTCTTATTTTTCCCGGCTCATTATATCGCGAATGAGGTCAAAGCTGAAGTTTTTAAATAATTCGGGGTTTATAATTTTTGCGACGCTTTGGCATTTCAATATAAATTTCAACGTGTTTATATATTTGCCGGCATTGTTCGCGGGACCTTTTTTTTGCGAATTGTAGGCGATTCGCGAAATTCACGACAATTAGGTTGTTTACAGTTAGTGAATTTATTTGAACATTTCACTAATTAAAAGATTGCACTCGTAACCTGATACGCACTGGGGTGTGTAACGTAATCTTGAAGGAATCATTTATTTTTAGTTTATGTGCCTTGTTTATTTAATCTCACTTTAAACAACCCGAATACATGTTTACGAGAGTTTCAAAATCCCGACAAATAACCCAACTCATTACAGTATCTCCGTGCCCGTTTTGGGAGCAAGATTTCTCTCACAGCGTGCATCATGTATTTCGTCATCACGGTAAGCAAATTCTGTTAACTAAAAATTTTATTTTAATCATAAACAAGTTTTGCACGTTGAGCCAACAACATTGAATTACTCTACACTGTTGACGACTACGATGGAAGTGACATATGCGTTTAAATTTATTATTTATAACGTCTCAAACATTTTAGCAAAGTGCCGGGGCTGTCGGAATATTTGCTGCCGCCATGTCTCTGGCAACAAGTAAGTTTTGGCACACTGTTTTAAGTTTTTTCGCTTGAATAATTTGGTCATGAAAAGGCACCTATGATGATTTATGCGCAGTTTTTCACGTCTCCTTCACCTGGTGCTGTCTTGCCATTGGATTCACTGGATCGCTCTACACAGCGCTGGTAATTAATAACATGTTCTTCATCAGCACTTTGTTATGATAATTTGTGTAACTATACTCGATATACTCGATATCATGAAAATAAATGCAATAAACGCGTATGAAATTATATGTAAGCTATTCTTCGTTTTCCAAATGGAAAATTTTAAATTATAAAATGACCTCTGGCTCCTTCACACTTCAGGCGGTGAAGTCGGGAAAATAATTGGTGTGTATTCAGTCAATCATTGCCATCAACTGCGGAAGTTGTTCATATAATTATTGATTTTCAAATTCATTTGTCTACCGTGTAAAATTATTTTGTCTCTCCAACAGGTGTAAAATTGGCTTTATATTATTTCCTGGATTACATTCATTACATGCACTGCCATTGGGTTAGAGGCAAAACAACACAGAACTCAACAAAACTACTGCTTATTCAAAAGGCATATTGAGTTATGGCATATGTTTTGTCTTAGCATCCTTGTGTTAGCCTTTCTTTAATCATAACGTGACTCCTATCGAACAGTTGTTCGTGTTTCGGTTGTTAGTCATGCATTATCCGGCATTAAAACACGACAGATGTTTTTTTTTCACTTTTGACATTTGTATACTTGTCAACATTTCATCAGAGGTATGTCACTCGTCATGAAGAAACAAGGAACGTTTTAACACCTCATGCTGAGGGTAGAAATAATTATTAAAGTGCGCTTTTCTTTTATTGTTTATATGATTTGAAGATAATAATGTTAACGTAATTGGGAAATACATCGACGTCGTGCTGAGATTGCTGCAGCTTTTTTTTATACAGTTCAGTTTCAGCCCAACAAACCTTAATGTATTGCATTAAAAAAGTACGTTTTTTTTATTATTTTTATCACAGCACAACTAAGCGGTTTCCATATCAGCATTAATGCAATATTATTTTAAAAATATGCTTGGTGTTCGCAAACATTTTCAGGTACTACAATAACAATGTTTCATCACAAGTAAAAAGGATATGTCAATATGTTCAAAAGGCAGAATAGCTATAAGATGATATAAAACCTATGTACCACTAATATATGTTTATCTATAGAATCTGGAATTTTTACTGGAGAAATATTATAAAACGTTTTGTGGTTTAAAAAAAAATATTAGTTCGTGCTTCGTATCCTTTTACGTTTCATACTTAAGCTATTTTGTTTCTAAGTGTGCAGAAAAGTATTGTGTCTAGATTAAAGCAATTTATCTGCACGAAAAAAAAACACGGTGTACCAAGAGAACACCTTTTGCCGCAAGGAAAATATTCTGGGCCATAAAACAAATGATGCTTCCATTCATTATATGTATGTTGTAGACAGACTTCATGGGATGCAGTTTCTGTAATAACCAAAATGGACCTGTTTTTACTTATGCTAGGTGCTTTGCATAGCAACTCCATGTTACATTTATCACTTCGTATATTCCAGAGAGCAAACGTTCTTGGAAGCCAATACACCACGTGCCAAAAATTCAATATTCAAAATAATATTGAATTAGTTTAACGTTTCGAAACAAACACGGAAAACTTAAACAATTGATTTCAATCTTTGTTAATAGGTTCAGCGTGTAGCTTTTAACATTTCAATAATGTCTTCTAGTCCTAGAGTGACTGTATTCGAGCTAGTATTAGTATTAATCACCTCATGTATTGTATGTCAAGAAATAACGCCTAACACGTTTAAACATTTTTTTTTTCTAGGGAGGCCTCAGAGGTGTTGTTTGGACTGACTGCATGCAAGCAGTGATCATCGTATTTGCCCCTTTTGCAATAATTATCAAGATACTTTTCGACTCCAGCAGCGGGCGTTTCACACTTCGTCCCATCAGTGACGTGAAGCTGACTTTCTTTATGGAGTATGTATTAAGTTCAATCAATAAGCGAAAGCCGTATAAAAAAATACCGGACGTTAACTTCTGAGACACAGTTGTCATTAAATATAATATAAAATTGAAACGTTTCCACTTAATCCTCGAGACAGTCGTCACCTTAAAATATTAAAAGTTTTGAGGCAAGCGAGGACTATCATTGAAAATTATGAATGCGCACATTTTTATATAAAATAGCGAAAGACTGCGAACATATAAAACACGCACATACAAGGCCATATTTTACATGTAAATAGAACAAAACATTGACTTCATGTTATAAGAAGAGGTATTCCTGCGAGGTTGTTTTCAAAATGCAATTCTGGAAAAAAAGCAAGAAGCCTGTAGAAAAAAAAAAAGAAAAACATAAAAAGTGAAAATTAAGATGACTTTAGTCGCAATTTTAGTCGCTTTGGTTTTGCAAACAAAATTTATATCAAATATGTTTCTTAAAATAAAATTACAAAATGATATAAATTATATTTTTTACTATTTTTAATTTGTTACTTTTTCCATGTCGCAGACCTTCACAGGCGAAAATGCGGATTCTCTCTAAGGCAAAAACAAATTGGGGACTTGGATTGGTTTTATGGTGTTCTAGGTTATCGGTGTGCACTCGTATTTTAGGTTTGCTTTCTACCTTTCACTTTGGTCGTCAATCGACATTTTGCTAATTGTTACCGAAGCCACTAATGACGACACTGTTCAAACGAACAAGTAATCGACGTTTTTCTTTTTCTTTGTTTTTCTCAGCGCATTACACTCATGATAAAACTACTATTCTAGTCGAAAGTGCTCAGTTGAGCTGCTAACCCAAGTGGTAAATTTTGATGCCCTACAGTACGTTTCCGAAGTAAAAGGCGAAAAATCGTCGAAGTCGTGCTCGCGCTTGCAATCTCGCGCAGTGTACATGCTGCGTTTGTAGGTGCAGGTGCTGCATACTGGCGTCTTCAAAAGTAATTTTTAATGGTAAAACCATCTACATCGGGCAATATCAAAGTGCATTTGTTATTCCCATAGATTAGTCACATACTCGAATCCTGCAAACATCAACATTGCAAAGAAAGACACGGACACGTGAGCACTACCCCAAAAACCCAAAATAACTTTTCGCTATTTGAATTATAGAAACGTATTTAACTTGAGTTGTTACTGCAAACCTGGAATGCAGATTACAGACAAAGGAATAATTTCTGAAAACCTGAAATCCAGATTGAATCCACTAAGATTTCCAGTTCCATAATTCCGAAAGCGAAATGTTATATATGGTTTCGGGTAGGGGTAGAATGTTTTATTTCGTTGCGAAAACTTACAAATCGAAGTCACATTAAAAACGAATGTGCACATACAGCTGCTATTTTTGGGACTGCAGCTGTATGTGAGAAAAAATGTTCAGAGAACGTCTAAAACACTTAAAAAAGGGCCTATTGCGAGCCGCACATTACGCAGAAATAAAAATGCAAAACATGGGAGCACCCACACGGACCCTGGCGCACACACAAACCCACGACCGAACGCGCGCACACCGAGACGCACAAGTGCACGCGCGCACACATACGTACAAACAAACCCACTTGCATACGCACAAAAATACAGATAGAGCAGAAAATTCACATAAATAGCCCAAATTATACGTCTAAAATAAACTTGCCGCATCCTTTGTGAGGCAAAAAAAGGCCATGGTTGCGAGGCCACTCGCAAACTGCGCTCAGGTTTAGAAACTGCAGGGTTTTACATGGAAAGGAATGTACTTTATTTGATTATGTTGCTTTTCACTTTTGGTAAAATCTAGAGACCTCACCAAGAGGTGAGGTCTCTAGACTTGCAGTTCTCTCGCTACAGTTGTTCCGCTATTTTGCAGGGGTTCCGACCTTCTAATAATCGGCACGTGACTTCCGAAAGCTATATCTTATGCTGTCATAAGACTACCCAGTCAATATTTTTCTACAGCGCCATGTTTATTTTTAATAAAGTAAAAATCGCAGCTGCTCCTAACGAAACCAAAACTGAACTGGTGACAAAAGAGGAAATATAGAGGAGGAGAAAGATACCGGAAGTCACGTGGCTGTGCAACTTTCTTTCTTTTCAATCACCGTATTTGCAGATTTCTAGACGCCACGAAAATTTGGTATCATATTTTTGTCTATTTTAGGGTCCCGGGAGTCACGTGGCTCTACAACTCTTTTTTTATAATCAACGTATTTGCAGATTTTCAGAAGCCACGGAAATTCAGTATATTTTTTTGTGGATTTTAGTATTGAGAGTATGCCTTCGATGACCCACGGCTTTGATTATCTTTCGTGATTGCGTCTAAACCATAGACAAGGGTACGTGACCAAGGAAAAGAGAGTGAGCAGGACCTAAACCGTCCAGTTCTCGATGGGCGGTTTTCGGGAGGAAAGAAAACGAATTTCGAGCCGCAAATTGTGTTCTGGGTAGTCGGGCTCTCATATGCCATGTACAAATAAAAACATTAGCGAGCATAAATACCCTGTCAGTGTCCCTTTAACATTACGTGTTGATACGATCGCGAGTCACAAGGATATGCGTGCTTCGTAGGTCGTCTGCAGAGCTACTCATTTAATTCGTTGCCATGCCTGAAGCACATAAGTCCCTGTGCCTCGCACTTGTAAAGGCCTGTTCAAATATAGAGCGCAACACCGAATCGACGCTGAAAAAGACGCCGACGCGGCGCGGATGCTTTGGCGAGTTGTCGGATAAGCAGCTATTCATCGGCGCTGTATCACCGCTCACCACTGTGGAACACCACGTCGGTGATAAGGCATGCGCACCACTGTGGAGCCATGTCGGATATAAATCACGTAAAGTAAGAAGTGCACCAGCACTGTTTTTGTGCACCGATTCGGCGTTGCGCTCTGTGTGAACCGGCATTTACTCTATGGAAGTCCTCATAACCTTCATTTAAAATTCGTTTATTCATGCATGACTGGTGCGGCGTTCACTTTGGAAAGGAGTAAACTCCAATAAAAAAGGAGGAAAAATGAGCAGCGGCCTGTTTGCCTCTCTTCAACCGACGCGGACAAGAAGCGGACAAGAGACGAATGTAGGCCGCAGGGGAAGAAGGCCTTTTTCTTTTTCTTCACTGCTGGCAGACGGGAAAAAAGTTCAGCCCTCCCGTCTCTCTTTTTTTTCTCGGGCGCGCCGTACGCGTCGCTTAATAAATGCTATTGAGGTGATTCACCATGAGCGGCAACGAAGGCCGCGTGAAATTCGGCCTCCCGGCTGAAGCACTCAGAGCCCCATGGTTGCACCAAATATTTTACAAGGGGAACACATCGTATTCTCCGATAATACAATGGCCTCGGCGCGGACAGGTTTGGCGCAGTTTGAATGGCTGGATGACCAGCAACCTTGGTATTTTACGCATTGAACTGGGAGTGGTGAGAGGCACCATCTACTGGTCATGGAAATCTCGGTTATCAGGAATTCGCCGCTGGTGGCAAAGGGCGCGCCGCTAGCCGTTCGGTCGATGCAAGTGATTGCTTTATGTGTGTCGTAGCTTGTTCTCAAAACAAACTTTTTTAGCAAAATTATGTTGTTTTTTGTGTTGTTTTGGCGTGGCGAGACGTTCAAACCTCCAGTAAAGAAATTGGCGCAGTAGGCGCACCGTCTAATGAAAATGAGCGGAGTAGGGTGTATTCCCCCTAGTAAAGTATTTTGTTGTACTATGGTGGCGAGAAATGGAAGTGTGACAGGCGCCAATGCACGCAATGATCAAGAGGGGAGCAAGGCACGATGAAAATTGTTCGATAGCCGGGATCGTAGAGAAGGTCCATCTCAAATAATGGGGAGCGTTTGCGATTCAGCGGCAGACGCCTCCAATTAAGATTGGTCGAAAGTTCGCACACCTTTCTTTCGAAAGTTCGCCTACCTTTCGAAAGTTCGCACAACTTTCGAACTTTCTACCAATTAAGATTGGTCGAAAGTTCGAAAGTTGTCGCGTGGCAAGATGGAAAGCAGAAAGTTGGAGAAGCTCGCACACGACCAACAGGTTTGTCACCTCCTGGCAGCTCGTATAGCAAACGCGGCCCATGCACCCTGTGACCCCGATCCAGTAGTTGAAAAGTCCTGTAATGTAGGCTCTCTAAAAATATTGGGGACCGCTGATCGTCCACTGTCTTCAGTGCCCCTAGCGTTCCCCCAAATTTTCATCGCGGAATCTTCATCGCGGAATTCAGGCGCACTACCCGTTTAACAGTTTAAGCGTGCGCCATTAATGTAGTTGGACAAAAAATGAAAAAAAAAAAAAAAACACAGGCACACACAGCCATACGCGTTTTTATATCACAGAAACATTCTAGCAGTTGGACTTTCAATATTGTCGAAACTTTAGTAAAAAATAAAGAACCTATGCGATATTTTCACACGCGCGCTGCCGGAAGCGCGTGTGTTGCGATAAGGTTGCGATTAAAATCTTGGCCAGCACCAGGACATCTGCAGTGTGTAGTCCAATCGTTTTCAGCCTTACTCTGTGCAGCCCTTCGCTCCCGTACGTCACACTTCCCCTTCCAGCCACCAATGTTCCACTGATGTTTTTACCACTAATTTTGCCAAACGAGCTAACTAAGCAGTCAGAAACAGCGAAGTTCCAAAGCAGTGCCAGCAGTGCTACGTACACTGAGCTAAAGCGGCCCGCCTCCGCTACTCTGAAAACCGAGTGCGAACGGTGCCAACGACGATCGACGTTGTTTTCTATATCCCCGTCGGACCAACAACGCCATGTAAGTGTTGTACGTTGTGAACGTATACTAAAATCATCGACTCGCCGACGTCACCATCTGTTTTGCGCACCAGTTGTTGTAACTGCAAGATGAGATGACTTATACCATTGCAGGTTGACATTATGCCTTACATTAGATCGATTAACAAGACCGCTTAAGTGATTACATGCAATTGATCGACCGGCGTGTCATGCTGAAACGTTTGTCTGAACAATTGCTTCCATCGTAAGGGGAAATGTAATTGTCGCCTATAATGTCGTGTTGTCACCCTCCTCGAGAGCGATTGTGCTCTCGGGAAAAGGCTGAACAGGCTTGAAATATGACGGAAAGTGCGTATATTTACAGTTTCGTTCGTACATGAAAGGAAATGAAACAAAAAGACAGCTGTGGTGTAGGAAAATTTCCTTTGTGTTTTTAGTCGAAACTCGGCTTGTGGCCAAGAAGCTCGTCTTCGAACTCGATGTGCGTAGCTAGCCGTACACCGCACCTGCCGAAAATCGTGGCGTTGACCGCATTCAGGTTGGCGGAAATGCGACTTCTCTGCCCGTGAAGCACGGCTTCCACCTGAGTGAATATTTCCTTGACAGAAATTAATTCAAGACGACCAGTGCTGCCGCGCACGTACGAACAGCGCGTAAACAAAATGCAAGTACCACGAAAAAAAAACTGCGTCCATCACGCCATTCTGCGACGTTGTTTGCGGGGAAGCCAACACATGGCTGCTGGAGACCGCAATTGAGCGGGTTATTTTTCCGACTGTCGCAAATAATTACGCCATGAACGTTTATACATTGCTTAGGGGATCACTGAGAAAATATTTACCCTCAAAACGACGAGTATAAAAGGCGGAAACGCAGCTTTTGGGATTAATAAGCGGTGTTGTGTGCGATAGCATTGATGTTTGTATGTCCTTTGTATGCCTATGCCCTCGTTGTACATGTTAAGCTGAAGCCTGTGGTACGCGCAATGTATGTGTGTGTGTATATGACAAGATTACGTATATTTTGGTCTCTCCGAAACCACTTCTGCAATCATCTGCCTTGTGCCTGATTTTAATTTACATAAACAGTTTTATATGGTTTCTTCTACATCCACTCCATGCCCTCTAAATTCTACCCTGAAACTTACTAGCATCATTGTCGTACAGTACGGAGCTTCTGAGTTGGAGTATAGAAAAAGACTAAGCACTCTTTCCCATTCCTCCTTAGCCCACTCTTGCCTTACGGGACATATTTCGTGTCAGTGCAAACATACATTCAGATTGCCCATTCTCCCGTCGAAAGGGGGCACAAGTTTCTTTAAACAGGCTCGCCTTTTTGGCTGATCCTCAGGTCTCTCTTATACTAAGGATTCGCGAGCGCCTTTCGCTTCTGCAAGCAAATTATTTAAGTAATGTCGCTATTTTTCTTCTGCCTGTAGTGTTTCCCTGTATGCTCTTGGTTGTTCCCTTTGAGCGCGCTGTTGCTCTCTTTCATCCTTGAGTCTGGCATGTTCTCTTAGCGACCATGCGTTCACTACTCTCGTTTTTCTTGCGTCCTCTAGAAGACGCAACGCTTCTTCTTTTATAAATGCTAGGAAACTGCACAAAGCAAATTTCTGTTTTAAATTCATTTCAATCTTTTTATAACCAATCTTCCACAGTGTCACTGTTTTTCCTGAACCTGCGGTTTGATCGTGGCAGGCTCGTGAAATTCCGGTGTTACTGGTGAGGTCAGACCGCTGACCTTCGTTGAACAGTCACACAGCTGACGAAACAGACAAAAAATATAGCGAATAATAAAATAATAGAGCTTAAACGTACTATATACAAACATACAAGACTAGTTTCTTCTCACAAATATTTGCATGTCCGTTGCTGTTTGGGGATTCTTTTTTCGTGGCCGCCACTGTCGTAGTTTTGATCTGCTCCTCGAAGCCTTCCAGAAACCGCAGAAGTTGCGGATTGCTGTTGAAATGGCCTCGATTCGGGACACCGCCGATGTTGTGGATTGGTGTTGGGACGCTTTTGATTGTGGACACCGCCGAAGTTGTTGATCGTTGGTGTTGATCGATCGTCGAGGACCCACCTGTTTTTTACACTACCGAACACGTTGCGCCGTCCATCTTGGCGACGATGTCACACGCATGACCGCCGCCTTCGGGTCCCTACCTAATGTCCTCTGCTCATACCTTTTCTGTCCTGTACCGCTACTCTTCTTCTTTCTGATTGTCCAGTTCATTACTGTATGCCAGATAATTTTCATTCTTTTACATGCTGTGTAAACCAATTATATTGAGCTTTATTTTGTATTTATTACTTTGACATTCCTCGACTTTTCTTTCATATTTTCTTGATTACTACACGGATGGCACATTTCTACTTTGAATACGTTATTTCCGATGGTCACCCGGTGAAACTGGTTAAAACATAACGCGCAAACGAGAGACGCTAAATTAAAACGGCAAAGCATTATGCAAAGGTAAGACGCGAAGGCGTTACCACCGAAATTTACGATATGCAGGCAGTTTCACAAAACGCTGGCCAAATCGCTCCTGAGAAGAGTGCACATCGCACAGAAAAAGGTTGATGTCATACTGGCCAATTAATTTGCATTGTATATTTATTAAGCTTTGGAAGTTTTGGTTCCTAATTACATTTCTCTGGTCAAATGAAACTGACAAATAAGTTAATTATTGAAAATTAACCTATAACTTAATTATTTCGAAGTTTATTATTTCGTTAAGTAGGCTCTTTAGCAACAATCCTATATGAGATAGAGCGTTCTATTGTGCGACGCGTAGTTTTGCTGAGGAGCGATTTGAACAGCGTTTCAAATTGCTCTGGTGGCGGTAAAAAATATACAAGGTGTATACTGTTACCATCCCAGCAGGATTCGCACGTAGGTGGCGCGTCACTCCAATTGGCTGACGTAAGTTAGATTATATGACCTTAGCGACAACCACTAGTGATATCATCGGGAGTCGCGGTTATAGCGCCAGTGCATAAAACATTGCACACAGATTTACCCACCATAAACCTATAAAATGTTACATCTGCGATGAATTTCTCGGGTATCATCAGAGTGGTCGTTCAATTTCTTTTGTAGTGCAGCCGCCCGACAAAGGCTTTGTACACCACGGTTCCCTGGACCAGCTACTCCTATGACATCCGACATATTCATTTCACAGTATTTTAGTATTCCTCCAATAAATGATGGATAGGTATTTTATCCACGATCTTCATCAAAGATGCGATGGATGAACTGTCCTGATTTGAGGTGTTGCTTGGTGCTTTATATGAAGACTATTGTGACCCAACGCTCTATTTGCAGCTACAGTTTCGACTTCACAAAAGATGAAAATATGTGGGCATGTATTTTCGGACTCTGTGCCCTTCACCTTTACCGGCTAGGAATGGATCAGATGTCCGTGCAAAGATACCTGGCGTCAAGAAATCTCGAGCAAGCAAAAAGGCAAGATTATTTTACTCTTTCTTTTATATGAATACGAAGTTCATGTTCTGGAGAGTCACTGAAGAAATACACTCTTAAAAAAAAGGTCGTTATACATACTAACCATCGGTTAGTAACTGCTTGTCACATATGTTACTAACCCCTTAGTAACTGCAGCTAGTAACGGGAGTGTTAGTAACAGTTATTAACCAAAGAAGCTAGTAACGGGAACTGACCTCATCAGCGAAACCTAGTAGGAACTACTAGCTTAACGTATATAGTACTCTAACAACTATGGCTCGCATTCTTTAGCAAGCCATCAGCAAGAAAAAAACAGCACAACATAATTAGTTCTTGAACGTTTATTCAGCACGCATTCAACACTGAACACATATTCAGCACATATATACTAGACATCATTCAACATCCTTCAAAACGCTCTCGATGGTAGAAATTGCCCGTATCACCAATGGTGTCTGCGGTGCGCTTGGAAGTCCGCAGAAGTGCTCGAGGAGCGCCAACGTGTTCTTGTTCTAGCTTGAGTGCTTGATGTTGAAGATCCAATAAATCTCCATGACGGTTGTGACACCAGCTATAATGTCGACGACCTCCACATTCAGGCTTTCAAACACGGCAAATATACCTTTGGTCTCGTGTGCCTTTGAGCCCTCAAAACGAGGGGCAGAGTAGATGTCCTGTAACTATTGCATTTATGAAAATCAGCCCAGTTGCGACGACCTAGACCGCGAAAAGGTGAAGAGGGTATTCCTTGCCGGTCCTTTTAGAAATCGCGGCTGTTCCTTTAGCAGCATGAGTAATAACTGTAACATGCCAACTGAAAAGCAATCCGTTGCAAGACAATTTCAATTTCGACGAGCAACATCATGGTTGCAGCATTGTTAAAACAATACTAGGCAATCCAAGCAGGAGGTTTTTAACACATACAGTTCCTGGCATCTCCTTCCAGTTTTTCGAGGTCAGCGCCCAGCTCGTGCACTGTGTCCTTCGCGCAGCGGCGAGACTTCACTAGGTAGAGGCATCTCTCCCCGTACTTGTTAATGAATGCCAGCAACTTTGATTCCAAATCTACGCCTGTGATGGCAATGAACTCCTGGTTCAGCTAAAGTTATGGGAATAGCATTTGTATGGAATTATTGCCCAGGAAAACATAATACTGTTATAGCAATACAATTTAAATAGAAACAGACTTTATGGCATTCGTGTAAAGAGTTAATTAAGAAAGTTATAAAATCTTGTGCGCATACATTGTATGTGGAAGCATTACAAGTATTAGCCTCATGCTCTGCTCACCATTTCAGCGTTTGCTAAGGCTAGGTACTTTTTCAGTACATCGGCTGTTGATGGCTGCGTCTTCATAATCCATTTTCTTCTCGAAGAGCGAGTCTTTTTCATAGAATCTCCAAGCTTCCGTAGGTCAGGAGAACGTCGTTTCATCTCCGTCGTCATAAAGTCAACATGTCCGTTTATCACGGATCCGTCGAGCTCGACATCTGTGTCTAGTGGGACATTAGCAGCCTAACAGGAAAGAAACACCACCAATAATATCAAAAAAGCTCTCGTACTAGCGGGCACTGATTTCCGCACTGACCTTCAGGTGACGACCTAGTTTGTTTTGATTCTAAGGAAATGTCATTAAAATATTCCTTAAGCAGTACACAATCAAAATGAGGCCAGTGCATGCTGCAGTGTTGCCATCCCGCACCATAAATACTTGCTTTCTTATAATAAGCCTCTTGTATACCCGCAATGTTAAGCCCTTAAAAATTATACTTTCAAAACCAACGTCTCTGGGGCCTAGTAGCGAATAAGGCTGCGCCTGGTCCAAGCAGATAACACATTTTTAAATGCTCTAAAATGCTGAGATTGTAACTCACCTTACCACACTGTCTTTTAGTAGCCGCAATTTCCAGAACGTTTTTTCGCTTGCCAAATTTCTCCCTTGCTGCTTGCACAGCAGGCACTTTGTCCAGAGTCTTTCTCACATTTCCCAACTTATATTGAAAATACAAATATTTTCCCCTTCTTAAAATTGTGTGGTAACACAAAGTTTAGGACAATGGCTAAAGTGAACGCTGCACAGAAAGGCAGTCTAGGACAAAAACAGGCATATTTACATTTGTTTCCTTACAGTACCCGCTGCGTAACTGTAACTGTGTTTGTCATCACCCAGCCTGTGCCAATAGACCATTTGCTATATTCCCCAAGTGACCCGGCCCGCGCTAAAAGAATCATGGGAACGGTGTTCTTTCAGCTCCTTAGTGATCGGTAATTTCAACACTATCCTTGATTACACAACTTTGGAGCGTAATTAGGAGTCACCCTGAACACGCGCCTGATATATCCCAATGACCTGTCATATCGCTTTTAAAATTCCTCCTCAATGTCAGCGTTTTTGATACTGTGCATGCTGTCCACCCTTCAACCTGGATGGGCCGCAGAAATCTTTTACATTATTATCATGCTGATATTAAGTTAGAAACGCTAAAAATGCTGTAAAAAGCCCCGCGGACTCCGAGCTAAATCCTGGTTTTTGTTGTTGTGAATTATCGGCTTTTTAAGCGATTACTGCTCAAACAACAATCACGAGAATGATAATACTGCAAGAGATTTCTGAAGCTCAGCCAGGTTGAAAGGTGGATCGCAGTGCGCAGTATCAAAACTGCTGACATTGACGAGCAATTTTAAAAGTGATATGACAGGTCCTTGGGGAATATCAGGCGCTTGTTCAGGGTGACTCCGAATTACGCTCAAAAGCTGTGTAACAATGGAGTTGGTCCAAAATTAGCAATCACTAGGGAGCTGAAGGAACACCGTTCCCATGATTCCTCGAGTGCGGGCCGGGGCGCTTGGGGATATAGCAAATGGTCTATTGTGTCCCTTAGCACGGGATACTCCTGCACGAGGGCCTTTGCAGCCGTCTCGTAAAGTCCTCGTGAATAGCTGTGGGCATACCAAAACCTTGCATCTATTAAACGAGAGACATGAGAATGCAGGCGCGCACTTACCAGTTGATTGTCAGCAAATGGCTTGTTACCCAGGAAACTATCCTAGATTTCGTACGACTGGCCACTTTTCCCATTTCAGCATTGTCAATGGCAGCCTTGACATCCAATGGTACATGAGGCAGCCTGTAATCACTTTTATTGAAAGCAGGCTGCTGACCGTCAGGCAGGCTGCTGCCAGGAACCATTCTCACCATATCTCACTCATTTGTGCTGAAAACAGAATAGATGCAGGAGCCGGTGCCACACCAGATTTGACTGTGCCTTATGTTTGCAACTCACCCACTTACCTGCGTTAGAGTGGCAAGTTTCCTTCGTCGCCTGTACTCTCATCACTAACAAGACTAATTCTGTCCCCATAAAAAAAAAAAAAAAATGTGGTCATCTGACGTCTCCACATATGCATCAAATCGAGCATTGTAGACCTGGGCCCGTTTGCACGAAGCGCTAACCGCGGCTAAAGTTAGCCGCAGTACTTAGGAGAGGGATTTTGAAATCACGTGACTGGCTCGGTAGGGATGTGGGGAAACATGGCGGTGCCCCGGTGAGTGAGCGCCGCTTACTTTGGAACTAACGTCTTTGTAGCTGCAATATCGGGCGCGTTAATGAGCAACGAATGGTGCAGGAGGCTTTCGCGTTGCCTTACCTCACTTAATCGCAAAGCATGAGCAATTACTTCGCCGCATTTTTCAGATAGTCTTTCGATTCTGGCCCTTCCTAAGCCTAAATGAACGCGATAATTGTTGGCATGGCAACGTCTTTGGAAAGCTGATTGCCTTGACTCACTCGGCCGGGTATTGATAGCACTCAAAAGCAGACAGCGTCCCAATAGACCTTTTTTTTTAAATTACCCAAGCATCGAGGAGAACGCTGAAAGTGTAATTCTACGGTCGGCGCGCGCTGGCCTTCCTCTTATAAAAGATTCGAAGTAAATTATCATAATAAGGCTTTGACGAACGCGCGTGCCAGGCAAAGTTTGTTTTAGACTTTTGGCTTTAGTACAATTACTACTGTACTTGTAGCATGCACCTCGGTGCTTGGGAAAATTAGCCAAAGGGCTATTAGGACGCTGTCTGTTGTTATGTGCTATCAATACCCGGCCGATTCAGTCAATGCAATTCGCTTTCCAAAGACGTTGCAATGCCGACAATTCTCGCGTTCACTTAGGCTTAGGAATAGCCAGAATCGAAAGACTATCTAAAAGTGCGGCGAGGTGATTGCTTCAGTTTTGCGATTTAAGTGAGGTAAGGCAAAGCGAAAGCCTCCTTCACCATTCGTTGCTGACTAACGCCATCGATATTGCAGCTACAACGACATATTAGTTCCAAACGGAGCGGCGCTCACTCACCGGGGCACAGCCATGTTTCCCCACATCCCTACCAAGCCTGTCACGTGATTTCAAAATCGCACTCCTAGGTGCTGCGGCTAACTTTAGCCGCGGTTAGCGCTTCGAGCAAACGGGCCCTGGAAGGAATGCAGATGTTTAGGACCTCGCATATTTAACGTGATTAGCAATAGAGCCCATTAAACAATATACTATGCGGAATATAACTAGCTATTTTCACCAAGGGCTCGTATCTTTAACCCACTGCAAGGTTCATAAAACGTAGGGTCCTATACTCCACCTCACGAACGTCTGCAGTACAGGTGAAGCCACTGGCGCGAGAACGCATAGTTCTCTAAGATGCATTGTTTGTACAGGCACCCGCGCATAGAAGGCGCTTTCTAAAGCAGCGGATTTGCGCCCGTGCCTTCGTCAGCACTCCAGAAGTTTCGTTTCATCTCATGTGCGAGCGAAGGCAATGCTAGACGCGCGAGCCCTGCGCTCTGTGCGTTCCTTTTTTGCACGCGCGCTCGTGCAGGTCATGCGTTTCTTGAAGCTACACGCTACACGCTTGCACTTATATCTTCGCCTTTGCTCGCACATGACATGAAACGAAGTTTTTTTTTTTTTTTTTTTTTTTTATAGCACCCGATGCCGAGAGCACGCGCTCACGGGAAAATACACAGAAATAGTAGGAAAAAAAATTCCCCCGTAGCGCAGGTAAAGCTATGAGCTCGAGACGAAAGACGCTCCCTCACGCTTTCAAAACATTCATTCACGCGCTCCAAAGGAGCAAGTCCCTCGTGTACACGTGTACAGATTCGCGTATTGCATGACCGTGGGTGCACAAAGCCTAGGGTGCCAAAACCCGTCAGGCGCTTTTTGAAGCATAAAACGACACCGTCGAAAATTTTGATCACAATGGTGAACAGCATTCAATTTTGTGCTCTCCGTTTTCGCAACAAACTCAATGCGCACAACGTTTAACACCAAATCTCGTTTATTCAAGTTAATCTGGAAAAAAAGGAAGAACTTACCTCATCCGGCCGGACAGCACAGCATCGCTAAGATCTGTCGGCATCAAGGCGCATACCATATCCGCTTTGTTTTGACCGTTGACATAAATAATCTTCTTACGGTCTTTCCACGTCACTAAGCATTGGATTGGCGGCGACGACAGAGCTGCCGAACACGTGCGCCCGCAGAGAACTAAAGATAACGGTGTGAGAGCTCCACAGCACGGAGGCGGCGCGCGGCGCGAGCGGATTCCGAGTTACTCCGGCCAGCTCCGACTGGTCATGTCGCGTGGCAACGCAGCTATAGCAACGTTCGACGCGAGTATATTTTCGAACTCCAGGGTACAAAACTTTTACTCCGGCGTGGGGTCGAGTAAATTTCGAGCACGGCCCTGGAGAATAAGAGAATAAAAATGGATGTATAGATAAATGCTGACGCTACCCTTCATAACGGGCGGTACTTTCCTGCCACCTAGCCTTGAATTACTTTGCCCCCCCCCCCCCTCCTTTTCCCCTGCAAGGAAACAAAAACAGATACTAAACAATTCGTTAACTGCCTCTACATCCTAGGAGCTATCACCGGGCAGGTGTAGTAACTACCTTGAGGAACTTTTGAAATTTGGCAAAAATAAAAAAGAGCAAAGGTTAAAGGTAAAGCTGCGAGGTTTTGTTTTCAAGGAAAATAGTGTGCGCCACCTATTTAAAAATGCGTTCTGAGCATTTTTGTTACAGATTTTTGCAAGAAAATAAAAGAGCACTGCATAATTTCTTGAAAATAGTAGCAGGAGGAAAACTATTTCGATGCGATTCAACAACGTTTTGTTGTTTTTGACGTTAGACCAGTTGTAGGTATCGTACAATAAGCACAAAGGCAACACAGTTATTGTTCGCCTACGGATGGAGGCTGCTGCGTTGCCCGCCCCACGTTGCTGCGACGGCGACGCTGCGTTCATAGTCTGGCATGTATGATCTTGGCAGGAGCTGGTTGCCGCAAGTAGCGTGAGCAAACATGGTGCGTACGTGCCCACGCTCTTCGTTTTCGTCCACGAAGTTTTGCAAGGTAGTTTGGAACCTCAGGGACCATCGCCACGATAGTAATTTCTAAATTATGTGTGGGTGTGGAAGGGTGTGCATGGACGTATAAGGAGTTAGAATCGTACCGGAAGAATATTTATCGAGTACACAGAAGCTACATGGATCTCGGTATGCCTGAGGAGACCCACGACATCGAACAAGGTGACCTTGAGGAACTACCAGCAGGCGTCACGGCGTGCGCCACTGCGATGCAAGACAGTGCTTGCAACGACACTGAATCGTTTTCTTCAGGCCCCCCTCTGAACGGTACCGGTGACGGACACGATGCGACTTGTAGTCGTGGCGTTCATGTTGCTAGTACGGTGCACGACCTCACTCTGAAAATGAAGAAAAAAGTTGTGTTTGCTTTTTTTTTTTCGTGTAGCTGAGGTGCACAAGTTGCCGCACTCTACAACGGAGAGCATCTTCAACGACTTCAAGGTGACCTTTCTTGACATGATTCACGCGTTCACAGCCCAGGTTCAACAAAACATCACCCTTGAGTCGGCAGGAAACGAGTTGCGCGTGTTGCTTGCTTGTGACTTCCTGGATGAGATTTTTCAAGCTGCAGGGAGCAAGTACCAGAGAGACCTGGGGCCCTATGTTGCACGTTTCGGACTCCCACGGCAACTATTGAGAAGGAAGGTGACGTCAACAACGCAGAAAATGCAGATTAGATGTTGATTGATGAGAGATCAGTCAACATCCAATCTGCATTTGCTGCGTTCTTGACGTCACTTACTTCTCCGTAGTCGCCGTGGGAGTCCAAAACATGCAACATAGGGCCCCAGTTCGCCAAGTAAAACCTTCCGTACGTAAAGCCCGAGGAACACGTGCTTGATGTCGGCGACACATTCCAGTACGTGCCCATAACTGGTGTATTGCAGAACCTAATGCTGTCCGAGAGCTTCTGCAACCACCTTGACCACGACTTGACAGCTGGGCAGTCATCACCACATCTGTGAAGCTTTCGTGATGGCTTAGTGTACAAGGAAACACTGTCTGAACTTTTGCAGGATGGGTCCCAGTACACGCTTTTTCTTGTGCTGTATAGTGATGAGGTAGAGCATTGTTAGCCCTTTAGGGCCGAAACGTGGAGTTCACAAAATCCTCGTTGTGTACTTCTGTGTGATAAACATCCACGCCCGATACAGGTCGCAGCTTCGCGCTATCTATGTAGCACTTGTTGTGCTGTACAAGCTTGTTGACAAGCATGGAATCGATGCAATTTTGAAACCGCTTGTTGCTGATGTGTCAGCTTTGAGTACGACTGGTTTCACTGTGCAGAAGGCTGCAGCTACTCTAAAAGTCACAGGAATTCTTGTTGCTTTCTGTGGCGATAACCTTTCTATGAATAGGCTGGGCGGATTCACCTGTTGTTTCAACAGAGGACATCCGTGTCGATTTTATACTGTACCGTACTCAAAGCTTAGCACGATTTTTTATGAAATTGACGTGCAAGTCCAAAATAAGACTTTGCACAGAAGCCACGTCGAATGTGCAAAGGTGAATCAGCCTCTAAGTGCAGCACTTTATGGGGTAAAAAGTGAGTCTCCAATTTTAGGTATTGGGTACTTTGATGTGACACTACAGCTTCCCCCCGACTTGTTGCATGACTTACTTAAATGATTCATACCTCACGTGCTCATAGAGGTGTTGCGCAGCCTCATCAGCAGTAATGTGATCAAGTACTCAGATCTTGATAGCATCACAACATTCAGTTTCGGTACACAGGATAAAAAGAACAAGCCTGAGGCAATGGGCAAATGCTTTCTAAATGGGGAAAGTGCCTACAAGGGTACTGCGTCTCGGAAGTGGTGTCTCTTCAGGTTTTTTTCGTTCATGTTCGGAGACATTGTTCCAGTGAAGAACGAGCACTGGGAAGTGTAACTGCTGCTGAGGAGGATTGTAGACATGACACTTGCTGACGAGATTCCACGTGACCACCTAGCGTGTCTGCAAGATGAAATTCGGTATTTCTTGACTGCCTTTGCCACCCTTTACCCAGGCAAAATGATCACAAAGCTCCATTTTTTGGTGCATTAGCCTAGGCTAATTAACGAACTTGGTCCATTGAAGCAATACTGGTGCATTCGCTACGAAGGCAAGCACCAGTATGTTAAGACGATAGCTTCTCGCAATCAGAACTTCAAGAACATATGCAAGTCAACTGCAAAACGACACCATTTGCTACAGAGCTTTGAGCTCTCCAACTTTGATTTGGACGGTGGTATTCAGACAACAAAGTCCAGGTCTGTGAAGCAAGAAGACCTTGGCCCCATGTGTGCATGGAGTATTTTGAGTTGGTGTGCCTGTGTGGGAAGTTTCTTCTGCCACTGTGGAACACTCAACATACAAAAAATTGGACGTTGTCATTCTAGAGAAACTCCAGTTTCCCATTTTTGGACAAACTGCAAGGCTGTATGTATATTGCGGTAGCCTGTTTTTACTTGTAAATGTGTTAAGGACTGTGACGTTTAACCGACACCGTTGGTCATATGGTGTCTGCAAGACAGAAGAGCAGAAACTTGTAAGACCCATGAACCTCGCATCACCCCAGGTTCTTGACCTCTATTTTGAATCTGAGCTGGTGCTAAGGCCTGAAATAATGATTGCTGAGTGAATTGACAGCACTCACTAGTGAGGACTCAGTAGACATGACATCTACGCGTCATTGAACAGGTTTAAATAAAAGTGTTTATCTTCATTAAGAACTGACTCCACTCCATTAGCGATTAGGTAATATTACTTATGATATTAATTACCACATTTTAGCTAAATAACCGTGTGGTCACTGTGATACAGAAGCCGTCACTTCGTGTCCTCCTAGCCCATTAAACAGGTATTGACAGCGACATAAATTTAAGAACCAAATCTCCTTTTTAGATACATTTCGTTCAGCTATAAAATAACATTCAATATAAAGCTTACTAATTAACTTCTCCAAAGGCTTATTCCAGTTGGGCTCAAGCGATGTCGAGATAATTTCAGCTAGTAAAGTACACTAGCTTTTCCACTCTGGCTAGAAACGACGCTATTTACTACCTCCGGGATTTTTGAGGTAGTAAATAATTAGTAGTGGTCAGAGGGAGGTAGTAACTGCTGTAGTTACTAACGTTTTACTAACTTTTTTTAAGAGTGTATGTAATGAAAAGACAATAACTAGAATAGGTATAATTAAGTAGGCCTAATATATTTTCTCAGTAGAAGAACAAAAACTGTCTAGTTCACCCGAATATTCGCAAATATAAGTAACCCCGAGAATACGAAATAATACCGTGTTACACATAAAAATGCGATAAAATGCGACATTGAGAGTAAATAAAGAGGAGGATTATAAGCACCGTCTCTATGAGCTGCTACTAATGTCGCTTGCATAGTCTGAAATACACTTAATGCCCGTTTACACACTTGCGACCGACTATGGCCGACTGAGACAAGTCTGCTGTTAACGCCTCTTGCGACGGCTTACGACGGGATGCGCTGCAGCGGAGCAGGTCGTGAGCCGTCACAAGAGGATTAAAAACCGGTATTTTCTCAGTCCATTCGCCGTCAATCCAAAATGTGCGAATGGGCCTTCAAGCTCGCCAACTGCGCCGTAGTTTTGTTCGTTGTAATTTCGACATGGCCATTTTTTATAACTTTTCGTTGCTCAAGGATTTCAGTAGCCGGGGTTACCGAAATCAGATATTAAGTTATGATGAGTTAGCTGGAGCTGATTGAGTGGTCGGACAATTAAACCTAGACGGCATGGCAGGCGCATAACTTCAGTGTTCGTAGATCTCCGACCCCCTCCGAAACGGCCAAAACGCTCGATTAGAGTACGCCAAAAACGGCAAACGCTTGCGTCTTGCGTTGCAGCGTGCTGGCGTCGCGCTCTCTCTGAGACGCTGTAAGACGCGCTTGTAGCTACGCTGACGCGGGATGGGCGAGGCTGCATGGATCCAATAGTAATGAAATTTGGGAAGGCAAGTTGCAGGAATTGTCTTCTTGATGGTATTGATTCGGCTCCCGGCGCCTAAAACGCGGCACGACCCAAACCCGAAACAATCTTAAATAGATCGGGTCAAGCCTACGCGAAACGGAATCTGGCTCTTATAAACTGACCCGAGTCCGTCCCAAATCTCCACTCAGCTTCAGGCTTGCAGACTTGCCCGAGCCCACGCTAATATATATAATATAGCCGAGCGAACGCGCACTTTAAATTTTGATTCTCTCTTTACAGGACGGCTAGAACTGGAACAGTTCTAATTGCATTGATGTACACGCTCCAAACCTTCATGGCATTTCTTCTGATATATTGGTTTCGAGACTGCGATCCTCAGCTTTCGGGGTCCATTAAACAACTTGACCAGGTGATTCATCTCATGTGCTGACTAAAGCCAGTGAATGCTCATAGAGTACCTCATCTTGTATTGTCGGGTGTATTTCGAAACGTGCCCCTTCGCAATTTCCCCTTTCTCGTTTCGCTCCATTCTCTTTTGAACCTTCTCGTTTGAAAGTGTTTTGACAACATTTAAAGCGTTTTTTTCATATTTGGGCCAATGCGCTACGGTCCTGTTCGCATTTCGTCCCGTTCACACTACGACCGAATGCCATGTGGCTGTCAGCCCTGCTTTTACTCTGATGACTCGTCGCATGCGCTAGAGTTCCTGTAAACGAGTCCTGAGGGGCCCCTCTTCCGGGTGGTCCTTCCACGGCCGCCGTGCGAGGGTGTGGGGATGCGGGAAAACGGACGCACTCCGGCTGTCTTTGTTTTCTCTACTTTCGATGGGTGACCGTGGTCTTCCCGGGCAGGCACCCCGCGGCGAAGACGTTGTCTCTTCCGCGAAGGGGTTTTTTCTTTTGTTTGTGCAGGTGTTTTGTTGTGTGCTCCAGTGTCCGACAGGGTACGCTGGTGACGATCGAGTTTCGGACAAGAAGCTCTGGCGTGACGCAACTCTGTCTAGAACCCAAGGCTCTGCCAATGTTACGGAGCTGTGAGCCGTGGCCGTTGCAAACTTGATGTACGGCCGAGTCGGCCCCTGGCCGACCATTGGAGGGTTGATGACACGTGACTTCGGCAGGGTTTGAAACTATTTATTGAAACCTCACTGTGGGTGATGGAGTGAGGGCCTTCAAAAGCCTCGAACGGGGCGAGGGAAGGCGATTTTGGACTGATTTGGACATCTGTTAGACTTGTTCGATCTTAATATCCCAACGTGCCCTACTTTGGAAAGATGCACATAGTTTGTAAAATGAATTGGTTCGCCAAAGAACTCGAAAAGTCTCTATCGGCTCCTGAAAACTTCAACGAATGTCAGCCTGCCGAACTTTGCAGGCCCAAAGTACTACCAACGTACAAACGAACCATTACTGTCCCCTTTAAGAAAATATTTGGAGTTGAGGGAAACTGCTCCAAGCGCACCCTTCCGCGGCCCGGGAAAGGGTGACATAATACAAAGAATAAAAGGGAGAGATACGCGGTTTGAAAGAAAAGAGCAGGTCTGTGTTTTATTTTCCAACGCCTGCAATCACATTCGGACAAACCAACAAGCGTGTCCTGATTTTCGCTACATGTTTCAGAGGTAGAATGGACGCATTCCAGGAACCATTAGCCAAGCCTCGGGACCAAACCACGCGTCAGTGTGTATGTGAGTGGGTGCGTTTAGGAGAGTTTGGGGGGGGGGGGGGGGGCTGACTTAAAGAAGCCTCGTCGGGGATATTCGGTGACCAAGCCATAAACACCAACACCTTGATATGCCCCCATTTTATATTTTTCTTGGGGGTTGAAACGCGAAGGATGTAACGAAAACGGACCAAATGCGGCGGGCCTTACCAAGAAGGAAGTTTCTGGAAAGGTGTTTTTGAGAAGGTAGCATTGATGAGATTGGCCTAAGCCATTTTGAAGCACCTCTCGGAGCAGCCAAAACATTGTTTTGTAGAAGCAAATGTGGCCCTTGGAGCAACCAAAACAGTGTTTTGGAGCAGCAAAAGTTTCTTTTGGAGCAGCCAAGAGAGTGTTTTGGAACAGCGAAAGTGGCTTTTAAAACAAATATTTTTAGAACAAAAATATTCGCTTTAAGGGTTGTACAAACGAAGTGCACATTGTGTTGTGTTGTGTCCAGATGTGACGTGTTGTGACGGAACTGGCAACTTGTTTTTACTGCTGAGACATCCCACAAGTGTACAGTTCTGTAGGCATTACCGACGAATTCCAAAAAACCTGTTTGCCACCGTTTTACTGGGTCCCGACGTGCTAGATTTTCGTCAAAATTAAGCCAACGTAAAACAATAGATTGCAAGTGTCC
The DNA here is from genome assembly GCA_013358835.2 of Ixodes persulcatus. NCBI lineage: Eukaryota > Metazoa > Arthropoda > Arachnida > Ixodida > Ixodidae > Ixodes > Ixodes persulcatus. Next base: position 1,417,639 of record JABSTQ010009074.1, on the reverse strand, counting down.
CGACTCGTGCTTCTTTCGTGCAATCATGTTCGCATGCACGTGAGGGAAACTTCGGCAGGCTTGCAGTTGCGCGCGCTTCGTCGCGCCAGTGGAGACAACGGCTATTTGATCGAAAACGAAACCATGCCACTCCGCTCCGTCGCCAACCGATTCCCACAATTGCATGCAAAATGTAACTGTCGCACATACGTAAAAAAAAAAAAAAAAAACAGTCGAGCGGCGCGTGCTTGCCAGGCCGGTAAACAAGGTACAAGCTAAACCCACAAGCAAAAAGGAACCTGAGTGCATGGATGCAAGACATCGCGAGCCAGGCTCAAAAAGTTCTTGGAGCGCTTTGTGCTACAACTGAACTCGAGACAAACAAGCGCGCTGTGCGGGTTCAGCGTGCAGACATTGTCTTCTTTGCTTTAGCTCACGTCTCTTCACCAACTGTCTTTCGCGGCAGATTTCTCATGTACCGCGGTCCCTCTCGAAAGAAAGCCCATCGAGAGAAACCTATAGCCGGTGACAGGTCAACAACGAAGTGGAACCTCATCCCGCCCCTTTCTACTTCAGAGGAGCGAATGGTGGAAAGGAGGTCGCCTCCTCTCCGGTGTTCGTTCTACTGGAGTGGAAATACGGGGGAGGAGCTTCCACTTCGTTCTTGGCCTTTCACCGACTATAGGTAATCAATACTTTAACACCGCAGTCTTTGAGTGACAGGGATTTTTGTAGTAACGTATGATTTAAACAAGAATAGGAATGTTGATGCACAAGCGGCAGTACTTATGTCACAATCAATCGGGGCGCACGCAGCACCGAGAAAATGCTGCTCCCAAGGCCGTGCCACCGCGCGGGTGCAGCGCATGGCGCCCTACCAAGAGAACACGAAGGATTCCGCCTTGCAACGCGCTTGGCGCGGTCACGTCAAGGGCAAAACATAAACGGGTGGACCATTGAACAAAATCCGCCGCGAGTGGGGCGGTGGCGCGCGCTATCTAGCCAGAGTCTCCCGAGCCGCCATGTTTACCGAGACGAGGAAGACGAAGCGAGGGAAAGAAGGGGCCGAAGGAGGCGGAGAGCGTTACCTCAAGGCCGCACCGGCCCGGTTTGCGCGAAGTTGCACGGTCTCCTTTCGTCGGTGCAGCTGGTGCAGCAACGCGCCGGTGTCGTGCGCCGCACGAAGTCCCAAATGAACGTAGTGCAGCCTCACCGACACGACCATCTGAACGCGACGCGTCCGTCGGTGAAGCGCGGTGCGGTGTGGTGCGCCCCAATTGAATGGGACATTAGTTTCATTTTAGAAAGCGCCATATCTGGAGCGACGTGGGGACGGCAGCACCCGGCGTCGCGCGACCACGGTGACTGGAATGCAGGGACCAAATATAGCTTACAGAAATGGAAAGTTGGTTAGTTGGTGACAGCGCCTTGTCCGATATGTGTTTCTCTCATCTGTGTCCTTGTGTTTCGCGTTTTTTTTTCATCATGACCAAATATAGCTTTCCCATGGCCGTTGCTTTCAGGAGCGAGTGCTTCAGCTCACAAAGTCACACCCGCCGCGCAAAAACGTGGTTTTGTTTCACAGCATGACGGCATGGCTTGTACCCGGCACGCTAGCGTCGGAGCGTCCACACACATCCGCGTCTATCATTGAAAATATAAAAAAAAGACGCGAGGCGCGACCCACGAGTCGACGAGAGCGCGAAACGCGAGACGGCGGGAAAACCATGCAAGACCGGACGGACAATTGATGCCGGGTACTTTTTGTCGGGCGGCCGCATGCGACAAAAAACACACGTATGCTCAATTACGGCACTCAGTATAGTTTCGGTTTTCAAAGGCGACCGAAATTGTTTTTTTCGGCGCAGGCTTCGCGCAGATCACCCATATTTTGGCAAAATGTAGCAGGATGTAGCAAGGCTAGCCCCTTAGCGCAGTTTGGCGCAATTGGCGCAGCAATCACATCACTGAGGTAGAAATAAAAATGTCGAAATGAGAAGAGGCTCAAATGAGAAATACACCGTCAGCTTTAGGTAAAACATAGAGAGAAAATAGAGCTTTCCGAATGTCATGTGTGGAACAATTTGATTGCGGGAAATGCATAAATGGTGGTAAATCCAAAATATCTGCGAAAATTTCGGAGTACTGATGAACTATGGCAAGTGGAAGGGGAACAGACGTACTGGGCGTTCGCTATTGGTTTCTATACTGATAAGCCCGAACTCTCGCAAGCAAAATGACAACGCAGGTGTGTTTGCCAATTTTGATACGACTCAAATTCTACAATATCTTCATTTGCAAGTTCTGGATTACGCCGCTATGATTGCTTTGCTTCTGAAACGAAGTTTTAGTGTTCCAGTTATCTATGGAAAACAGTAACTCTTTTTTCTGTCATGTATTATTTTTGTGTAGTCAACATAATTTTTGGACTTTCATCTGTAAGATAGTACATAAATGGAAAAAAAAAAACAACGTGAAATGGACCTTTTGTAGAAATATCGGTTCGAGGGTAAATGGTTCCAGTACCCTCCCTCTCTTCCTTCTGGCCGAGCAGAGAGGGAAGATGGTTTCGTTGTGTCGACTTCGGGGCGGAAGATTACGCACGATGGGGACATAGGCTAGTTTGGGGGAACCGTATCTAGGTCACAGCGCCTCAATGGGTGAACAGGATGTAGCTGACGTTTTTGGTGTGGAATGGGTGGGTGAGGCCTTGCGCGCGCGTTGTTTTCTCGCCACTTAGCCTCAAACCCAGTCGCGTGTCTAGGTGGCAGCACATATTCGCCAAGAGGTCGATTATAAAATAATATGGTTCGAAAAAAGATGGCGCTCTAAAACGTACCCTACTCTCTTTAAGTAGGAGTCATATAAGAAAACATTTGGGATTAATGTTAAGAAGAGCTGAAAATGATTATTTTAATGGAATTCGTACACTATACCTGCTTAGATGTTTTTAATCTTGCCTCGAAACGAGCAAATTAATAAACGAATATTTCGAAGCAAGTCAACCTTTTTTTTATCTCTAAATTAGCTTAGTCTCTAATAACAAATGCCATCAATACTGCAAAAAAACAAAAATATCACCCAGCGAATCAGCAAATAAAAACTTAATAGATTTCAGTTCATTAGCCTACTGACTGTGACGGTTATTTTCCCATATAGAGCCCAACGAGTCCTATTTACACACAGTTAAGATGACGTTCACGTAACACTAACCTTTAAAAAAAATACGTTTGCATTAGACGGTACCAAGCATTCCGTTTTTTTCTTTACGCAATCAATGATCCAGCAAAAAAAATCATCTCATTTGTTTTTGACTTTGGTAAAACAATATTCGTGTATTCCATTCAGCTACTCCCTTTTTACGTCAAGAAGCACCTCATGGAGTTTCCAGGATTTTCTGGTGTCTTCCTGTCCGGAGTTGTATGCGCAGCCACAAGGTATTGTGTCTCTAAGGCTTGAACCATCCCTATAGCTTAAGTATAATTTAATATACTGCGTAACTGAGCCCAACACGTATGAACATTACTATAAAAATGTTAAAACACAAATTGAATTTCAAGATACAGCTTGACTGTTCAAATAGGGACTAAACAATTACATACATGAAATAAACAAACTTTTCAATAGCATGGTACGATGGTCATCCCCACGAGCACCCAAATATATAGAGGGTTGATCCTCACGCTAATGCCGTTAACATCGAAAAGTACTTATAAATTACGAAATAAAGTCGGCTATCATACGTTACCATATTGTGGAACTTGTGACATTCTATGGTTGTTCAGGACGAATGTATGATTCAAACATCCTGCTCATGTAATGAGGTCGATAAACCCGTTATAGGATTTACGATTGAGCCAAATCTTGATTTAGCGATTTCATTATTCGGCTCTTTTAAACTCGAGCCCTCACTGTGAAAGTGTTTCCACTGAACAAAATTCAATTAACTTTTCAGACGCGTGACTGCGTATACATGTAATAATGACAATACAGCAGATTTTCAACACCCCCTCCCCTTTCTTATGTTTTTTCGTTAGAACTCTTTGAATTTGACTGCCGTTTGCTGGGTGTAACAACTAAGTTATTTCCTCATTCACCAACTCCGGTTGTTTTGATATGAAGTTATGTGAAATAAGAACACTTTGTCACTGCAAAATAAAATGGCTTTTTTATACTTCCAGCACAATATCCTCTCTGATCAACTCACAGGCTGCTGTTGTCTACATTGACGTTGTTTCATTATATTTCACCTGCAATGACGCACAAGCAGTCCGAATTACAAGACTACTTGGTATGTACATGCTGTCTGGTGAAAATGACTCCAGATTCCAATGCGCCTCATATTTACAAGTCATAAAGTGTAACTCCGTTTTATTTTATTGTTTTTTTTTATTTGTCTGTATGTTTTATGAAGTTAAAATTCCTCGAAAATGAGATATACTTTTGTTTGGGTATTATGTGTAGTTTCGCAAATATCGCAGCTCAGCCCTTCCCGCTTCATGAGTTTAGGGCAGACATGCGGTTATTAGGGCCATGTTGGTTCACGGTCTTAAAAGGTATAAAAGCGCCGGAAACAGCAAGGACGAAGACGACATAAGACAAACACTAGCGTTTTAAAAGAAAAAAAAAAGGCAATGTGTTCTTTATCTACTGCTCTACTCAGAAAATTGAAAACGCAAATGATTTATAAGGTTTCGACCAAAAAAATACATTCCTCCCTCATAAATACACGTGTTCCGCAGGGCAGGGCAGTGCAGGAGTATGGTTGTGGTGGCTTCAACGCTATATACGTTTGTCTTATTTTCGCGCTGTTGCCTGGCAGTTAGCGCTTACTTTCCACTCATTAGAGCAGCGGGAGGACTGTGCGCGAACAGCGACACACCATCATTATTCAATCTCGCATTCCCTGCTGAGACACCAGCATCAATCAGAAACCTCAAATCTCGTTTAAAGTTAACTGATTTGAAGTGATCGGGCCAGCTAACTTCTACTTCGTGCTTGGAATTCACAACTTCCTGAAGTCTATCCCGCGAACGGCATCGACCAGCATTTTCAATATAGTGGACACAAAGGGGATGTACGGCGATCGCTTGCTACTAATTTCGGCATATGGATGTCCCGTGCTTCATACGGCAGCGTGAATATATCACCATGTAACCATATGAAGGCTGGCAGCAAAAACACAAAGACCATATTTATAAACGGTGCTTTCAACGAAGTGGGGCAGTCGAGAAATATAAAAAAAATATAGGGGGTCCTGTAACTAAAATAATTAGAATAACATATTGCATATTGTTACATATTGCTACATCCGACATATTTGTTTCTTCTGTTGGCAGCTTCTTTTCTTTTAGCCAGGAGCGCAAGATATGCGCGGCTTCTCCTATGCAGATTATACTGCCCTCTGTTTACTCGAACTGCGGGACCACTGCTGCCAGAACAATTATCACCTCCCCTTCTAGCCCGCCATACCTTAAACTTGGAGTGTTCACAATGAATATGTTTAAGGTTTGGGGTCTTGATGATAGTGTTACAAAAGAGTCTAAAAATGCCGTTACGAGAAACCTTCACGAAATGGGTAACAACAGTTAAAGAAAAATGTCGAAAGAAAATACACTCCTGAGAAGGAAGAACAACGTTGTTAATATCCCAAGTACAAAATCAAACTACACCCTCAAATATTTGCGTCCGGCGCTTTATCACTGTCCCAAAAAGAAATTTAATGAAGCGATCGTACCAAATAATGATATCAAGCATTCGGACGTCACGGAAATAATTCGAAAAAAGTGTGGGGGGAGTGGAGGAGCTCACATACGACCACGTGACAACATGATATGATCATATCCAATGATTTGTCACCACGGAAAGGTTCGAAAGAACAATCAGAGGCGACAGACACTCACTGGAAGGTAATGTAACCTGCAGGAATTATCGGTGCCGAAGGCATCTTGGCAAACAATCAGAGGCGACAGACACTCAGTGGAAGGTAATGTAACCTGCAGGAATTATCGGTGCCGAAGGCATCTTGGCAAACAATGAAGCAGAATGCCGCAGAGTCGATACGAACCGAGTAAATTCAGCATATTGAATTATCAGCAGTATCAATATAAATGTTTGAATCCATTCAAGATTGTGGCTAACAATAGTAAATAAAGGAAAGCCTATGTCGAATTTTAGCATGGAAGAAGTTAATCACTTTTCATTACCTTTGGGCTGAACTTGGCCTTTCACTTCTGCAGTTGATTGATAATTAAGGTTATGGTTCCCACAAAAATAATTCATAATAGTTGTATAAACATCTAGTACATTTGTAAATTCGCAAATGGGGATATCTGATTTTGCTACACATACAATAGCAGGAGTTTGGGTCGTCCTTAACGTACTGACTCGACCGGGACACGCTGTAGGTGCTTTTAAGCGTGCTTTCTGACCAACAAATTTCTAGACGGGATCATAAGACAGTTTCCAGAAATGAGCTGAAGTTGTTTCAATAAAAACAACGAATAGTATGATGGTGGTAGGGTCCCGTCAGACAATAAGCTTTTTTTTTTCCCCCATACACCCATACTTTTTTGTCTGAAATAATTATTGCAAACTACAAACTACGAAAATTAGGTTTGTGGGTTTCCAACCCCGCTTGTACGCGTGGAAGCTGCATGCTCTGCGAATATGGTCACACTCGCGGCGACAATGTTGGCACTCTTGTGCGATATTTCATAGGATAACATAACAAATAGATTAAAACGCTGCGCCAGATGTTTACATCAACTGCCAGAATTCAAGAGAAAAGCGAAAATACGAGAAGTATCCCCATTTTTCAGCCGAGACAGCGGGGAAAAGTTAATGAAAAAAAAAATAATTGCACGAAAGTGACGTCATAGAGCAACACGTTTTCACGTTTTTCTTCACCAACAACTATCCCGTTGGCTACCTGCTAACAAAACTGGCTATTGCATTTTTGACAGTGGTTTTAATAGGGATTGAGACCTTCCTTGAACGTAATATTTTTATAAGGTAAACAGAGCACACAGAAAGACAAAGACGGGGAGAACACAGAACGAGCACTGAGCGTTTTTTAAAAGAAAAGTTCTGTTGTGAACTAAACTCTTATTTAAAAACGGTGCAGAAAAACATTCACAAAAAGCGTTGACACGTGTCAATAAAATCGTTTTCCTTTTTGTGCAACAATATTGATGGCTGGCTGACGCAGTTCCTCGTGCGCTCCTTATCTCTTGCATATGCTTCCAGCACCTCTCTTGCTACTTGTTAAGGTGAAATAGGCTGTCCCGAGAATGAAAATCTAAGTGTCCTCGAGGCGTTGAAAGCAGAGACAGGTCATGGTTGCGCATTCTTTCATTAACAGACTGAACCGTTTGGCCGATATAAACCCGGCCGCGTGGCAAGTACACTAGGCAACGAAAAAATAGTCGCACTTTAAATTTTCGGGGACTTTTTTTAGAAACTCCGCGTAAGCCCTCTTACACTTTGGGGATCTCGAGATGTGATCACCAGCGACAGGCTACATGAAAACAGAAATAAAAAGAATACTGTAGCATCTATGCTAAGTTACCGAATTACAGGAAATATGCAGTTAAATATCAGTAGGATACGGTAGGCAGCAGGAAGTCTCTCTGGAGGTCCATGCAGCATGCGGGACGGGATAGCGCTTTGCAATTTAGAGCTTCGATTTTGTGAGTACATGCTCACCAGTCGCTATTTGTATACATTTGTGAGCATCATCGTTAAATTAATTAGGAATACGTATATCGCTAAGTAATTTTTTAATTGGTCTCTATGATCGCATTGATGTTGGTATAAAACACTTTTGAATGTTTAACATAAAAATAAATATATATGTTACTGGTTCGAATCAAAGGTCCCCCAAAACTTAAGCAGAATGTATATTCCCGACAATATTTATCAGAGGACCATGTTTACGGAGGGCACCGAACCCTCTTTACAAAGTCGTTTAAGATGTTAAAATAGCTGCGCATAAGAATAGCGCAAGCAATCTAAATGACTTAACTTACCTGCGCTTTTTTTTTAATGTTCGAAAGTTAAAGGTAGGCATAAAAATCCCAATTGATTATACTGACTGTTGAGTGAACTCTGCAAGCCGCGAATGTAAATTTACAAGTTTGAGAACATGTCAGAGGACCCTTGTTATTCTTTCGTAAATACATAAATTTATAAATCGAGGTGCCCAATATGTGGCGCGAAAGGAACAATCAGGCAGTGTCACTAATGCATAAAATTTAACCCCCTCTTTTTCGAACAGCTTTGATAGCCGGAATCATCATGACGCTTTACAGCGTAGCCATTCCATACTTGGGCTCAGCCACAAGAGTGAGTATCTTCGTGCGGGCACGTTAACAGCTTGATAAGCCTAAATAACTGTTACATTGATTAGTCTTCCAGGATAATCTGCAAGTGAAACACCATGATCTACAAAATTCCACAGAAAATGGAAATAATAATTTTTGTAATGCTTGCGAAACACCGTGTGCCGAATTTAACATTTAAAATGTAAAATTCAGGGTTGTTAAAGTGTTAGGAGGGTGAAAATTGCTATGTGATGAAAATGTAGTTAAACAAAATTTTAAACAAGCATAAGGGCCACACGTGACACAGTCACATGTGACGTGGGGGTTGCTTTTCTGATTTGCTAGCAATGTTGTGTTTGTTTCATCCGGTAATATCGATCAAAATGAATGCGTGACCTTAGTCTCTCACGCATTCTTAACAAGGAAATTCCAGCTGTAACATAAAATCTGCTCCGCAGAAGAGAGGTTGCGAGAACATTAAAGAAAAACACAAATTCAATGACCGCTTTATTTTAGAAGTTTATGTTAGGGTGCAAATGTGTTGTTTTTTGCGTAGTCGGTATAGAAGTAACACAAACAAAAGGTAAATAAATCTGCGACATTCGTTCCTTCCTGGTACCCACCCTTATTTACTAATTGTCTTTATTTAACGTGAACCGGAACTGTATTCAAGATGTTAACATGCAGTTCACATCACAAAAAGCGTCCTGCAAAATGTATTACATTGCAATGGAATTTTATGTATCACATTTTACTGTTCGCATAAGATCAATATGTACTACATTCCTGAGATGTCATTTGATCTGCACAAAATACTAAATATTCGAATTATACAAAATAAGTACTTATATTACTTCAATTTTTAATACTACCCATTGATGTCATTTACACTTAAACGTACAAATAATTCCAAGTCAAACTAAGGTGCTTCAATTTTGGTTCGGATTCACACACAAAACAACAGCATAAGAGCGACTATATAGCCACTTCATGGACCTAATTGTGTGCTGACTTGTGTCAATTAATGGCCGACGATATGTGTAATATTTTTCAGCATTTAATTCGATGCGTCGGTTTTGCCGTGTCGTATTTAATAATATATTAAAACCAATATTTTTGCTTGGGCAACTTTAGCAGTTTGAAACATAAGAACAAATAAATGGCGAATGTTTCCAAGGTTCTATCGACTGAAAACACAGGTTATCAAATTCAGTAAAACCTCCAAAAATACGAAAGTGACCATGTTAAGCAAGTTGTTATAATACGGATATCTAACGCGAGACACGGTCACTGGCACGATAGTAACAAGGTGTAAAACACGTAATTATTTCACCTTATATTTGCCCAATACATACAAAATGAAGGTGCAAACATTGTCATCTGCCCGCTACCACGGTAATAAGTAGAACTACGGTAGAACCTACCTGTGCCACCTTGTTCGTGAAACCAAACGTGCAACTGCAGCGGTTTGTTCTTATGGGCTACGCGTGTTAGCGAACAAGATGAGGAAAAAGGAGCGAACGATCCGAGGAGAGGTATTGGAATATCCACGGGGACGATGTCATGGTTCAACCATTATATATTATATACTCCCTTGATAACGTACATCTATAATATTCGAATGTTTGAAGCTACTCCATAAAAATGCGCCTCTTAAGCGATACCGGCATTATATTTAACATAACCTTGATATTATTACTCTTTACAAGGGCCGGGCGTCGATTAAAAAAATTAACCCGATCAATCGGCACCCTTTAATTAATTAATTAATGATTCGGTCTCAATAATTTTCATGCATAATAGTCTTAAAAAAGTCAAAATTGCATATTTTGCCTTGGCTAAATATGCGATAAACGTCGCAAGTACAAGTGGGAATTTTAAATCAACTTTGATGTGTAGTTGAGTACAGTGAAAATACACACACACACACACAAAGTATTACTTACGCCACAAAGGCAAAGAGGCTCGTTGCGAACTCCTGTGATTGTTCACAATAGTCTCCGCTGCACTAAACATACACTCGCATGGCGTTGAAGCGACTGGGCTACGTATAACCTCAAATTGTTTGGAGTTACAATCTCGCGCCTAAAGTGTACTTTAGATCAAACTTAATCCTATAGTTTGCGTTCATACACGTGTACTTATTCATGTCTGCGTTGGGAAAGCGTTTTTTTTTTTACTTTTTGGGTTTTTTGAATTGTTACCTACTAACCGGTTAAAAAATATCGATATTAAAATATTAACTGATAAATCAGTAGCTTTATCGATCAAGTATCCAGACCTTGTTTTTTTTTATTTTTTTGTTTTTTAGCTTTAACGACAATTCAACAAAGAACATAGCAGAAAAATATACTGGAAACTAAAATGAAAAATTCACCAGCCGTGTTGACAGGAACGCGCAAGCACTTTTTTGTTTTCTCCTTTCCAACAGATAGTATATACTTGACAACTGCTAAATAAATGGGAAAACCTTCACCTCCCACACTTTAGGTGTCATGCGCTTCAAGCTAATACATGATTTGTCGAAGAGACAAATTGGATACATGTGCTGCGACTGCGTTCGACCTGGCCTCATGTCTAATCGATGAGTCGAAGAACGGTGGGCATCGGCTCGCGTCAAACTGTCGAGTTGGCACCATCTAACAGTGATGACGTTGCATGAAGGAAGATGAGGATCTTTGCATGTCTCCAAAATTCTAGGTGGTGGCTGTCACTGCAACTTAAAAAAAAGGCAGGCCGTAGGAGTTTTGTGCTTCTCATTATCGCTGGAGAGCCAATATGGTTGCGGAATAAACATATGTGAGCACACAAAAAAGAAAAGAAATACGAGGCAAGAGGTTCGAAGTTAAAAATTGACGCCCTGCGTTTATTTATGATCCCTGTGGCAACACATAATCCAAGAAATCGTTAAATGTTCCCCAAGCACTTACAATCAGAATGTATAGAGGTGAGTGATTAAATATAGCTTTAGATTTCTATCGGAAAATCAACCTGGTTAATCAGCCGCATATTACTTGACATATCAAGGACTCGGTAAAGATTTCCCGCATTGTGGGGCGCGCGCAATTAGTGATTTTCATTAATTATTTTTAAACTCATGCATCTCTTTCTGAACAAAAGGAAACAAATGATGATTTAGGTGCGGTGATCTGAATATCAGTGAATGTTTTCTGGTATGTGCTAAGACTTCTACGAACCCAATCCAGCAGCCAAACCATGAATGCGGCTATTTTGGCACTTGCAACTGCTTCACAGGCGCAGGGTCATTCTTTTTTGTGTTATGATGTAATCACTTTTGCAGATAATAATGGTGATTCACAGTGGCACAACAGGGCCTTTCGTAGGTTTATTCCTCATGGGTCTCATTTTCCCGTGGGTAAACAGTAAGGTGAGTAACATCTTTTTAAATATCAGCCTATCAAATTTGTCTTTAAAGCTTTTGTGGATTCCTGTTGTTGAGCAAAGGCGCACTCTATTTTCAAAGCTAAACATTAAAAACACTCAGTGATGTCAACCGCCGTACGCTTTCAACAATCAAACATGACCCTTAAAAATATTAAAACATACGTATTCTCTTTATAACCGCTGTTGCATTCTCATAATCGTAATTATGAAGTTCGTGATTTCGTTTGAATGATACGCGTTAATTAAGAGAGGTGTTCGAAAAAGTACCACACACAAGATTATATTATATCGTTATTTTCATAAAGTCCAGATATATAATAAAATTAGTATTGTACTGACGTGGCAAACCATGTCGTCCTCATGTCGGTACGAATGAGTCCTAAACATTCTCGGTGTACAAGTCTATGGAGATCAGGAGTCGGAAAAAGGAAATGCTGCAACAAATACAAGTTGAGATGCAAAGCTGCTATATGTGTCGTCTATAATATTTACACTATGTTTTCAAGTAAACGATAGGAGAAAACAGGGCGGTCATTACATACTTGCTAGGAAGAGAGCAGCGAGAATCCGTACAGAGCGATTTTTTTGTTTTCTACATCGTAGCAACTATGTCTGCATTTAAATTATTGTTGAGCTAAAATGCACGTATAAGACATTAAGGCGTTAGGACACGCCAATAATAAAGTATGCAAAACTATATCCCTAGAACCCGTTAAATGTTACTATATTTGTACTAAATTTGTTTTGTAAAAAACGAAATTGTTTCGTGAATAATTTGAATATCCTTTATTTTGCCTACCCGAAAGAGCAGTAGTAAACTTTCGTCCTCGATCTTTTTGGCTGGCGGCTTGGTAGTTTGGTGCACGATGGAGGCTTTTGGGGGTTTCGTGTTCAATAAATTTATTTACATTACAAATTTTATACAGTTTCATGTACAAGTAGCTGAAGTTTGCATCTCCGTCGAACTTCTTTACAGCCGTTCCATAGCGAGCAAAAATCGCCCCTTCCCGCCCCGTCACGAGCTTTTAAAACCTCGGTCCTTCTCGACCGCGGGAAGGCATCGGCCAGTAGGTTGGAATCCCCTCGGAGTCACGTGCTGCGCCCCGTCCAATGGCTGACAGGGCGCATACAGGCACATTCGCCAAGTTCCCAACGGACCCGAGGTGACAGCCCCGTAACTCCGACAGTGGTCGCCGTCGCCGTCTCCGTGGGGCCACAGCGAGCCCCTCAGTCGAAAGACTCGAAACCCGATCGGCCACGGGAGATGCGCCGAGCAGCAGCCGCCTTCGTAAACAAACAAAACGATAACACTGCTCGCGCACAGCGACCACCCGGGGGCGGCCCAGCCTGCCTCGCACCGAGGCGCCCAAGTCCCCAGCGGACCTGAGGGGAGAGCCCCGTAACATCGATGGTGGTCGCCGTCTTCGCGGAATCACAGCGAACCCCTCAGTCGAAACACAATCGGCCACGGCGGATGCCCAAGTGACAGCCGCCTCCGGTTACAAACAAAAAGGAGACACTCCCCGCGCCCGGTGACCCCCCGGGGGTTGTCCAACATGCCTCGACCCATGGTGCGCCAGCGACGGACGCGCGGCCGCTAACAAAATAAACAAAAGAAAACACTCCGCGGCGTCGCCCAACCTTACAGCAGTCATGTTTGAAATTCCGGTGATGCAGTCTGCCCTATGTCCCTAGCGGCATGACGCTGTAGCCAGCGCAACGCGCAACACGACCGTCTCCTTAAAAGTACTTGATGACGTGACTCTCTCGGCGCCTCAGCCTTAAAGCGGTACTGACACATCAGAATCATATTTTTTTTTATTATCCGAAACGGTTGAAAACGATGCCGGGACATTAAGGCCCGTTCACACTCTTGCGAACGAGTACGACCGAGAGAGACGAGATCCGTTAAAACTTCTTAAAATTTCTTAGGACGAGGGAACACACTGGCATTTTGGCGCCATCTATGCCGTGACCCTGGAACTGCATTTCACAAGAGCAAAGGTTTTGCGTGATTTCCAAGGTCAAATGTGCGTAATACCTATAACAACGGCTCGTTTATAACCTTGACAAAAGTTTTGCGAGCCAAGAAAGAAAGGATAATGCGCGAGAGAAATAGAAAATAGGCCGGACCGCCAAGTTTCCACTGCTACCCAATAGATGGCGCCAGTGTGTCCTCAACATGGCGGCGATGAAGGTTCTCGATCTGAAACGGGAGCTGAAAGCACGGGGCCCTTCTACCTCCGGTAACAAACACGAATTTTCAGAACGATTGCAGGCTACCACTGAAGCTCTCCCAGATCTACAGTCAGATCTATCGACAGATACCCAGCAGGGTATTCATTCTGTTGAGCGACTGGACAACACCGTGGCGGAGAATGAAGAAGAAGTGTGTTGCGAAGCCAACCTAATTTCCCTGAAAGCGATTAATTCTGATACGGAAGAATACGTTGACTGCGCTGAGGAGCTCTCAAGGGCAGAGACCACGACTGATGTCCAGGAGTACCAGGATCAACATCACCTAACCACACGGTTGTCGTCTGATGCACTGACCCAGGCTACGCCAGAACGCCAGATCACGGGAAAAAGTTGGCCAGCCACAACCTGCCCGGTCGCTGCTCAGAAGGCCAAGTCACCTGGGAGCATCAACCAGGACAGTGCGCCTTTCATTGAGATAGTTGGAGATGAGAGAAACCAAGAAATAATTGATTGCTGCTTGACATTACCAGACACCCCGCAAAATGAGGTAGAGCATGTGAGCATAGATAAGATAACGACTGCCGACTATAACTGCACTTTGCGAACCACACTGGACTGTACGCAGCAGACATCTCAACAGGAGAGAATTGAAAACCTTGAAAGCCAAGTGAGACAGATTACTGATAGACTATACCAAGTGGACACAGACAGAAAAAATATGGCTCAAATGGCACTGCTGGCTGAAAGATCCGGGAAGAAATGGCGAGAGACGGTGGAAGGTCGAGAGGCACTGGTGGGTTTGATTGCCCGCTGTGAAGGGCTAGAGACAAGGCTCAACAGACTCTTGACTGTTCAGCTAAACAACCTGCGTGTGGAGTCACAAGAGAACTCGCAAGACAACCAGGAGGGGTGTACCATCAAGACACGCGAAGGGTGTACACTTGAAGACGCAGGGATTGGGCGAGACACAACGTCTACTTCCAAAGACATTCCAACCTGGTCCAAGAATCGCTCCCAAACTACGTCCAAGTTACCAGAAACCTCAGAGATAGAGGAGAGTCATCAGCTGGAGATACACAAGGACAATGAATCCACAAACGTGCGTCAAGACATAAAAAATAGCACACAGGAGATGAAAGAGCTGGCACAGAGCAGGTATGCCCCGCAAACGGCGCAGTGTCCGAAACATCTAACCTGTGGTAGCTTAAACATCACACAAGCCCCCAAAGGGGGCATAAAAGCGACCAACCAGGCTGTAGATGTTACAATTCAAGACCAACACACAAGCGTGAAGATGTCGGGAGAACGCAACGGCAAATCTGGAGCCGAAGTTCGGCCACCACACGGAGTCACGCGAGAGGTTATCTTCGCTGGAGATAGCAATGTCGCACGCATTGCGACAACGTTACACGATGAGGTCCATGATCCCAAGAGGCTTGAGATTTTACTCAATAGAAAAGCTACGGTCGATGTTATCCATCAACTCATCGATACATATGAGGAACAGGCACGAACGGTTCCCCGCATGTTTATATTACATATAGGCGTCAATGACATCCTCCAAGGCGAAAATCCCGATTCAATCGTAAATCGCCTACAGACGAGGTGGTCAAAACGAAAGTCGGCACTAGCCATCTGCTCCGTCCCAGAGATTGGCAGCAGAGGAAAGGGGTTACAGGCCGCCACCATGCTGCTTAATGCCAAACTTAAGCGACTGTGCAAGGGGATCAGAGCAAAGTTCATTGACCTCTCTCATGGCATGACAGAAAGAGCGATGGAAAAAGATGGGCTACACTACCAGAAAGAAAGATTGAACGTTGTGTCTGAGATTGTGGGGGCGGTAGCGAGTCGTTTTTTAGGCAACCGGAAAAAAAGATATCAAAAGAGGGAACGCACGGATGGGCCCCAAGGTACAGTACAGATGGTAAGGGGCGTGGAAAACGAAGCGGAACACGAAAAGACACGTACACTTCGTGTTGTTCAAGCACACAGTGTCCCCTACCACCCCCCCACCCAAGATCTATGCTATGCTGCAGAAGAAATAGACCCACATCGACAGACTCACTACCTGAGCGACCCAGTGTTCCCCAACAACTATCGGAGAGTCCAAGCCCCAACTGCCGACCTCACTCACGAGCTGTCCCCCATCGCCATGGCACCAATCGGCAACTCACAGATACACGCGGTGGGGGGTCAAGAATATGGCCCGGGTATGGCAGTGTCATCTACAATGCCCCTGCCACAGGGAATGCCTGTGAGACTTGCGGCTCCATTGCACCCATCACTCCTGCCACGCCCACTCTACTTTTACAACACGACGCCACAAAGGGCCATGCAGCAGCGTATGAAGCTCGAGCGGGGATGGGTGAACTAAAAGTGCTCCAGGCAGACAGCGCCGCAGCACGCTCCTTCAACAATAACCGGCGCAAGAGTGGAGGTAGAAGAAGAAAACGAAAGTGCCGCCGGCAGGCAACGGTCACAGCGGGGTTCTTAAATCTACAAGGAGCGCGTAGAGAGCAGAAGTGGCAAGAACTCTTTCAAGAAATGGAGGCTGCAAATATGTTGCTGTTCGGAGTGGCGGAAACTCATATGAGAGATATTGAGGAACCCCCTGCACACCCTGATTGGCGCTGGGCAGGATGCAATCGTGTAGAAGGACAGCGACGTGGAGGTGGAGTGGGGGCCTTTTGGCGCAGTGGGTCAGACTGGCAAAGAGAGCTCCAGGGGTGCAAGGAATATATATGGTTAACTGGGGAACGTTTAGGCTTTCCTGTGGCAGTGTGTATTTTGTACCTCTCGGTGGGAAGCGCGCGTCGTGAGGAGAACCGTCTATCTATGGAGTGTATAGCTGACGACGCACGAACAATGGCAACCGGAAAAGATCTGCTAATCATGGGCGACTTTAATGGACATATACACGAGTTGGATGGACGGGAGGACGACAACGGGCGCATGCTACGAAAAATAGCGGAAGAGCTAGACTTAGAAGTACTCAACCTACACTCCAATTGTGAAGGCCAATATACATGGAATGCACGCGACAGCAAATCTTGCTTTGACTATGCCCTGATCTCACATCATTTGGGGCGATACCTCTTACGCGTCCAAATTGACGAAGCGGGGGAGAATAGTCTAGGCAGTGATCACAATAGAATTACTCTTCAATTGTCTAAAAGAGTGTGGAATAAAGAGAGAAACAAGCGGCATGACACAAGTCGGCCGTGTCTTTCCCACGCAGCTGCGGCCAATGTAGTTGAAATGTTTGAGAAGAGCGACCAGAGGAAGAACGTATCAGGTTACGTGGAATACGTAGATACACTAAAACAACTGATAAGACAGCATTCAACAAAGAGCCATGGTGGCCGAAGGCGACGGAAGCGATGGTGGGATGGAGAGGTCCAAGCTGCAATCCAATTGCGAAAAGAGGTGAATCGGCAGCACCGTTTCGCACTCCACGCGGGGTCCAGCCACGAGATCGCAGAAAAGTGGAAAATGTACCAGGAACAAAAGAATGCCACCAAACAACTGGTACAACAGAAGCTGGCTGCTGCAGACCTAGATAAAATTAGGGAAATACGGTCAAGTGGGAAAGATGCGCCCAGGAAGTTTTGGAAATACCTGGGAACTCTGGACGGCAGGGATCAAACTCCAGTCATCATAGACGAGTGCACAGGATTTGAGGTGGACGCGCTTGACCAGTGTCTCACAGAGCATTTGATGGAAGTGTTTGCACCACAGGAAACGGCGCCGCGCCAAACAATCACCACAGAGAGCAGCACGAAATGTATTCTCGCGAGTTCCGACGAGAATATTGGCCTGGTGTCAATTGTACGTGCTCTGGCCCGCGTCAAAAGCAGCACGGCTCCAGGCTTAGACGAGATACCAGCATGCGTCCTCAAAACACTACAAAAGGATTCGAGAGAACACCTGGCTGAGATCCTCACGGACATTCTCATCGGAAGACAGCCTGTACCTAGAGACTGGAGGCGAGGTAAGGTTGTGCTTGTGCCAAAGAAAGGTGGAGATCGGCGCTACCTTCGGAACTACAGGCCCCTTACAGTCACCAGTATTGTGTACAGGGTTTTCGCAAGCATCCTGAAAGAGCGCATGACAACATGAGCGGAGAAAGAGGGTCTTCTCACCGAGCTCCAAGGAGGGTTTCGTCGTGGCCGGCGACTGGAGGACAACGTGTACACCCTTACACAGTGCATTGAAGTGGCTCGAAAAGAGGAGAGAAGACTAATATGCACCTTCTTAGACGTCGCCAAGGCTTATGACAGCGTTCCACACGACAAGCTTCTATCAAGGCTGGAACAGCTCGATATGCCGACACAGTGGACCGAGCTTATTAATCGCTTATACACAGGCAACACGGTGACAACCCAGGTGGGAGAAGCCAGATCAGAAGAAATCGTTGTAACACGTGGATTGCGCCAAGGATGCCCACTCTCGCCGCTTCTCTACATGTAGTATGTCGCGCGACTAGAGGAGCGGTTGATAGAATCAGGACTGGGCGTCTCGCTACTGCACGTTGAAAATGGAGAGACCGTGAACTGGGTGCTACCGGGTCTGACCTTCGCGGACGACATTGTGCTGACGGCGGGCTGTGCAACGGCGATGCAGCAACTTCTCGACATATGTGCTGATGAGGCTGCCGTGTTGGGTCTCAAGTACAACACATCCAAGTCCCTCGTGATACAATTCGCGGGCACTGAGAAAGAAAAGCTCAATAGCCTCAGATTAGGCCTTGACGTATTACCGGTACTGAACACGTATAAGTACCTAGGTGTTGAGTTGTCCAACGAGGCAGACTATCTGAAAGATCATTACGTCCACCTTCGTCAATCCGCCACACGGGGAGCTAACATCCTCCGTAAGCGCAGCCTATGGAGCTGCAATAGATTCATAGTGAGCCGCGAAATGTGGAAGGCGGTGGTGGTGCCAGGTTTGACTTTCGCCAACGCAGTGGTGTGTGTACCAGGTGACACAAGAACCGCCCTCGAGCGCAGACAACGAGAAGTGGGACGCCAAGCGCTGGGCTGCCATGGCACGGTGGCGAATGAGGCAGTGCAGGGGGACCTGGGCTGGTCGTCTTTCGAAGCGAGGGAGGCGACAAGCAAGGTTTCCTATGACGGGCGGCTTCGACTCATGGACCGGTGCCGCTGGGCCAAGAGGCTGTTCGTATACACACATATGACTTCTCTGCAGAGCCGTTGGCGAAAGCGCCTTTACCAGCTCGAAAAAAAGTTCGGCTTCTTCACAGAACCGGTGGAGGCGACCACCGAGAAAGAATGGGAGTCTGTGGTGCGGAAGAGGGTTCGCGAACAGGAGAATATGCAATGGCTGGAGGCTGCCCGGACAAAGTCAACCCTTACCATGTATGCGGAGTTAAAACAGCAAATCACGGCAGAAACGCGGCTGTACGACAACAGCTTGGGCAGCCGCCTATTGTTCAAGGCTCGTGCGGGAGCCCTGCGCACACTGGTGTACAAACAGCGCTTCGACAATAATGTGCAGTCGACTGTATGCCGAGTATGCGAGGGTGAGAGCGAAACCTCGGAGCACATCATACTCCGTTGTGGCGGAATCCGACCTTCTGCCACCTCTCCCACCGAAGAGGCGAACCGACTACACGAAGGTGTCCCACCTCTAGCGACAGCGCTGGGCTTCTCGACAACAAGCGAGAGAGCCGGTACTACTGAAGCCTTTTGGAAGACCATCGAGCAGACGAAAAGACGACTGGAGGATTGGTGGCGTCATACACAACACAGGGGGCGCTGAATTCACCCCCGGGCTTGGGCACGATTAATCGAGCCCGCCCGTTATAAAGGGAGCAGCCGCAGTATCATCATCATCATCATCATCGTTGTAAGAGGTTTTAAGGAACCCAGTTTTAAGAGGTCGTAAGAGTGTGAACGGGCCTTTACCCTCAAAAGTCGAAACTTGGGAATTCTGTATTTGTAAAGTAAAAAAACAATTTCCCAAAGCCGAATTAGAAGTTCCCGCGCGATCCGCGCCAGTGCAGGGACGTCACATTTTGCGGTCTCCTGCGAATCGACTTTCTCTCGGACCTCCTCTCCACGCTACAAAGCAAAATTCCGTTGCCACCGCAACCCGAAGCGCTGGCGAACCGGAAAAAAAACCGGTTTCTTCCCCGACTACACCGATCACGATCATCCTCTGCTCGATCGCCACCAAGTTTTCCGAAGGATGATACAAATCCAGGAAGCGACATTACAACGGACTCTGATTTTTGGAATTTCAAAAATAGGGGCTGTAGTCCGTTCGCAATTGCGTTAAAAAAAAAAAAAAAAGACATGTTTTACGATTGCCGTTGTTAAATGTTATAAAAATGTCGCCTACAAAGCTTCTAAATTTCATTATTTTTGACGCCACCAATCAAACGAAGCGAGGGGGTGAGAAGCGGTAGAGAAAAACGCCGAAAATAAAAAGGCGTGCGCGCGCGCAGAAAATTTGTTTTTGTGATGCGATTTTTTTTTTTTTGCGTGCTTATGATTAGAATTTGCATCGTTTTATACAATAAAAAAAATACGACCTTTGGGGTGTCAGTGCCCCTTTAACCACTTCAGCTTCCTTCGTTACATTTCGCGTTTCGAGCGCGTGGTTTCGAGACGATGTGTCTATGGTATCGCTTGCTTCGTCGGAATCTTCTTGTTCCAACGTAGTCGCACTTATCACAGCGGCGATGAGAGTTACTGCTATCACGAGATGTTGGAAGTAGGTCCGTTTGACTGCGACTCGCTGGCAGCCAGCTGCAGCAACATAGCGAGAACATCGCGGGAAATCTCGCGATAATATGTGACAACGTCGCCGACGACACACAAGGCTCGGCTATGAAATGATCGTACACAAAACCGTCGAGTCGGACAGTGATGGACACAGAATGTAGCGGCGATCGCGTGCGACATTATGTATTCATCACTCCCCTCTCGTAGGGTTCTTCGGACACCTAAAAAAGACAAAACCGGTGGCTGATTCTGCGGTACATTATGACATCTAACCGGCGACAGATTTTGCGCGACATTTGGAACTGATTTTCTGTTGGGACCTAGGCAAACCTTCTTGTTGAGAGCCAACGCATGCTATCGGAGAGGGAACCGGAGAGCCCAAGCCGAGCGACCGAGGGTTGCTTAGCGAGTCAGCCGAGCGCAAGGGCACACCCACCGAGTAAAAGGGCAAGGAAGCCCAGGGGGGCATTGGGGCCATAGTGCGAGTAGCGTTGCAGCATGGGATTAGCGTGAAAAGGTGGGATTGTGACCTGGCAACCTAGGACAACTTACTATGGGCGAGCATGAGTAAGATGATAGTAAGATAAACTTCACCTACACAAGCATGGTCACGTGTTTGATGGACAGCATGATTTCAACGATTCGGTAGACTACATCAGAATTCCGCAAGGGTTGCCTTGGTCTTCATATGAATTATATCGACATCAATAAATTAATTATTAAAATTACTCGAGCTATTTAAATTTCTACACGTGGTGCATATAATTAATAGCATAAAAGTATTTTTGTTTGAAAAGTAGTATTTTTTTATTTTTTTTGTCTTATGATCACTTTTACTGAGGATAGCATCCAAATAAAAAAGTGATGAAAACCTTACCTGCAGGGTGCCGGGACAGCGACAGTCTTGATGGCTGCATTTCAGGTGTGGCACATGGGCGAAAAATTTCGACTCGGCATTCGACCAGAACGGATGCCAGCTACGCTAGACTATTGTCCGGGGAATATAAGCACAACAGCGATGTTCACGGGGAATGTGTCGATTGTTTCTTCTCAGGCAAAGTAAGAGAATTTTAATAATAACACGGCTATAAAAGTTAGAATAAATTTTATATCTGAGTTCATTTCGTCTTTTCTCATTTAAACTTGTATACATGCCAAGAAAATATTTTTGTTCTCCAAAAGCCTGTTCTTGTATGTACATGCGAATGTTAAACGTAGTACTTATCTCGTGTTATTTATATATACGACGGAGTTTTAGGGCGCAGCTCTTAGCCGCCCGCTTCTGGCGTGAGCGGCGACGCCGTCGCCGTCGCCGTAACCGCGCGCGGCATTATTGGACGTTTTCCATAATGACGTCACAAGTGACGTCAAGTGTGATGTCAAGAGTGAAAATTTTTCCTCGAATTTTAGCGGGAACCTTTTTTTGTTACATTTATCGGGCAAACTTTACCCTCGTGACGTCAGACGTGACGTCGCGTGTCTCGTCACGAAGGTAAAGTTTTCCCGCTAAAATTGGCGGGAAATGTTTCCGCTTTATTTATCGGAAAATTTTACCCTCGTGACGTCACACGCGACGTCACGTCTGACGTCACGAGTGACCCGCCCCTCCATGCCCTCCCTTCCTCCTCTACAAGAGCTGCGCTCTAATCCGCCATTACAGAGAATTGTAAACGTCTTTCATTTTTTACAAGGATGATATTTGTATTGAAAATCTCAATGATTGCTAAAAACCCGAGTTCTTGCTCTCCGGAGGAAGGTAACTGGCGAATTTCTTATACTTCTTCGATACCTTCAACTGTTTGGGTTAAGGCTCATGTTAGGCAATTGTGTGTAGTGAGTATTTTCTTTTTCAAGCTAAATCCTATAATAACATAATGCTATTCATTGTCTCTACTGATTTTAAAGGAGTGGACACAAAATGTACTATCTCCGCCTAGACTTTCGAAATAGGGTATGCTTGTCCCTTAAAATGTCTGAGGATTTGCGCTGCAATCCTGTCTTCTACCTTTGCGTGTGGCAAACTGCTGGCCGATCGTAGCATAAGAAACGTTCGAATTGCTCTCCCGTGTTTTTCGCCCTGTGTTTTACACTAATCTGTCGAATTGCAGTGGTGCTCAGTTCTAAAATAACCGAATTTCCCTGTTTACTTCAATCTTAATGTAAACATAAGTAATAACTAAATAATGTTTGAAAATAAGTAAGATTGTGGACAAGGTGTCACCTCGTCGACCTACAGAACAACGTCCTCCTTGGAAGGCTCATCTTCGTAGTTAGTGTATGCTACTTGAAACACGGGCTAGCGATTCACCGAGCAAATTACTAGTACGACTACGTTCACCTATTTGAAACTACATGTACACTAACCAAACCAATGATTGAGCATTATACGTTGCTGCCTGCTTTCATCACTGGCCATCGTTAGAGCGCACGTCTCGTTCAAGACAAGCAGTCCTCGGTCGCCTGCTCTGACGTTATCGGAAACTTTTCTTCTTATTTGTAGCGAAAGACGAGTCTCCGGAATTTAATGGAATCATTGAAACCTGTTCCTTTTTTGGCGTTCAATATAATAGAGCTGACTGCTAAAAAAATATTGGCTGCAAAAAAAAAACACATTGAAGAAATTAGCTTCACAAGTCTAACAGCCGCAGAGCGGGTGGCAGAAAACACACATTACCAAGAAGTACTGAGAGAAAGGCCATATTTGCAAAATATGATCTCCAAGAAAGGCATGGTCTTCAAATGGACATAGACTTAAAAGTCATTTTAATTAACTCGAAGGTGAAAGTTCTCAGGAAGACAGAGCTTGATCACCCTACGAATTGTCAAGTTTCAGAAAAAAGTCAGTCAACGTCAAGAACTTACCTCAACTTAAGGCTGGCTTTCAAGGATGGAATTCGCTTCCTGGGACACTTTTAAAGGAATTTGTATGTTTGAAATGGCAACCCGGCCAATAGGGAAATTTAGAGAACGTTTTGTGTCTTTGGTCGGCTCGGATACAATCGCCAAACTACGTGCGCCAAATTTATCCTGGCTTCGGTCACAGTAATTCAATTTCGCTCGTCGAAACAGGACGGAGATGATGGAAATAGAAACAAAATGAAATTGTCTTTGTGCACTTGAGGAGCGTCGCGTATATATTTTGCCGAAGAAGATCGTAACAGGCAAAAATTGTCAAAAACAAAAATATCTAAGCCTAAATTTGCAAACGTGGCTCATAAGCCCCCTTAACAGGCTGCAGTAAGAGTTTGGGTTCGTAGCCGAGCGGGCATGGACGCCTCTTTGCGAAACGCAAAGTTCTGGTTTAATTGCTCTTAATTTCTTTCTCTCTCTCTCTCTCTCTCTATATATATATATATATATATCTTGTGTTATTTTAACGCACCAGCACGTAAAATAAACGCGAATTTTAACCTTCAGAATTTATTTTTACATTTTGCTTGTGTTTCTTAAGCGCTTGCAGTCGCATCAGTAGAAACAGTTGCCAGTGATTTTTTTTTTATTTTTTTCCCATGGCTTTTGAGTGGCCATTCTTCTGAAATAAGATTTATTTGTTTTGTAAAATAAGAGGCAGATCATTTCCTTTTGCGTGCCATAACATTGTAGCTTAACAACTTTAGCCGGTCACTCATCGCTCGCTGTTCAGTTGCGAAGTATGGGTGCAGCATATACAAGCCGTTAAAATCAATTGGCTGTCCACATACGATCGGGCGGAGCCCCCGATACCGGTCGTAAGTAAACTCACACGCGGTAGGGTCGGCATACAGCAGTGCTCGAGGTTGGAGGTGCTGTTGTTCATAGCATGTAAAACATGTTTTAGTACGAGTTTTATAGAAAACAGAGCAGCAGCATTAGGAAACTTTAAAAACAATACTCTGGCAACCACTCTCACCAAAGGGCTACTCTTAACATAACGTAAACGACACTGCAAAGAACCCTCGTGGTCATGGTTTAAAATACAATAATTGTGCCTTTCAGACGAACTTTGAACGGTTGAAGTTGAGTAAATGTTAAATAAGTTAAAATTTTCAATATTTGAATGTTAACCTTACTGAAGTGTAAAATATAGCATATACGATTTTTTCACTACACTTGTAAAAGGGTGTTTTCTACCATCTACTTTAATTACTGAATGCCTTACGTGTTTAGAAAGCACGAAGTTTTTTTCTTTTGCTTAGTTAGAGTAAAGCGCATTCATGTAGCTCTATAATAAAGAAAAAAACAATTTTCTTCTAGGATAGACGATGTGTTTGTGCTACTGAGGCTGTCGGCTTATTGGAGCAACACCATAAGTGCAATTCTAACCATAGTACTGGGCATTGGTTTCAGCCTCCTCACAGGTAGAGTAACACATCCTTTTTTTAAATACTATTATCACAATAAATTGTAAACATTTCAAGCGTTATTTACAAGTCGGTTTACTTACTAAGGTATACTAAAACGAAAAGAATGATGCGTATGATAAATACAGTGGTATTATAAAAACACAATAGTATGTTCACCGTGTACTACATCTCCAATTATCCGCTATGCAATATCGCTGCTATGCCGGCGCCAACAGTGTCTTGAAACAGGCCACATCTCTAGTAAAATATGGAAAATAAAGTTATATATATATATATATATATATATATATATAAAGCGTTATTTACGAAACACCTGCCATTTTTTATGCACGAATTATTTTAAATTTAGGATTAATTTGAAGGAAATGTATTCTTAGAATTTGACACACTGTTCCCAATTGTCTTACAGGTGGCGCAAGAGGGTGCAGATCTCGCCTCCATCTGACAAGCAATGTGTTTGTACGCCTCTGGAAAAGGATGAAGCTTATCCCGGTGGAGGAGAGAACCGTAATACGTTTTGTGTCTTTTTATTCAGCTCGTAATAGAGTAGGAGTGCTGCGGACTCACAGAGAGGGAAAAACACACTGTATGAATAGGAAAAAAATTGATGGTGGTGGCAAGTTTGTAGAAACAACAGGGGTGATTGTCAATGAATGCGATAAGCATTTAATGTTGCAAACACGGGCAAGTGTTCGGTTCCCAGCTAAATTTAGCGGTGAGCCTGAATTGCTGCATAGGGCACGCGGCGTCAAGTTTTCGCGGAATTTAGCGGGAAACCTGAATTGGTGCATAGATCACGTGAAGTCAAATTTCCGGTACATTTAGCGTTGAACCTGAATTGATGCATAGGTCGCGTGAATTTAATTTTTCCGCTAAATTTGCCTGAATTGCTGCATAGGTCACGCGGCGTCAATCTTTCGCGGAATTCAGCGGGAAGCCTGAATTGCTGGATAGGTCACGTGAAGTCAGTTTTCCGGTAAATTTACCGGGGAACCTGAATTGGGGCATAGGCCATGTAAAGTACATGTTTCTGCTAAATTTAGCGTGAAATCTGATGCTGTTAAATTTAGCAGGAACTAGAAATGCTGCATAGGTCACCTGACGCCCATTTTTTGTTAAATTTAGCGGGGTACCTGAATTGGAGCATAGGTCATGTGAAGTCAATTTCTCCGCTAAATTTAGCAAAGAACCCGAATTGAGGCATGGGTTGTAAAGTTAATTTTTCTGCTAAATTTAGCGTGAAATCTGATGCTGTTAGATTTAGTAGGGAACTAGAATTGGTGCATAGGTCAAGTGAAGTCAATTTGTCTGATAAATTTTGCGGGGAACCTGAATTGGGGCATAGGTCACGTGGAATCAAGTTTTCCGCTAAATTTATTGGGAAACCTGAATTGGTGTATAGGTCATGTGAAGTCAATTTTTCGCTAAATTTAGCGGGGAACCTGAGTTGGTGCTTTGTCACGTGAAGTTTTTTTTCCACTAAATTTAGCGGGGAACCTGAATTTCTGCATAAGTCACGTGAAGTTAATTTTCCGCTAAATTTAGCGGGGAACTTGAATTGGTGCATAGGTCATGTGAAGTCAATTTTGCCGCTAAATTTAGCAAAGAACCCGAATTGAGGCATGTGTCATGTAAAGTAAATTGTTTTGCTAAATTTAGCGTGAAATCTGATGCTGTTAAATTTAGCAGGGAACTAGAATTGGTGCATAGGTCACGTGACGAAGATTTTTTGCTAAATTTAGCTGGGTGCCTGAATTGGTGCATAGCTTCCGTTAAGTAAATTTGCCTCTAAATTTAGCGGGGAACTTGAATTGGTGCATAGGTCAAGTGGAGTCAATTTTTCTGCAAAATTTAGCGGGGAACCTGATTTGGGGCATAGGTCACATGAAATCAATTTTTCCGCTAAATTATTGGGAAACCTGAATTGGTGTATAGGTCATGTGAAGTCAGTTTTTCGCTAAATTTAGCGGGGAACCTGAATTGGTGCTTTGTCACGTGAAGTTATTTTTTCCGCTAAATTTAGCGGTGTACCTGAATTGGAGCATAGGTCACGTGAAGTCAATTTTTCCGCTAACTTTAGCAAAGAACCCGAATTGAGGCATGGGTCATGTAAAGTAAATTTTTCTGCTAAATTTAGCGTGAAATCTGATGCTGTTAAATTTAGCAGAAAACGAGAATTGGTGCATAGGTAACGTGACACCGATTTTTTGATAAATTTAGAGGGGTACCTTCATTGGTGCACATCTTCCGTGAAGTGAATTTTCCTCAAAATTTAGCTGGGAACTTGAATTGGTGCATAGGTCACGTGAAGTGAATTTTTCCGCTAAATTTAGCAGGAACTTGATTCCGCTAAATTTAGCAGGGAACCCGAATGGGTGAATAGATCACATGAAGTCAAATTTCAGCTAAATTTAGGGGGGACTTGAATTGTTGCATAGGTTACGTGAAGTCAACTTTTCCGCTAAACATAGCGGGGAACTTGAATTGGGGTACAGATCACGTGAAATCAATTTTTCCGCTAAATTTAGCGGGAAACCTAAATGATTGTATAGGTCAAGTGAAGTCGAATTTCCGCTAAATTTAGCGGGGAACCTGAATGGTGCTCTTGCTGTCACGGGAAGTTATTTTTTACGCCAAATTTAGCGGTGAACCTGAATTAGGGAATAGGTCCCGTGACGCCGATTTTCTACTTAATTTAGCTGGGCACCTGAAATGGGGCATAGGTCACGTGAAGTAAATTTTTCCGCTAAATTTAGCGGCAAACTTGAATTTTTAGCATAGGTCCCTGTGAAATTAATTTTCTGGTTAACTTTAGCATGGAGCCTGATTCTACAAAATTAGGCAGGGAACCTGAATTGCTGCATTAGTGAAGTGACGCCGATTTTCGCTAAGTTTAGCGGGGTACTTGAATTGGTGCCTTGGTCACGTGAAGTCAGTTTTCCGCTACATTTAGCGGGGAGCATGAATTGGTGCTTAGGTCACGTGAAATGAATTTTTCCGCAAATATAGCAGGAAACCTGATGCCACTAAGTATAGTGGGTAACCTGAATATGTGCATAGGTCACGTGAAGTCAATTTTCCGCTAAATTTAGCGGGGAACTTGAATTGTAGCATAGGTTACGTGAAATACATTTTTCCGCTAAATTTAGCAGAGAACTTAAAATGGGGTAGAGGTCAAGTAAAATCAATTTTTCCGCTAAATTTAGCGGGAAACCTAAATGGGTGTATAGGTCACGTGAAGTCAAATTTCCGTTAAATTTAGCGGGAAACCTGAATGGTGCTCTAGCTGTCACGGGAAGTTATTTTTTTCGCCAAATTTAGCGGGGAGCCTGAATCACGGCATACGTCCCGTGACGCCGACTTTCTACTAATTTAGCTGGGTACCTGAAATGATGCATAGGTCACGTGAAGTCAATATTTCGCTAAATTTAGCAGGAGAGCATGAATTGGTGCTTAGGACATGTGAAGTAAACTTTTCCGCAAATTTAGCGGGGAACCTGATGCCACTAAGTTTAGTGGGTAACCTGAATTGGTGCATAGGTCACGTGAAGTCAATTTTCCACTAAATCGAGCGGGGAACCTGAATTGTTGATGGGACACGCGTAGACAATTTTCTACTAAATTTAGTGGAAAATTGACTACATTACAGGCGACATACATAGACAGAAATTTGTAGTGAATAGCTTAATAATGCCATCGCAAAAAGAAAATGTGCTGATGCAGGTGTGTTTGTTATTCAAGCAAATCTACAGTGAAGGATCTTTGTTTTTATTTCATTCAAAACTAAAACGACAGGCTTTAACAAACGTCCTAATAAAATCTGAATGACCTGTATTATGCTGGGTGTAGCTGTATGTCAAGAAGTAATTATTATTATGTTTTAAATATAACAAACTTACAAATTTAAACACATTTTACTACACATTTAGGAACTGCAGTGGTTGGAGTTCGTGGCGGGGATTACTTAAATATTCGTGTGCTTCAATCGAAAGATAATAAATAACAAATCGCAACCTAAAATTTAAGGCATGTTTTGTTTTATTTTCTGTATTATCCTGATTCTAATTTCTTAAAAATCCTGATATATTCTGTAGTGCATAAAAATTACGACCGTATTTGCGTAAAATCGCGTTTGTGTAGATTTTAAACGGTGGGGGAAAATTGTTAAAATAATGGACATTCGCTAAATCAAAAAGCACTGAAACGATAATTGCGTCCCACCGCTCAATCACTGTGTAGACGTTAAACAAACACTATTCATACCTATTTTAACACATATATTTTTATTATGTATTTTACATAGTGCAAATTCTTTACGAGAGTTTATATTTTTTTATAAGTTCATTCTGAGATTTAAACATAATGAAAGACGTCTGTGAGATATAGCAAAGAGACCTGAAAGTTTCTGCTAGGTATAAACTTCGCGTCAACCGTCCCCCCTCCCACTTCCCCCGATAGCTCGCGAACTGTATATTCCTCACAGCGGGTGCAGAACATCACTCAAACTTTCTGTCACATGATTTCCACTGACGTTTTGCCAAAGGAGCACTGTTGCTCGCTGCTGGTGACCTTAATTTGTCCGTAAGCACATGCTGCACGTTTTCCGCTCATTAAAATGCATATCTAAAACTTCTGGATGACAATCAATTTTACACCAGCCTTATAGTCCAGAAACAAACCCTTGGGTCATTTATATATTCCTAGAATTTGAGACACCCTTTGGTTGATAATGATTCGGTAGCATTGCGGATGTCTCTAATGACGTAACCTGGGAAATCGTATACAACAAACCTGGAAAAAATACAAGAGCTGCCCGAACTTTGAACCACTTTATTAAGATACTTAGGAATTACCTAAACTGTAAATGTACGTTGTCGTTGTTTTGACAAAATGGATAATGGTCACAAACTTCTCAGATGATCCACGTAAAAGTTCGAAAAGAATGTAGGAAATTCGCTACAAGATTGCATTTTCTAATGTCTGACAGTAAAGCCATATATTTCAAAAGATATGTTAAAAATAGATGCAGTTCCCGCTTTGACACAATACAGTTCTGCTTTACCAAATCATCAATATTATTTTTTCTTTTTTTTTTGCAGGAGTACGGATTAAATGGGTTTCCATGTAACGAAGAAAAAGTATTTACTTTCAAACCCGAAGAGATATTGAAGCTGACGGCAGAAACTATTCTTTAAATCGAGCCAATATTGTTGTTTTTATATTGGAGACTACGTTACAGGAGATGTCTC
The DNA here is from genome assembly GCA_013358835.2 of Ixodes persulcatus. Lineage (NCBI taxonomy): Eukaryota > Metazoa > Arthropoda > Arachnida > Ixodida > Ixodidae > Ixodes > Ixodes persulcatus. The sequence goes on along the minus strand of JABSTQ010009074.1, from coordinate 1,387,391 downwards.
GATTTCTACGTCTTTCTGATGCCTGCAGCGCAGTTACACCAATGGCTGTAGCATTTCACTTGCTTGAAGAGGCTACTATTAGTACTTTAAAATTGTGCCCTAATTCTTACTCGACTGATCTTTCTTGTACTAAACAAAAAGGGGACAATCTTTCAATCTCAGCGACGACCATCAGTTCCCAAAAATAAAATCATATGATTACGCTACAAAATATGTTCGTGACCAAATATTAATGTATCCCCGGCTCAACCATTGGTTCGAGACCTGTGTCACCTTGTATATTGCAGATATGTGAAGAACTAATCGCAACACCGACACCCAAAATCTTTTTTTTTTCTTTCGTGGAAGAAATACATCTTTACCACCCTCCGAAAGAGCTTAGCCCCGCAATATTTTTTTTGTCTAGTAAACGTGCAGGACGTCTGCCGATTCACTTACAGTAAAAACGAAATTCATTCCCGAAACTTCTATACATACAAATATTATTTGCGAGTTATTTTAAACCATTCATTTTTGCAGTGCGGTATTATTTAAATTAAAATTAAGAACATCATTTCCCAGTTATGCTCTGGAGCAGTGGTTCTAAACCATTGATGCTTCGCGGACCCCTTGTGGATCGATGAAGATGATGGAAGAACCCGCTCGTGGTGAGGGAAAGAAAAATGTATAGGGTAATTATCATAATTATTTAATAAATGTGTATAACTAGGGGTGTTTAAAGTGACTTCTCTCATTGATATACACACAAGAAAACTAACCCTAAAATTGGAACGTTTGTTCTCAATCAGGAAAAAATATAACTTTTACTGCCGGGCTTGAGTGATGAGGCAGGGCTTTGCGGACACCTAGAATGCCTTCGCGGACCCCCATATGAGTGCCACTGCTCTGGAGGGCCTTTCGAACAACTAGCTGCTGGCGAACAACGATACAAGGGCAGCAGCAAGAACAACATTTGGAAGATTCTAGAAGACATATCTATCATTCATAAGTTATACAATAATACACTACAAAATCTAAACAAATCCTAAAAAACCTTTCGACAAAATACATTAAATATAAACAAAGATCAGCTTTTGAAATAAGACAAATGTCGCTATTATTAGAAGTAATTTATTTTAAAGTAATGTAACCTTGTAATGAAGAGATTAAGGTATACTTTGTATGGTGGAGAAAAACCATTTCTATGTGGGTTAGTTTGTATTTAGAAAAAAAAAGGTATTCATGGCAGTTATATAGGACATTCACAACATAACGCAGAACATTTGGAGCAAGAAAATACTATTAGGAATCGTTCTTGTAGTGGCAGACCAAACGTCAAAGCCCTTGGCATTTGTATGACGAACACGTGTACCAAGTTCTAATTCAGACATGTCCGCCAGGTGGCAGAGTGCGTGTAGTCAGCTGCTTTCAACAACGCGGTTCACGGCTGCGACCGTCCACCTCATCAAATTATATAGAACGTCCTCCAAGAAATCTTAAATTACAAGGTCGTCGTGCTCGATTTACTGCGTCACCAACTTTGGGCCAGTGAAGGGCACATATTGGACATAAGTACTTCGTCAGCTTGTCAGCGTTCGGCTAAGACTGACGTCGCTACTGAGTGGGAATCCCAGCTGAACGATGATTCAGTTTTCGTTTTTAATCTGTGCCCCGAGCTTGACTCCGGTGAGCGAGGTATAAAATCAAGGAGTACGGTCCTGTTATCTGTAAAATTCTCTACCAGCTGGTCTTTTTTTTATTTTTTTTTTGCTTTTTCGTGCACTTGTTGAGCGGGGTTTAGTGGTCTTCGTGGAATTCGCTCGATATATCTCTCTGTCTCTAGCATTTATAGACCTAGAATCGCCCGAGTTGTCCAGATCGTCATCAGAAACTGAAAATTTGGTTTTCCACTGACAACCAGCTGATTACTCTTGGAATTTTCATCTGGTGTTAAAATTTTTGTCATGTTATACCTTCTTCGTTAAAAGCCATAACAGTTATTAAAACAAATCTAGCTTGGAGATTTATACATTGTAACACAATTTAGGCTTAAATGGTATAACAAGTCAGTTGATTTTCCGGTGTTTATGTATGACGAAAATCGATGGATATTTATTGGTGTTTATTTTAAAATGTCCATGTATTTCGGCGATCTGCTTTGGACGGAAGCTAAACATGGTTATCACATGTGAAAAAAACTCATGATATTCTGACCTCAAGTATAAAACTGTGGGTTTCAACGAATTGTCCTAGCTAGAGCAAACAATTTCCGATATCGGTGTTTGTTTGCTCGTTTAAATCGATTTTGTATTTTTCACAAAAGATGTTATGGGTCTTTTTTGGTCTTAACCGATTCTGTACGTTTGACGCTGAGTGATGTTTATAGGTGTTTCTTGGTTAAAACCGGAACGTCTAGGATCTAGATTAGTTACAGAATATAAATGCGAGTGGATGCATGTTTGTACTAGTCAGAACATGAACAACAGGGCTAGGTTTTCGTTCGGGATTCCATATTTTCTCAAGTAATACAGGCACCTTTTATTAGCAATATCTGCGGGTTTCTTTTTTCGCTGATCCTGAGGATGACAAATTATTACAATCGGCAAGATAAGTCTAACGATTTACGGGACAAATAACTTTCCCATGCCAGAATGCTACAGGCGCAAATATATATTCAAAAAGAATCGTTTCATCAACATCGGCGTTTTATACGTCTCGTTTATAGAACGAGGTAAGTGGTTGTATCAGGAATCAAATGACACCAGTTCATGTCCCTATAGTAGGACGTAAGAAAAAGTACATGCATCAACATGTGGGTCAAAATTAAAGTATTTTGTAAGTAATTAAAAATGAACCAGAGTTTCATGTAAGAAGTCGCCGTCATCATCCATGCACGCCTCCCACTCCTTTGGGAGACGGGGGATAACATCGGCTTCTCTCACGTCCTTCCCGAAACGTTCGGGCCAAATCAATCACTGTTGTTTTGACACACATTTGCCCCAATACATTATCTGCCTCTTGTGATTAATATAAAATTCGACATCCTTCCTCTGTTAAGAATTGAATAACTGCTTGCGGATCAACCTCGGACGGATTCCCAGTCACACCGGCCATGCTATCAATGATATACAAAAAAAAGCAAATCAGACATGCAAGGAGATAAAATACGAGCTGACATGCTCTTTCACAAGTGTTAGGGCTTCGACATGGAAAACGGGGACCAGTGAAGGTTTAAAAGGAGCGTTTAATATACGTCTGGCGGGTACGCCTGCCCAGCAAAAAAAACAGTGCGCCAAGCGGGTGGTGGCGCGAGCTTGGGGTCAGTCGTCTTCTTTTGCGACACCGCTAACACTCGGCCATCCTAAAATTCAAGTGTCCTCGCTTGATGTTTCTTCGATCTCAACATCAAATCTGTTGAGTCGTTTCCGCTTGTCGAGGGGAGCTGTCAACGTGTAGAAAAGTTGAGTCCGCTTGTGGCTAGGTATATCCTCGATGTATAGGTGTTATTCGAACGTCGTATTGATCTTCCGCTGTAAGTGCGACCTCTTGTTCTTTTCCTTCTTTATCGAGCCTCCGCCGTTGCTCACGGAAGGTCTGTTGTCGTAGTCGCCGTCGCTGTTTTGATGCTAGTGATTCGTATCGTGGTGAGGTTGCTTCCTTGGTTGTCTGCTTCTCGACGCGTTTTCGCTGTGCACCCGTTTGCGGCTGCCCTTGCCTGCTTTTTGCTTGTTCGGTAATGCTCGCCAATTTTCTTCTGACTGTTTATCCTGGTGTTGAGGCTCGTAAACGATATAGGGCATACCTGGATTACCCCTCTTCTTCAAGTGGCATCCTTGACCAAAGTGACCTTGGCCTGCGCAGTTGTAGCAGTAGCGTTCCTCAATTGGACGCGCCTTGAAAGGCGCTCGCACGATAAGACCGTCCTCTGTTGTAAGGTAGTATCTCCTCCTCAGATTAGGGCAAAGCTGAGGTCCCGTTCGTACATATTCCCCTTTGAGTGGTTCCAGGAAAACCGTCGTCCTTCGCTTCATAGCGGTTTCATACATTTCTGAACATCAGGAGCCTCTGGCTGCTAGATTGCCCTTCGAAATATGTACGTTAGAACTGGATAAGTTCAAAACAGGCAAAAGCAAGTCGCCGCCTTCTGTGACGTTGATTACACAAGCAGGCAAGCAGTGTTCCTTGCCTTCTTGCATCTGCAACTGTGCATCTACAAAGACGTGTCCTGCCGCATACTCCTTGTTCGTCAGATGAACGATCCCCACGTAGTTCGATGGAATCACAACAGACTCATTGGCCCATAACACTAGGGAGTGTGGTGGAAGATCAGGGACTTGAATGTGTTGGAGCCCTTCATCAGCATCAGTAGAACTGTCCTGTTCCTCGAAAATGCGAAGCGTGTTCCTTCTTCGCACGATGGTAACATGCGGTTGCTCTGTAAACGGTTGTCCATTCCAACAAGAAGAGGAATCGCTTGCGTTTCATTTGGAACAACATAGATCGGAAGGCGGGCTGTCGTATGGTCTACGGTGACGCTTGCTTCCGTGATTCCGCGCGGTAGGACCTGACCAAAACCGAAGCCTCTAATCTTACATCCTCGGGACGGCTGGTTATGGTTGATGCCAAGATTATCGGCATCCACCTTGCGCAGCGTAACGCCCTCACTTCCAAGATCTATATAAGCTCGGACAAGCTTCCCGTCTACGAGAGCGTCTTGAAAATACTTTTCGTTTTGCGCATTTACTTGTTCTTTGTTTTCGATGTGATGATTTTCTACGGACACACTTCCTCTGCCACTTGATCTGCAGTCAGCTGTTTTATGTCCTGTTCGGTGACATTTACTACAGTGTTCTCGCTTCTTTGGTTTGCTGCAGTTTCCAGACATATGTCCATATTCGTCAAAGTTTAAACATCGCGGTTCACCATTAAAGTTGAATGACGGTTTTCGGTTCGGGAGTCTGGGCATTTCGGTCGCTGGGTGAACTGTTATTTCCTGCCCTTGAACTGGTTGCCGCATCGAATCGGTGGGACGCTTTCCCGACGGCGGTGAGTGGATCGTCCAAACATTTGAGGCACTCCAGCAGATCCTCTGGAGTACAAAACTTGACAACGCTCAGGCTCCGAACGAGCGCTTTGTCACTGATGCCTGTAATGACGTAGTCCACAATCTGATCTTCCGGAAATTGACAAAGACGTGCCAGGTTGAGTTTCTCATGGAAATACTGTTCGGCGGTTTCGTTCGGCAATTTTCGCGTCGCTTCCATTTCCTGGTGTCGGCGCTGTAGGTTAACGACCGGTGGAAAAGCCTTTTTGAGCTCCAGCTTCCATTCACGCCACGAACGCTGGACGCGGACGAGGCCGTCGTACCACGTTTTGGCGATTCCTACTAGCTTCGTTAGCGCAAAACACGCGATTTGTATCTCGGTCCACGAGTATATCGCCGATAGTTCGTCAACTTTCAGTATCCAATGTTCAACTGTCTGCACCGAATTCGTGACGGGGTTGAACACTGGTACCAGCTTACCGGACTCTGCAGGTGGTCTTGGGTGGTGCGTGTGCTGGGTTGCGGGACGAAGCAGGTCAGCCATGCCCGCGACCGCTTCTCGCGCGGCGGCTTGTACAGCCTCCTTTACAATAGTCTGAAACCCAGACAGGTCACCTGTCGGTCCATACAACCCAGTCTGGATTGGTGGCGGAACGCTTGCTGGGCCTGCCAGCAGTATTCGTTGCCCCACGGTATCGGTGTCGGAGCGTTCCGAACCTTGATCTGTCACGCCTCCTTGGCTCGTGGTTGCGTCGTCGCTACCACGAAGACTCGTGCTTCCTGTTCCAGTCGCAACGGTGGCTGGAAGTCGGGGAGGGCCCACCACCGCAGTTTGCCGTATTCGGTTCCGCTCGCTCTGCCGCCGCCCTTCCTCGTCCATGTCGAGGTGCTGGTCGGTGCCGCTGCTGTGACGATTCGTGGCCACAGGAGTCGACTTCCGCTCGGCCGTAGTCCCTGGATCTGGCTTGGTCCATCCCACTTCTGATATGTTAGGGCCTCGACGTGGGAAACGGGGACCAGTGAAGGTTTAAAAGGATCGTTTAATATACGTCTGGCGGGTACGCCTGCCCAGCAAAAAGAACAATGCGCCACGCTGGTAGTGGCGCGAGCTTGGGATCAGTCGTATTCTTTTGCGACAGCGCTAACACAAGCATCTATTGCGATAATTCAGACATCTTCGGACGCCTTGTGCGTCGGTCTACGCAACACAGAACAAACAAGCTCGCATATGCGCTGTGCGGTAAAGTCGGCGCTTGGACCTTGTTCATAAATGGTACGCTTACTGCTAAAACCAAATGATGCAGTACATTTATCATGCGAGAAAATATGTAATCCCCGTAACCTACCGAGTTTTTTTTTGTTTATATATTATATAACTTTCAGTGATATATTCGCCTGGTCTTTTAGTGTGGTGCAATGTTTCAGGAATATAAACACTATAATGAATTTATATCGCATTTTTTCACTATTCGTGCATGAAGAGCCTGAGGCTATAAAATATCGAGCAGAAAAGTGGCTACACTGCAGCTGGCAGGTATATAAAGTTATAACTGGTGCTGCATCCGTCAGCGGCAGATTTGTTTCCACGTAGCACTTTGGCGTAGATGAAGATGATCCTCGCCACTGAGTACGCTGTGTTTGGAGTCCTAATGGCAGCAATTTATGGTGTTGGATATTTTGCCTCCTTTCAGAGAGTTAGCGCGTTAAATCTAGATGAAATGTTACTTGGTAGCCGAAGTCTCAGATAACTACCCCTAGCAGTGTCTGTCGTGGCATCCGCTGTGTCATCAACTAGCCTCGTTTCTTTCCCCGCCCACTTCTACGCCTATGGTATCAATATGATCTGGACGTTGATCCCTGTATTTGCAGCAATGTCAGTGACTTCCACGATCATCGTCCCTGTTCTGTATCTGCTAAACGTTACTTCTGTGTTTGAGGTAAGGATTGATGTACATATTGAATACTGATCGCATTCGTCGTATCAAGCGTGAGCTTCTTGCGCGTCATTCCATAGAATGACTAAGACCGCGTATTTTTATTGTGGTGTCTATTTTCCGGCAGCCGGTAGAATATAACTTCCCCAAAAGTTTACCGGCAGTCGCCTCCCATTGGCCCTTCGACAGTTTAGACTGTCTTTTTTTTTGTATTGAGTCGCCCCAGAGTTTCGCCGCGAAGCGCCACGTACAGGTGGCCCAGGTGAGTTAATATTACAGTAACGAGCCACCGCCGACTGTAGCTTCGAGGCGACGTAAACGGGATGGCCGGGTGGGTTAAAAAGCGCCCCAGTGATACACGCGCGACGTAATGTCCCTGCAGCTCTCAATTCGAGTAACGAGTGTCGATGGAACGTTAGTTTCGACGACACGTGTGTCCATGATACTTGTCTCCGCGGAAAGCTGCCCATAAAACGTGTTTCCACAGAGTGCCGGGAGAATAAGAAAGTCAGTATTCTACCGGCAGTTGCCACATGATTTCAAACAGTCAATGGCAGGCGACCGTCGGTAGAAGTTTGAGAAATTATTCTCCCGGCTGCCGGAGGAATAGAGTGTGACTTCTTTTTTTTTAGTTTAAATCTGTCATGTTAGGGTACCTTCGTGTGTTTTTTCAATATATATGGCTAGGCGGCAAATGTCTAAGTAAACAAAAAGAATCACCTTCCGACCGCTAATAAATATCAAACTGCAAATAAGTCATGTTGCTTATCTCTTGCCCTCAAATGCAGACTCACATATAGAAAGACTGCAAAGTATTTTTAGTCCATGATATAATGGTGGCTGGAACAACACACATACGTATTTTATACATCCACATGTTTTTGTATTAAGGCTCTGCAAGATAATTTGTTGTTACTAAGTTACTTATGAATAGTGTTGGATATCTGAGCTCATACACATCTCTTTTGAATTGTGTATTTATAATACGCCTAAAGACTTAACAAAGTAGGGCGTTACATAAAACAAAAGAAAAGTACAATGCAACTGATGATGCAGTAGGTAAGGGTTTCTATACCACTTGAAAACTACTAGTGGAATAATGAAGTTGATAAAACTAGCCCGAACAACGGACGGCCATATAAGCTCAATGCTAGTAATGAATACCCTTAAATCAGGTTTTTATTCTTGCGCACATACTTCTTAAACTTGGTATATTTACTTCATTCTCACTGTATGCTGGCAATTCGTGCTTTTTGAATAATGTGCATGGTCTAAATAATCCTGCATATAATATGACTGGCACATTTCGGGTTCAATTTTGTAAGGTTGAACACGATGCGGAGGACTTAGTGGTTGACTGAAAGAAGTCCCTGTGAAAAGCGACCAAAGTCATATGGTGATACCATTTATGGACAAGCGATAGACGAACAGGTTTCGGGCGATATTATACTTGTTGATATTAGAAACGATGCTTTATCTTTTCAATATTTCGTAAACTTAAGTAACTTAAAGAATGACAACATTTATGCACTAGTGAAAACCATTTTGCTTACGTAAGCGTGTCGAAGATGACGGCGAAACATATTTACATTGGGGGGCTAGTTTTACTTGTATGGGTGAGGTAGGCAAAGTGCGCAGGAGTCTCCTTGGGGTTGCTTGCATTCATCATACACTATTTTCACCCCCAAGCTGACAGTGTGATGATAACTACGTGCTCGCTTACCAATAAACCACCTCCCTCGAATAAACGCACCCCACTCTCTGCGCCTGGGTATGGGTGAGAGTGGGATCACGTGAAAAAGATGGACGTGTGATTTGTCCAGGAAGCACATAGATTCCACCGCACTGTCAGCCTAGGGGTGAACGGAGTAAGATGGAAGAGCATAACTGCTCAGAACTCCCTGTACAAACATCTCCAGGTATTATAGAAACAAGTCAAGGTAAGAAGTATCAATAATACTGAGCGGCACTCACTGCGAAGTGACCATTTCAAGGGACCACATATATTGCTTTCTTGTCGTATCGCGCTACGAGTAACCTTAGACGTTCCCGTAGGTGGGGCAATGTTCCTGTCCGCATTCGAACAATAAATTACCGGAGTTCAATAAAAAAGATCAATATCTACAATATATTACTTATGGCATTTGTCTGGACATGAAGACCTGCTTAGCCGAATAAAGGAGAGGTTGCGGTGTGCTAAAAGGGCGTTCGCATAGCCGAAATCCACAGAAAAATGTTTTATTGGTTTTGTAGTTATTGAAGGAGTTTTTGTGTTTAATATCTACAAAATCCCGCTTTGGCATCTAATACCAAAAAGATACACGTTGTGTTTTACTAGAAAATATCGCCTGCTTTCAGCAATCCAGCGGACGCACCCTTATTCAATGTTGACACGCTCCAGCCGTATACACCAGGTTCAACGTTTTACGGCTATCTTGAAATTAGTAGCTCTCCTAAGTAGTCGCGAGCTCAAGGAAGGATCAGCGACTAGGGAGCAATTAGGCCTGCCAGTATTTACGAGCGCAAAACAAGTTTGTGACTCTTTAGCAAAGAGGCTCCTACCTAGTCAAGAGCAACACTCGGAAGTTACGTAAAAAGATATGTCGCGCATGCGCGTATTTCAACAGAACTGTGTGAATGCAGAATGTTATTATGTAAAATAGAAATAAATATATATTAGGCACAATGAAAGGTTGTAGTGCGCGACAGGTGGATCGGGAGAGTTTTACAGGTAACACTGGAAATGGGCAAGGGAGACATCAGGAAAGCCGCATTGCCAGCGACCTAAAGAAACGTGGAAGGACCCGTAAATGGGCGATCTTGTCGTCCAGCGTCGTGCCTAGATAATTTAAGCTTCAGGTAGCACGCCAGAGAAACGCACAACTTTGGCGAAAGTGTGGCAAAGCTAAAGGCATAACATGGGTCCAGTTAGGTTTTGCTGCATGGTGCTTGTCAGTGCCAAAGCACATTGCCTAACTATGGACCGTTTCATCGCGGGGAGCGCTACTTTGAATACTATAGCGCCATCTAGCGAACGACAGGTTCCGCAGGCATGCGGAGTGGTTAGAAGTGTTGGCGAAAGTGCTCTTCTAAGCGCCGCTCCCGCGTTGGGCGCGCTGTTGAGTGCACCAAAGTGCTGGGCATCCAACTTGTGTTCTTGCATGCCGCGGATAGTGTTTTTCAACTGATAGGGAACGCGTCGTTACCCGCATGATGTCATCCGCCTGTGCGGCGATGCCGAGAAAAGCGGTCGAAAAAGCACCACCGATAGAAATTGGTGGTGAGTACTCAAAGTATTGTATCAGTTTACAGCAATTAAATTTCCGTTTAGGTTTTTTGTTGTTTTAGATGCAGTACAGCCAGCATATGTTTGGCGTTTTGTGTTGTTCACAGCAATAATTTATAATGTGAAAAAGGACGCGCGAAATAAAAGCGTTGCAGAGAACGATCAAGAGCAGCCCCCTCTCGGCTTGCAGATGTTTATAAAAGTTTTAATTGTAGATCCCGTGTCGACGAGCGTGTCCTTTGTCTAGAACTGTAAAGAGGGAAGTCGAGATAGGCCCATTGCCGGTGCGAGTCGATCAATGTTTAAACGATTCAAAACGAATGCATGAGCATGTTTCAGCAATACAAACTTAAGTGTTCTTTCCAGCTACATTATTTACTAATTTCTTAAATAAGAACCCAGTCGCGTTGTGACTGTCAACGTAAGTTCACGGCTCTCTGCTATCGCGAAGGAGATGGTGATTAAAAAACCGATAGAGCCGACTATTCGACAAATTCCAGCCACACACGGCGGCGGAAATGAGCCTTTGAATAAGGGTTATATATAAGAAATTGAGTCATTGTCACCACTGCAAAATATCAGCATAAAGATAAAATAAGCCACCAAAAGTTACATGCTATAACAGCGATTCTCACGAAACAACTTGCACCAACCTAGCGAGCGTAGCCTATGTTCATCGACGGTACAGCGGTAAGTTCGGTGCGCGCTTTATTTCGAAATGTTCCGAGCTTACAGGAGGGGATGGCAGCGGTAAAAAGTATTTTCTGTTTACCGACGCAACCCACGGTCGCTAAACATTTTGGTTAGATGGAAAGCGAGGGAGTTTGAAAACATTGCAGCCGCAGTTGCCTTGTCGGATCCCGTGTGCGCTACAGATGCCCTCTGATAATATTTCGCGCTTTCGGTTGCTATTCGTAAAGCCTATTACCAAACAATGATGCCCCTATGACCAGAGGTGTATCGTCATTGATTTCAATCGCTCTAATTACATTTGGAAGTAAAGTGCAATAAAGGAAACCGGGAAGAAAACAACGGAACGGAGAAATACGCGTCCAGGGCGTTCATCCCGGTCTTTCACTCGTTCCCAACTATGCAGTAAGGAGGAAAGCGCCGGCTGCCCTTTGTCCCTTTTTCTCTAGTCCTATTTCAGTAAAACGGTCCATAGCCCTAGTTGGGCAATCCTGGGACATGCCGAAGATTGTCTTTCCCTGGAATTCTACAGGAGTTCCAATGTAGGTGCCATACTTGAGATATAACTGTTAAAGTAAAACCTAATTTGGGGGCTCCGGACGTGCCAAAGTTTGGCTTTTCTCTAGGTTTGACACAAGAGTGTCAACGTAAGCGCCATACTTGAACCAAAACTGGCAAAGTAAAACCTAATTTGGAGACTCCGGACCTGCCAAAGTTTGGCTTTTCTTTGGTCCGCCACGAGAATGCCAAAGTGCCATATTTATTTATTTATTTATTTATTTATTTATTTATTTGAAAATACTGCAGGCCTTTCTCAGGCCCTGGCAGGTTACAGGCAACAATACACACTAGTACCATATACAACGCTAAGAAGAAAAAAAAAACGCCAATACATAAATACATAACGACGGAGAACATAGTACATTAAACATTCAATCAAGCAATGACACAAGAATTAAACACTTACAGTTTTCATCTCATTCAGCAAAGGGTACTGTACAGAACTACATGCTTTCATCAGATTACATTCAACGAATGCTGATACAAAAGATGGAAGTTTTAGGATATCTACATGCTAAAATCAATGACATTTTGGCTATAAGATTTCCTAAAAGTGCTTTGTCAAATCATCTAGGAACGACTGCGTTTCGCAAATTTTGATTAATTCCTCCGTCAACACATTCCAATCTTCAATGCTAGGAACAAAGAACGAATACTTGAACGTGTCATTATGGCTGATGTACGGTTTGATTATTTTACTGTGGTTAGTTCGATTAGAGTGACTATGTGGTTTCCTCAAATAATTATCTGCTCTCATTTTAAGGTGACCATGATAAAGTTGATGTATGAACTTTAAGCGCGCAATGATCCGTCTAACACCAAGACTTTGCATTTTCGATTGTTCAAGCAAATCGGACATGCTCTCCGCGTGCCTATATTTTGAAAAAATAAATCTTAAACCCCAGTTTTGAATTTTTCCTATACCGTACGAAAGATATAGCTGGTGAGGGTCCCAAATGATGCTTGCGTATTGTAACGTAGGCCGAATTAATGTCTTATAGGCGGTTAATTTGCATTCTAGTGTTGTATTTTTTAACTGTCTCCTCAGAAAGCCCATTTTTCGGCGAGCAATATTGCACACATAATTAACATGCGCGTCCCATTTTAAGTCCCGTGTTATTTGAACTCCTAGGTATTTAACTTGGTCTGTTTTAATTAAGGGGGTGAAAAAACTCTCATACTGAAATTCAAGAATTTCTTTTTTCTGGTTATTGTCATTGCTACCAATTTCTGGTAATTAATATTCAGTCCCCATTCCAGACACCATTCTGATAAAGCATGTAATTACGAATTTAAATTTTCTTGGTCGTTCTGCTCTGTTACATTAGAGTATAAAACGCAGTCGTCCGCGAAAAGTCTGACCTTTGTTGATGGGTGAACATTATTGCCTATGTCATTCACATAGATGAGAAACAACATTTGAACCAGAACTGCCAAAGTAAACCCTAATTTGAACATTCCGGTAGTGCCACAGATTGACTGTCCTCTGGTCAGCCACGGGAGTGCCAAAGTAAGAGCTATACTTGAGCCATAACTGCCAAACGTAATCATAATTTGGGGACTCCGGATATGCCGAAGTTTTACTATCTTGTCCGCCACAAAAGCGCCAAAGGAAATGGCGTACTGGAGCCATAACCGCCAACGTAAATCCTAATATGAGGATTTGGGGCATGCCAAAGTTCGGCTTTTCTCTGGCTAGCCAATGGAGTGCCAAATATGTACCAAAAGTGCCAGAAAATGTTCAGAGGCCTGCCTAAGTTTGGCATTTCACTGGTGTGCCGCAAAAGTGATCTTTCACGCGCTCTAGAACCAAATTGAATAAAATAATCGTTCGCAGCACGACGGACAGATGTCATAATCTCCGTTCCCAAGCAAGTAGGCGATACGTGGCAGTATCGTGACTGTACCTGACGAACATTGGTTCCTAGTATCGGCCAAATGCCCAGTTTAGCACTTCCGCTTGATATCCGGCAGGTCTTGGTGTTCCGTCGCTTCGCCACCGGCCTAGTATTAACGCAATATTGTGCTAATTCTCTGTGATGCTCCTGCTTTGTATTGGCCAGACGTCGTGAAAGTTTGCTTTGTATAGGCCGTTGCATATACATTGTTGCATATCAATCGCATACATAGATAAACAAAATTGTTTTTGATCGCTCCCACAAGTTTATTAAACCACTATCATTAAACACAGCTTTTTCTCGACACACTTACAAAAGTGATATTTCTCTGTGAAACAAGAAGGAAATGATTAAATATATTTAATGTACACTGTTTTCATGCAAATAGAACTAAAAAATCAAACACGAAGGACTGTGGGAACTGAGTGGAAGCATAACTGCTATCAGAAGCATGCTTTCAGTATACTTACTAATAAAATATCGATAGCATGTAATCCTTGATAGATGCATAATCTGACTCGGGCAAAGCAGAGCGACACAAACACAAGGTCCAGAAAGAATAAGGTCGCCCATATTTAACGGAAGTCTCGCTGCCACCAAATATCAGTTTCTTATCGAAGCGCGTACAACAGTCACAGCACAAAAATTACATGGACTCCAACGAAGAAAGCGGCCATTACCGAAAAGCTGCCATAAACGTATTCCGGCTGTTTACGACGAAGAACCACGACCGCGAACGCACAAAAGTTGAAGAACACTGAAGTGAGCATTTAGAATCCCGACCTACGTAGCCGACATCTTGGAAACCCTGAGATGGGGAACGATAAAAAAACCTACCTACCTATCTCCATAACTTGGCACACGGCGAAGACTACGGCCCCAGTGATCACATCAGTGCGTCAAAGCGAGTCACATGACAAATTTTCGTCCAAGTGTTTTTGTCCTACGCTCCCTAGGGAGAGAAATCAGGCGTTTAGCACCACCACTCTGTTTTGATTGAAGCGGCCGTCGCGCTCGCTCACAGCCACACCAATTGACACAAGCAGGTGGGGAGGCTTAACAAAAGGCGAGGTTGAAGGGAGATGGACAATGTGCCTATGCTTCCTCTGAACTTTTGACTGACTAATAGTTTTGAATGGAAAGGGAAGACACAAATAGTGTTTCGTATCTGAGGCGTTTAATGTCATCATTATTTTGGCGGAGGGAGGGGGGAGTGAAAGATTGTGAGAGGAAAGAGTGCCGGGTTGATGTCAAATGCTTCAAATGAACGTTAAAAAAAATCGCCGCGGCCAGGATTTCCTCTCAAAATATGCTGGTACGTTCCCCCGAGTGTGAAGCAGGCGCTGTACCACAGAGCCACGGCGGCTTCTGCTTTGTGTTATTGCAAGGTTTTGAGAGTATTCAATCAGAATGCAAGACACGAACAGAGATCCACTCACTTTTGAAGCGCTTTGCCTAATAATGGCATCTGTTGAGGAGTACGCACATCAATCTCGCGCAGCGCTCGCTCAATGGCAGCAGTTTCGGTAACATCAAACCAGTCTCACGGCGCGTCCGGATATTGGCATGTGTACCTATACAGAAACTGCTTTATTAGTACAAAAAGAGACAATATTAAAAACTTTCGAGAGTAAACTTTTAACGTTGGGGATCTTTGTAGATTTCAGTAAAACATTTGACCGGATAAATTACAGAACTCTTCTTGAGAAATTAGATTGTTATAATATTCGAGGAGTTCCGTTATCACTCCTTTTATCCTATTTACAGCACCGTTCACAATACGTTCAAATTAATAATTACAGATCTGCTACGCAGCGCATTAAATCCGGGGTCCCTCAGGGAAGTATTTTAGGCCTACTATTGTTTATCATATATGTTAATGATATTGTAGATATTGAAACGTCTGCTAAATTTATTATATACGCAGATGCCACCAGCATATTGTTTTCTGATTCTAGAGAAGGGGTACTCACTTTCAAAGCGAATTATTTTTAAGTAAATGAAAATCATGGGTAGTTATGAATTCCCTTGTTATTAACACATCAAAAACAAAGGCAGTTTTATTTCAGTGTCTAGGATCACGCGTTAGGTTGTCACGCGATTTGTTTTGGGGGGATTGTGAGATACAGTGCGTTGATAGTATAAATACGTCGGGGGTAATATTTTCTTGTCTCATATGTTGGAATAATCATGTTACCTATATTCATAAAAAAACTATACAAAGTTGTCGCAATAAGGAATAAATTCAGACATATACTTCCGGTAAATATTAAAAATACTAATTTACAATGCGTTGTTTTACCCTGTGCTCTGCTACTCACACCACGTGTTGGGTTCCACTACAAAGGGCTACATTGACAAGTAACGATTATTACAAAAAAAGGCACTTAGGGCACTCGAAAATGTTCCACGTGACTATCATTCCCTTCCTCTTTTTGGAAAACATAAAGTCATTGATATAACCAATTTGAATGCGCATAGACTGATACCTAATTATCAACGATCCGTAAGGGAAAATGATGCCATTTCTTTAGATCTGGGTAATCCAGAATCAAACGAGTCAGTATACCTATCGCGGCTTAGGCCCCCTTGCGTATTCCCTTTTCAAGGACAAATTTCGGTCTACAAAGATATCGCCACCAATTACCACATTTATTAAACACTCTGTTTTCCCGTGATATTGAAATAAACTCTGTTAGTCATCGTTCCATTCAAGAAGCTTTATACTAAGTAACCACCACTTTTTTGTGTACTGTTGATTGCGAAGTTGTATTCTTGATGTTTTTCTTACGTTTATCCACTGTATAGGTGTATGCCGAAGTATGTGTGCGCATATTCGTTCTTTTTTGTCTATGTGTGCCAGTGCCGCTCTTACCTTGTACTTGGGCGCTGGGACTCGACAAGCTGTAGGCCTGCAGCTTTTTTTCCCGCGCCCCTGTCACAAATGTACTGTTTGTGGCAAAATAAACGAATTTGAATACGCGAGTACAATAATCCATCGCAATCTGCGTTTACAAAATCGCCGCTGTACCCTCCAGCTGCGGCAAAACATCCTGCCCACCTTTGGCTGCAGAAATCAGCATACACAGTAAAAAACGTTGCGAGCAGATTTAATCTTGACTTTTGTTTCTTTAAGTTGAAGACCACCCGTCTACCACCAACACCTCATTGGTCATTTATCTCCAAACATAAATAAACCATAGCCAACGGGACATGCCCTAATTACTTATCTGTGGCATTGTTAGAGAATCGAGGTCACATGGCGAAAGATGCTACAGGCTCTGTAACCCTCCGATTTTGAGCGTAGCAAACACGGCGTAGCGCAGCGGACACATATACTAATTGGTCGCAGATATCGAGTCCCTGCTCGCCGGCCAATGAAAGGCGCACGTTGAGGGCTATGCTGCGTTCGCTGCACTTACCGTCGGAGTATACTAGAACCTTAGCCCTACTACAAGAAAGTGAAGCCTAACTATGACACTTTTTCACTGATTTTCGACCGAAGACGCCAGATATCCTCCGAACGTTCTCGCAGGAAACCTAACTTTGGCACTTTTTTGGCAATTTGGGCACATAAATGCCAGATGGGAGCCGAACTCCCACGCAGTAAGCTTACATCTTTCACTTGTTTGGCGACCTTGGCCCAAAAAGGCCAGATGGCACCCGGACGACCAAGTGTAGCATAACTCTATCACGTGGCAAATTAGGGCAAACATATCCAGACTCTCGCCAAAGACGATCAGATTTGGCTCTACTTTGGCTTATTCATGCTTCTCAAGGCCCAATACTCCCAGACGATTGCCGAATTTCGGCCCAGAGCTCAGTGCTGCCTGGGGCGGCAGCTGTGACCTCTAAAAATGTATATAGCCACAATATATGCTACTACTAATTTTTCTAGATGTGTTCGTGAGCGTACAAAGACAGTAATTACTTCGTTGTCACCGGCGGTCAGCGGTGATGGAAGTCGGCCATGACGCTGAGCCGCTAGCCACGACTAAACACCAGCTAAACTAGCCTTACCCCTTGACTAAGATATTTTGCCGCATTCTTGGTCACTCGGTGCAGGTGCAACTCAGCCATAAACACGGTAGGTGTATACCCAGTGCTAAGTTTGTCGTGAGTACCACCCACCACGTGGTTATTTTAGTCCATGACGTAGTAAGTCATAGGTAACACAGGTGCAAGCAACTTCTAGAGAAAGGTTCCACTCATATTTAGGAAGGAATGACGTGCACGTGTCTACTTCCGTTCCATTACTCTCAATGCGACTACCTGTTGTTACCGGGAGAGGAACGCCAGGATGTGGCTACGATTTCCAGCGCATGCTGTGGGCGCTGGATGTAGCTGTATTTTTGCTTTGCTTCATTTCTGCAGCTGCGGACCAAAACGGGGAATGAAAAGCGTACAACACAATTTTATTGGCTTGATCCGAGTAGTTCTGAGAAAATATTACACAACAATTTCAACACCACGCTTATAACTTTTATTGAACCAATTCTGCTTTTCGGTTACTCTTGTTCTATAACGCAGCTGAATACGAGAGAGAAGCAAACTGTAAAAGGGTAGATAATCGGGCTAGTTGGTAATTAAACATATAAACGGTATTAGCGCACACGTAGAGAAAACGGAGAAGATACAAGATAAAGCGCTAGTATTTACAACTATATTTACTGAGATGAAAGAGATGAAGAAACATTTTGAAAATCCATCAGCCCCAAAAAGATGAAAAATAAGATGAAAAATAACTATGAAGGTGTTCCCTCGTGAAACATCTGGTATATCAAGCACGTGTCACGAGGAAACACTCTTATATTTATTTTTAATCTCTCTTTTTCATATTTTTTGGGGTGATGGATTTTGACGATGTTTTTTACTTCTCTTAATCTCATTAAATATAGTTGTGAGCAGCGCCTCTATCCCGTATCTTCTTTCTTCTCTCTACGTGTATTCTAATACCATTTAGAATCAGGGATAAGTTTTTGGTTTTTGTTTTTACTATGATAGCTGTTAGCGGGACACTTCTTGCGTTTCATAGCGGCGACCGCGCTACATATCGACGTGGGTCATTTTCGGCTCTCCGCCACAATATTCCCTTTTGACGTCACGTCGCTTGGCACGAGTCTCACGTCACGCTGCGCATCACGTTAACTGTTACCTGGCGTCAGCTGACACCATGACGTGACAGTCTAATGTGATGTCTCGCTGCGCAGTGACGCCACGCGACTTAATGATGTCAGGTGATACCATGAGTTAGGTGATGTCGTGACGCCACTTGAGATTCATACGTCACGTAACCATACGTTGTCACGTGACACCAAGACGGCACGAAGAAACAAACATCAGACTTCTAATAATAGAAACAATAAAAACGAAGCTTTTTAGCTTATTATACCAGAAAGGTTCTCTGGCAATAAAATAAAGAAAGCTGGGTAGTTGTTAAGTCGGCGAAACCACGGGCGAGAAATTGAATGGAGCCAAACGCTTGAAACTTCAGTGCGCGATTATGGAAGTGCTTTTCAGTGACCACAAGGCGGCGTTAGGTCGTGTCCAATAATATTGCATGAGACGTTCAGGCAGCCGCACCAACGTCAGGGAATGGTTCAGGCGTAATATGGAGTGCCCTCCTTTCCTGGATTTCAAACATCGGTGTGCAATTTACGAAGTGTTCTTCAATTACCACAAGGCCGTCCTAGTTTTGTCCAATAAATAATTTAACAGGTTCACGAAATGATCTTTACTTAAAGGGACATTGACTGGGTATTCATTGTCGCCAAGGTTTTTATTTGTACATGACACATGAGAGTCCAACTACCCAGGACACAATTCGTGGCTCGAAATTCATTTTCTTTCCGGCCGAAAACCGCCGATCGAGAACTGGCGTATTGAGTAGCGTTCACTCCTCACTCCATGGTCCCGTGCCGTTTTCTATGGTTTAGACAGAACCACCAACGATGATCACAGTCGTGGGTCATCGCAGGCACACACTTGATTCTAAAAAATAGACAAAAATATGATACCCAATTTGTTTGGCTCGTAAAACGTTGCAAATACGTTGATTGAAGAAAAACAAAATGTTGCACTGCCACGTACGTGACTTTCGGTAATATTCTCCTCCTCAATATTTCTTCCTCCCCAATACAGTTTCGGTTTCAACTTCGATGAGTTGCATTTTGTTTTAAAATATACGTGAAGCTGTAGCAAAATATGAATTGGGTAGTCTTAATTCTGACACCATATTTAATCGCATGACAAAAAAAAAAAAAACATTTTAGGGATGTTAGTGTCTCTTTAACGCACTCTCACTGGTTCTAAAACGCTATGAAAATTTCGTCCGGTGCGTTCCTCGGTTTAATACGAAATGTCAATGCGGGCTCTGTGGTGGGCGCTTGCACCTCAGCATTCATTAATTCCATCTGCTTCCACGTCACACTTCAGCTGTCGCAGTTTCTCAACTTACGGGTTGCGTTAGTGCCTGGATTTTTTCATAGGAAGTGGTTTTCCTTAACATAAAATAATTTTGCCCGCTTAATAAGAGATAAATATTATCAACAACGACAAATGACGAAACTATGAATAATTTAAGAAATTAAAGGATTATACCCCATTAAAAATAGCCCCTCAGCTCTAATCTGTTATGGTATACTCTCAGCCCTTTAAAACCCCTTCAGCCCATCACAACCCCTCAGCCCTTAAACCCATTCAGCCCTTCAGATCCTTCAGTTCTTTATAGTATTTGAGTCTTTTAGACCTGGTCAGTACTTCAACCCTTTAACGTCCACATGACTGTGAACCATAGAACAAAAACTCAGTTTTTTAAAAACGATATTCAAAGTTTATTTTAGACATTGAAACTCAGATGCACGTTAGAACTCAGAAAGTCGGTAAGAACCAACGTGCGCTAAAACCCGAGCGCAAGCAACTCTAGACAGAAGCCACCCGGCCAAATAGCGGCAACCGAGTTCTTTCTTATCAAAAATATATTTCGATGTACTCGAAATGCCGCTGGTAAATTCCTGAGATTTAAGGTGGTTCAACACTTACACCCGAGCGGGTCACAAACACACACACACACACAGACGCAAACACACGCACGCACGCACACGCACGCACACACACGCACGCACACGCATACACACACACATGTACTCACGCACGCGCACGCACGCACGCACACGCGCACGCAACAACACACACACACGCACGCACCCGCACACGCATACGCACGCACACACACACAGTGTGAGTATACGTTTAGCGAAAACCATAAACGTCAAACCGACATCCGCCGTCGTTGACCAAATTCTAAGCACGGTCACAGTGTCGGCCCTGATGCCGTCGCAGCGGCGTCCCCGGCGTCTTCCTTGCAAGCTAGACGAAATTGTAAAGCCGTGAGTACCATAGGCTAAAGAAACGGGGCGATGAGAGTATTTTATCCGCGCATTGAGCTGCATTAGAAGATAGATCAATGCTTGGGACGGGGAACCGACACTGAGCTACCGTTCCTTGCGGCTGCCCGATACAAAACAGCCAAGCGGCTTTCCCGAAGGATACATCCTGAAAGCTCACGTGATTTCTACCATAGACTTGTTAAAACGTTCTTGATGGCTTACATTCTTTCCCTGAGAAGATTTTCCCAGACTCCACCGGCCTCTCCATAAACTGTTACGGAGCTTTCATAGCCTTCAGAAATTATTGAAGGGTACAACAGACCTCTTAGAAAACTTCGATGGACATCTGAAACCTCTAAAATTTATGGATGTTACATTAAGAACTACAGAAATCGTGGTGTGTCCCATGGATGGATTTTCAATACGGTAATGGCAGATATGTTCAAAAACAAGAGATTAATACACAGCAGGGGCGGACTTGTGAAGCCCTAAGAAATTTTTTTCACGCGTCTCGTATCCCAAGTTTTATGAGTCACGTATTTCGTCCTTTTTAGCTGGTCTATTACTCTTCTGTTATGTCCACAGCTATCAAGTGTAACCATTGAAAATGTTAGTCTTTTATAACTGGAATACCTAGGTTGTTTTATCTTTAAATTGAGCATAACTTTTATTAATAGGGATGACGTGTAGATGAGTTCTGTATTTACTAAGTATATATCAAACTCTGCGGATAATATACGAAAGGATAATTATCACGGTAACTTGGCTTGTCAACTAAAATCTGTTTTTAACTTTTCATGATTGATTTTAGGGTCGTGTCGCAATTACACTAATGACGGTAATAATAATAATAATAATCTTTATTTTTATGTGCCCTTTGGCGCACAAGTCAATGATAAAATCGAACAGAAACAAAGTAACACAATAAAAGCAAAGTAAAGCACAGCACAGGTCAAAGGTGTGTTGGAAGCGCTTCCAAGTTCTTGCGAAAAACAGATATATCACTGAATATGTCAATGTTTGTATCATTATGGCGATTATATAATGATTGTATACATGACAGTATTGACGTAAAAGGTATTCACGTAAAAAACAGTATGGTTCCTAGTTAAAGGGGTTATGCAACAATTTTCAGACTTTGGCCAATTAACTGCGAAAATTAATCTGCGTCACCTATGGAACGAAACGTAGAAAACCGTATTTTCTTGCGAGCGCTAGTTCTTATTAAAAAAAAAATGAAACAAATCGAAGGTCAAAGTGCCTCTCAACTCTACACGTCGACTTTCGAGTGGCGTACTCTGGGGGTTCACTTAGTTCCCCCTTGGGTCCTCTCTTTAGAGACCCCCGCCGCTTCCTCCGCGATTATCGACTTTTAAAGGATTAGCCTCGTCGAAGGTCGCGGCGAGCTATCGACACAAAGGACGGTTCGCTACGGAGCTGACGGCGAGTGTAGCAGCGGAGGGGGGCAGTTTTTTTTACTTCCGCACATCCCCCAGAGACGCCGTCATTTTAGTTCCCGTAACCCCGACAGGCGGCTGCAAATCGGCAAATAATTCGTTTTTTGCTTTGCGATTACGCAGCAGAATAGCAGTTTTTCGGGGAAAGGTGACGCGTTTTTGGTCACTTGGGCTTGCATAAGCAATATAAAAAATGCAAACTGCCAATTATTTCAACCATAAAATCATTGCACTGCCCCTTTAACCGAGAAGGGACATGAATGTTAATTCTGGATAGAAGCATATCGCTATCTATCGTTCCATTTGCTAACTTATGTAGAAAAATAAAGTCACGCTCTGCCCTTTTTTCGGAAAATGGGCTCAGAGAAATCTTATCAACGAGAAAGCAATAATCATAATAAGAGCAACGTTTAAAATAGCGGTCATAAAGAATACGTTCGAAACGCTTTTGCACAGTTCCAATTTTCGCTGACTGCATTCAAGATATTGAGTTCCATGATACAGATGCGAATTCAAGCCATGATCTTACTAGGGAGCAAAAAAAAAACGAATAATAAAGGCTGGGTTTTTAAACTGCTGCGTGATGCGAGATATCAGTCCCAGCATCTTAGTTGCTCTGCCAACAATAGATGACACGTGTGGAATGAACGTCAATGCACAATCCATAAACACGCCAAGGTCTGTTACTGAAGATACACTTTCGATAGGAATTCCTTCTAATAGATAATTATTATGTATTACATTATAACGTTTGCAGAAAGTTAATACCTTTGTTTTTAGAGGGTTCAGTGACAAATCATTCAATTTGCACCACTGATCTATTCGCGACACGTCATGCTGTAAACTATCGCAGTCAGCAAGAGTACGAACATTCATAAAAATCTTAATGTTATCTGCAAACCACAACACCTCAGCATTTTTCACATTGGACGATAGATCTTTTAGAAAAATGAGAAATAAAAGGGGACCAAGAATAGACCCTTGGGGAACACCGCGATTGGAAAAGAAAGTTTTTGAGCGACTGTTAACTATGCGAACGCTGTTGGGACGGCATGATAGGTAAGTTTTGAACCATTTACACACCTGTGCGGAACAACCATATCATGAAAAGTTACGTAATAACAACTCGTGGTTCACTTTATCAAATGCTTTTGACATATCAAAATAAATACAATCAATTTGCCCTCTGTTCATAACAACAGGGACAGAATAGTTCAAAAATGAGGACAGGTTAGTTTCAACCGACCGTCCAGTCAGAAAAACATGCTGGCAAACATTAAATTTCCGGTGGAAGTAAAAAAAGATTCGTTAGTGTATAACGCGTTCGAACACTTTGGAAAATCCCGGCAATAAATATATGGGCCGATATTTACTAGAAATAGATCGATCACCACTTTTAAAAATTGGTACAACAACCGCGGATTTCCATAACGATGGAAAAACTCCAAAACTTAGAGAAAGGTTAAAAATGTGCCCTAAGATGGGTATGAACAGTTCACCACACCCCTTGATGATAAAGGATGGGATAGGATCGGCCCCTGAAGATAACTTTGGTTTTAGATTTTTTATGGCTTCAGCGATTTCTCTCAGGTCTACTCTAATACAAGACAAAAGGTCATGGCAGTCAGTCTTGATATCCATGGACCGGCCAACGTATTGCCCGGTACAACAGCAGTTGCTAAAGTAATAGGCAAAAATATTTGCAATCTCATTAGGGGAGGAAACATAGCTGTTGTTATCTGAGTGGTTGCGTAGGCAAATCCCCTGGTTGGTATCACGTGTGTGCTGTTTTGCGAACCGCTAATATTTCAGGCGGTTCAAGCTGCGCTCTACTCGGTCAACGTACAAGCGCTTATCTCTAGAGTACAACTTTTTAGTTAGAGCCCGATATAATTATGCTAAACTGGGCGTACAATAAATCTGATCCAGTTTATGAAAATGTTCTTTTTTACGCAGATAGGTTTTCAAATCCTTAGACAACCAATCAGGATAAACTGAGGGCTTGAAAATTCGCTGTGGCACAAACATATCAATAGCGTCTTTAACAATGGAAGAAAAAGTTGCGGACGCCAGCTCAGTATCAGTGTTGGCAAGAATCGCGCTCCAGTCAAAGTTTTGGAAGTATTTATACATGTTCAAATAATCACCCTTGGCGTAACGATAGTTTGAGTGACCACGAGATACCGGCTTCTTATGTGGACGGCGGAATACAACTACGAATGATGAGTGAAACACATAAATTTGCACTAAGGGGTTTATAACAGGGGTCACATATTCAACTCAGATGTTGGACCTAACGAGGTCAAGGATATTTCCAGCGCTATTCTCGATTGTGTTCAATTGATCGAGGCCACAGTAGTCCATGAACGAAAATAAACAGGATGCCTTATTTGTCGTTATAAGGAACTTGCCATTAACAAATCTCAGCGACCAATTTACTCCAGAAAGACTAAAATCTTCATAAACTTGTACTCCGTACTTCGCAAAATCCATTTGTTCACTAATCTTATCAAAATGTTCTATAAAAAGGACTTGGTCATAAAGTGGCGGAAAATAATAGTTACCGACTAGGTAGTTAAAGCCTGCCTTTATCTCTAGCCAAACACACTCAGAATATGATTCCAGGTCGGGGCGACGGTGCGACGAAAGAGATGACTCACAGGCAATTAAAACGCCACCTCCATACTTTTGTCCAGTGGTCTGGTAATTACTGTTAGAGGCCATACCATGTGGAATGATTTCCGAAAATGTAATGGTTTTTGTAATATTATTTGATTAACTTTCGCGTGTTTTTGCTCAATTTAAAACTGCTCTCTAAATAGTGTCGCAAGGTCTGCCCACAATGACATAGATCCAGAAATAAATTAAAACACTGTCATTATGTTTTTGGTTTTTTTTTTTTACCCTGGTTCTGAGTTTCTTGAAATGATATGACACTAGAAAACGAAAACGAAGAAAGGAAATGTTATTCCTTCAAACGCCTCATGGCATCCTGTAGCTGAATTAATAAATACGCATTAAACGCTACAGGCCGAGAAATGTCACACTTGTACATGACTTTATATCGAAACTAAGCGAGCAAAGAGCGACCGTGATGTCTATTCCTTCCCTCTGCGCCGCTTCCGGATTCAACGTGACCACGCCATTGCCGACAACAGCTGTGCGATGCAGGAAAAGAGCACACGTATCGGTGTCACGGGCGTTTTGTCGCTGCTTAGTTTCGGTTCGAAGCCGTGCACAAGGGTAACATTTCTCTTCCCTTAGCGCCCACAACACATTTCCTAATCATTATTCACATCGCGGCTGGACCATAATGTGGCCAAACGTTGATTCTCCAACTACCATTTTTTGTCTTTGTCTGATTTTGATTGGCCCCCATGGCTTCAACTTATCTTCAGGTTTAATAAAACTCCAAGCGCGGGATCTCTTTCTTTAAATTCTGGACCCACAACCAGGAATATTGATTTATATAATTTTGAAATTATAACATACAATTTTATCTTATTTCAGTATTTTCGTGCTCATTATGGGAAAAAGATATCTCTCACAGCATGCATAATTCATTTCATCCTCACGGTAAGTCAATTGTTTTAACTTTAGCATGTAGTTAAAAAAGTAGGGTACCTTGAGTCCACAACAGCATAACGCTCCACATCGTTGGCGAGTAACAAGGAGGTTACCTGCAGAAAAGAGAGCAAACATATAATTACAAAATATGTTGATAGAATGTAAACCGATGTACTTCATATGTTCATACATAAAATGACACAAATTTCAGCAAAGTGCTGGGGCTATACGAATTTTGCTACCGCCATGTCTCTAGCGACAAGCAAGTTTTTGCATGCCTTTTTAAGTATTTGGTCTTTAATTTGTGTTCTAACAGAATGCATGCGTTTTTTATAAGCAGTATTCTATATCCCCTTCACCTGGTGCTGCCTTTCCATTGGATTCACGGGAACACTCTACACAGCCCAGGTAGGATATTGAATTTAGTCATCAAATGCGTATTATAAGGATATTTCCTGAGCAGATGTCATAATATACAGATCACCGTATAATAAACACCATACATTGGAGTATATTGAATGACTAACCCACAAAATTAGGCACTCTCTGTGCGGGTGCCAATACAAAATAACCATGGGATATATATAGTCTAAATGGCTTAACCGCACTCTAAAATTCAGGTGTTAGAGTGTATTTTCACTACAGATTGACGTGGAAACAATGACTGTTCGGGTCTGTTCAGGTCACATCTTTGATATTTCTGTAATAAATATATGTGAAAGCACTGTTCGTGGAAGGATCATCGAGCTACGTGTGAAAGCCGCAGCTAAAGCTTTCCCAGAATTATAAAATTAAGTATCCCGAGGCGTGGACGTTGCCGAGATTTCAATATGGTTATTTACACAGGCGCCAAAGCCACATCAAATCAGGCATGCTTTGATGAAACATCCGCTTTAAGGAAAATTCAAACAGCAGTAAACTTCAGCTTGTTTGCTTGTTAAAGTCGCTCTGCAGCAACCCCGACACTTACATCGGTTTAAACGCAGTCCCCTGCGATATCATCTTGCCAATTATGCACGAAAGGTTCAAAAGAAATGCAAATCATTTAAAGATTCGTTACTAGGCAACATAAATTAAGCATTCACTTACTCGAATAGTGAACTCTGGACAGCCCCACGATTGTGTTTGTATTTTCCTCATATAACGCGGGTACTTCTAAAACACATCGCACCAATCCACGTTTGAGACATTCATGTGGCATTTGACATTCGACTGCCACTTCGTTGGAGGAAATTTGGCCTTCGGCTCCGAAAGATGAATCATACAGTCCTAAACAAATTCTGAGGAGACGGATACACACTGCATATGACTGTTTTGGGGTATCAGGGAAGTGATCCTGCTTAGAGTCAGAGCTGTGATAGTGAGATTCACACGCCTGCAAAAGTCCCGCAGGTTGCACCTGTGAAAGCCGGTGTTTGGGGAGTCGAGTCTCCACGGATCCCGAGCCCCGCAGGGGGCGCCTGCACCTAAGGTGCTAGGTGCTTGGTGAGTAGCGTCACGACGGACCCCAGCCATGTGGGCCACCATACCCGCACGCAGGGGGCACCTATGCTACGTAAGTAGGTGCTTGGTGAGTGGCGTCACTACGAACCCCAAGCTATCTGGTTTCGCCCACCCACGTCTGGCTGTGCGTGGCTTAACCCGTGTCCGGGGAAAAAAAGATCTTCTGGTGGTTTAACTGAGCCCGGGGTACGTTAGGACCCTTCTGGGCCCCCCGGGCGAGGCAATATACCGCTTGGGCCCCTGCTTCTCGTAGACTGGTGTCCTGGCTTGGCCCGACCAGGATGATTCAGTCAGTCGCAGCTTCTACCCTCTTGTTCCTTCTTTCACTTTTTCTTCGACCTCTTCCTCTTTTCTTCTACACTCTCTTCCTTCATTTTTCATCTACTTAGGCGGCAAGGGCCAACCTTGAGTCGAAACAGGTCCTGTCTCTGCAAACACACTAGGATATATAGTGCCCGGGCAGCACAGGTAGAGTAATTGTCAGCCAAGCCTTTCTTGCTGTGGCACATTCCCTACCCCCTTGTTGGGCTCCGTGGTGGGCGGTACACCCGGGCACTGAAGCTTCCTACCATCTTTATGGGTTCTAAAGCTAAACCACCCTCTGATGAGGCCCCGAAAAAGGTCCGCAATGAAGTCCCCATAAAGGACACAACCCCATCTCCTACGTTGCCCAAATTTTTGGTTATTCATACTGAATATGATACTCCACTCTCCTTAAAGCCAAAGAGATGCCCCCAGGTGACCTACTCGTGGAAATTGAATACAGACAGCAGAGTACAGGCACTACTTCCGTTGAACACTGTGTCTGATCACAAAGTCACCAGTACACCTCATTGTACACTCAATACTATTCAGGGCGTAATCTCTGAGGATGACCTCATCGAAACTTCCGACACTGAAATACTTGAAGGGCTCTAGGACCAAGGAGTGGTAGCTGCGAGGCGCATCTCCCTGCGTCGGGAGGGTCAAAATCGAAAAACAAAACACATAGTTTTAACCTTTAATTCTAACACGCTCCCCCATGCTGTTAGGGCTGGCTATCTCCACTGCAGGGTTAAGGCCCTATGTGCCTAATCCTCGAAGATGTTTCCAATGCCAGAGGTTTGGCCAAGGTTCCCAGCATTTACGTGGAAAAGAAAGCTGTGCAAAATGTACCAAAACTGACCACCCTACAGAGTCCTGCACCAACGACCCACACTGTACAAACTGCGGTGATCCCAACCCTGCATACACTCGATCCTGCAGAACGGGGAAGGAAGAAAAAGAACTGCTTACTCTTAAAGTCAAGGAAAACCTTTCCTACCCAGAGGCACGCCGTCGCTTTATAGTCTTGCGAAAGGGCAGCTATGCACAGGTGGTTCAGCGGAGACCTGCACCACTGATGGTAGCAGTAGCAACCCAAACATCCTTTCTGGACTATGGGAAGCCACGGCAGTCCCCCACGCTCCATCTGAAGATTCAGCTTGCGGGGCGTGCGATCTCGGCTGGGTGGTCTACCGACCCTCCAAGCCAGAGTGCGAACCCTCGCGCTCCAACATGGCAACAACCCAGGATGGGCCTTTGGCTGCCGTAACCGTCCCTCCTCCGCGATCTCCTTCCAAGGAGAAGGGTCGACACTCTTGCCCACACTCTCTGGAGAGAGCATCATCGAAGGTGCGGCATGGCTTTCGTGCCGCTCCTGCAGCGCCTAAGCGGCAGGAACGGGTGAACTCAGGCAACGCCCCGCCCAACACCTCCACCGCCTCTCTAACTGGGGCTGGTCATGGACGGGGCATGGCGCCCCACTCCCTGAGCCTACCCAAACCTGCAGCAAAGGCCTCGCCTCAGGAAGCAGAGGCCATGAATGAGGGTACAGAAGTCTCCGCTCATGCGTCTGAGCAAGACGACATGAAGTTGCAGACTTCTAAAAATAAACACAAAAACAAAAAAAACCTGTAATCCCTCCAAAGAGACGTTGATTTTTCGTTGTCATATGCGGCAGATTTATAACTTTTACATATTCTAACCTAGTTCTACTTTTTGGTTTAGTAACCTTTGAACTTCTCTTTAGAAGAATGGCTAACTTTCATTTTATGCAGTAGAACTGCAACGGTTTTTTACGTAATATTGACGATGTTAATTTTTTATGGAGGAGCTAGGTCCTATTGCTCTTTCCTTACGAGACACCCATCTTTGCGATCACCATAAGTCAGTGTAGCGTCGCCATCAATTTTTTAGAAAAGATCGCCCCGCATTTAATTCTTCCGGTGGAGTGGCGCTGGTTGTCCAGAATGGGGTTGCCTGGTCTCAGGTTCCTCTCACAACGCCTGTTAAGGCTGTGGCTGTACGCCTTCGTTTGAACCGCCTCATCACTGTTGTCTCCATTCATATTCCACCAAACATTCCACTGCATCTTCATGATCTCCAAAGACTTGTTGCACAGCTTCCTCACTCTTTTTTACTTTTAGGAGATTTTAACGCTCACCACCATTTTTAGGGGTAGCGCCCGTCAAGACACACGTGGTGGGGTCCTTGAGCGGTTTTTATTAAAATCTGGGCTGTGCCTTATGAATAAAAAAGAGCCAACCTTTTTCAGTGTAGCTCCCAATTCATTTACATCTATCGATCTTTATTTCTGATCAACCTCATTGTTTTCTTCATTCAAGTGGAAAGCTTTAAATAATTCTTTTGGAAGTGACCACTTTCCAGTCGTCCTGGAGAGTGTGGTTTCTGTACCAAGGCTTATGAACGTAGCGCTCGTTGGAAACTAGAAAAAGCAGATTGGAGTCTTTTTAGCCTAAACTCGGACCTGAAACCTCGCATGTTCCAGTCCTTATCAAATGATGAAGCCACGACATACAATACAGAACAAATAATTAATGCTGCTTTTCGTTCCATCTCTAAGACTTTCTGTAAAATTGACAAAAATGTAGGCCATGGTGGAACGTTGATTGTTCCACCACCAAGAAGAAACAGGATAAGGCTTGGAGCATATTTCGCAGATATCTGACATTTGTGAACTTAATAGAGTTTCAACAAAATATGGCTCAAGCTCGTTGGACTAGGAAGCAGTCCAAGCGGAAGTCTTGGAGGGCATATTTGTCCTCCATTATCAGCTATGTCCCAGCAAAGGAAGTGTTGGACCGGCTTCACAAGGTCGAATGCAGATACCGCTGTTTCACAGTTCCTCTCTTTCTATCTGCGTCCTCATTGCACGACCAGGCTAATCTGTTAGGTGCACATTTTGCTGCCGTTTCAAACTTTTCGCACCACTCTTCGGCATTTTTGAAGCTTAAGTCGGATCTAGAGAGCACGAGAGCCAGCTTGGCAGGAGGAGCCTCCGAACCTTACAATCAACCGTTCACAATGGTGGAGCTCCAAATGGCTCTGAATATCCGGAAGCACTCTTTCCCAGGTCCAGATCGTATACATTGCGAGATGATTCGACATTTATTGTAGGAATCTCTTTCAGCTCTTCTCATTTATTTTAATGGCCAGTGGAAAGATTCATTCTTCTCAGAAGTGATTCCGCTACTTAAGCCTGGAAAAGACCCGTCCCTCCCGTCAAGTTACAGGCCGATAGCAATGACGAATAGCCTGGGGAAAACGTATGAAAGGTTAGTTAACAAGCGTCATGTTTACTTCCTTGAACAAAATAATATTTTGTATATAAATCAGCGCGGCTGTGGACCTGGACGCCCCAAGACCGACCACTTAATTCGGCTAAAAACTGTTGTACGGGAGGCATTTATCAACAGGAAGCATTGCGTATCGGCATTTTTCAACTTAGAGAAGGCTTACGATTCCACTTGGCGACATGCCATCCTGCGTGACCTTTTGATGTAAGGAGTACGCGGCAGATTGTTTCACTGCATCAAAAACTTCTTACGTTATCGCTCTTTTCGTGTACGGCTACGGAAACACTTTCCGATTTGTTTATTCAGGAGAACGGAGTTCCTCAGATTGGAGTCCTAAGTGTTACCCTCTTCGCTGTAAAAATTAATTATTTATGCCGTGTCACACCTTCCTCTATATCATACTTTATTTATGTAGATGATATTCAAGTTTATGTAGCATCGTGTAATATGCCTAACTGTGAAAGGCAGCTGCAGCTAACCATAAATAAAATGACTAAATGGGCAAATGAAAATGGTTTTAAGCTTTCTTCAGACAAAACCGTCCGTGTGCCATTTTTTTTGCGGCGTGGGCTTTGGTTAGATCTAATTCTTACTTTAAATAGAAATAACATTGCAGTTAGAACAGAGCATAAGTTCCTGGGAGCGATTTTTGAACGCAAGCTTAACTTCATATCTCACCTCAAGTGGCTGAAGCAAAAATGTCTACAGGCGATAAACATCTTGAAAGTTCTTTCACACAAGTCTTGGGGTCCCGATAGGAGGTGTCTACTTCATTCGTACTCTTCTCTTGTGCGATCGCGCCTTGATTATGGTGCTATCGTGTATGGGTCTGCCCGGCCGTCTGCCTTAAAAATCCTTGACCCTTTGCGTCACCTTGGGGTGCGGCTTGCAGCGGGCGCTTTTAGGACATCTCATGTTTTAAGCCTGTAGGCTGACTCCAATGAAATGTCCCTTGTAAAAAGGCGGCAGTATCTAACTCTGGTTTATGCATACAAGGTGTTATCGGAACCCAGCAATCCAGCCCACAGTAGTATTCGAAAGTCAAAGTTTTGCTCTACTTTCAACTATAAACCAACTGTTGTTCGACCCTTGAGCCTTTGTTTTGAGAACCTCCGCCTCTCCCTTAACCTACTACGTGAGGGTGTTCATTTCCTAGAAAGGGCATGTCATACCGCCCCATGGGATATCAAACCTATTGCTTGTGATTGGTATTTTACGAAATTTCTTAGCTCTGCAAGAAAAATACAGACATCACTGTCAGTTTTACACTAATGGTGCCAAGTCCTCAATTGATGTCGGCTCCGCTGTTAATTCCAATTCGTTCACCCATGTTACTCGACTTAACAATGTCGCCAGCATTTTCACTGCCGAACTATTTTGTGTTCTGACAGCCCTTGACCATATAATCAGGAGCAAAATGATGAAGGCCATTTTTTGTAGACTCTCAAAGTTTTTTTAGTGCAGTATGTTCCGTTACATCAACCATGAATAAGTTGACTCAACCCGTCCGGGCCAAAGCTCAACAGGGACTCGCTGGTGGGAATGACATTATGTTTTGCTGGATCCCGAGCCATGTGGGCATTGTAAGCAACGAGGCTGCAGATAGACTAGGCGCCTCTTCACATTAACTTTTACCATCGAATTTCCGCGTACCTTACCAAGACCTTAAAATGTCCGTAAGATTTTCAATTTCACAGCTATGGCAATCTAAACGGAAGTTAGCCGATAATAATAAGCTTAATGCCATCAAACCAGATTTTGGTACATAGGAAATCTATAATAAAAATAGTTTCCACGAAGTTCTCCTGTGACGCTTGAGAATGGGCCACTCATTCATTACTCATCAGTACCTGCTTATAGGTGAGGAACCGCCATTATCCCAGCGCTGTGGAGAAACTTTATCTCTTCTGCATGTACTCTTTCTTTGCCGTGGCCTTCTACAACAATACAATACATTTTTCCCTGAGTTTTTCAAGTACAACATTCAGTTTCACCCTGTCATGGTCCTAGGGAAGCAGCCTCTTATTTCATGTGAACGTCTCTTAGCTTTTCTGAAAACTACAAGTATTTTACACAAACTATAGCCAAGTTCTAGTCTAGTCTTCGTGTGCTTTTACCAATGTATTTTTAGTTTACCTAGTTTGGAGCAGTATGGCCGTCGGAGCTCTTGCGCCATAAAACCCGCAAACAACGACAACACGCCTCAAAAGTAGACGGCGCTTAATAATTTTGTTCGGAAATATTAATAAACTGAGGATAGGTTCCACTAAAGTAAAATAAAACAATAAACATTTTGACGTTACGGGTCAAACCAAGGTAATCTGACACGCTACTGCGAAATAAATAAAATTGATGTTGGCCACCTGGGAATCTTTTTTATGTGAAACCTAAATCTTAGTTGCACACGTGTTCTCCGCAAAAGCTGTGGTCGTATTGTTTATTTCTGCTTATTGGGCAGGAGATCGAACTATAGGGGGCGCTCTGACCCCTTTGTTGTCCCCATCCTCGGTGTTTACTCAACACAAGGCCTGCGAACATGCCCACAGGCCTTGTGGGCATGTCAATGTCATTTTTTACAAAAGAGCGCGGGGCACAGTTTAATGTAAAAAATACTAACAATCGACGAAGCGACGTTAAGTGCCGGATATCTATCCTCAAAGAATGCGAGCTTGACCCACTTCGGCTTTTGTGCGGAGCTGGGACCGTGCATGCTGCATTGTTCATGCAGGCCGGAGTGGAAACAAAAGAGCCCCTCCTCCCCCTCACCGGAGAACACGAACTCCAGCCGAACGCTGACGCCGCGTTCGGTTATGTCGGCCGAGCGCTGAATCATTGTATTTGTTAACCCCATCCGTGTAGTTCTAAAGTTAACCGTTGGAGCGTCACGGTCGCCTCTCCTCCCCAATACCGGTTGTTTCTTGAAACGCGGCCCGAATCCCACGTTTCGAGATTTGGTTGTTTTAAATGATGCCCAGAAATTTTATAATTGAAATCATACCTTTCAATTTACTAATTATAAAGTCAATTACGCGAAGTAATCATTCATCAAATTGTAACAAACTTCAATATTAAAAAAAACTCATTGGCTAAAATTAATAGGACATCAAATTGATCGAGCGATTTGGCCATAACTTCGACAAACACACATATGCGGGGTGGTTGCTTCTTATTTCGAACTTTTTTTTTAAGAAGTGCGAGCGACAACGGTGCCGTCTTTACAATTTATTTATCAGGCTCGGAGCATAAAAGTATGGGCGAATAACCGTCATGGTAGTTTAGCTATATTTAGCTACAATATTTAATTATCATTTTTATTAATGAACTTATGGGTCATGCTGCACTTGCAATATGGACGACATATATTATTAGAGGATAGACCAATTAAGAAATTTTGCGAAAAGGCGATAGTCTTTCACATATTCATCGTTACAACTTGGCGTTTTTTTAATCTGATTAGAATATTGCGCGCAAAAGAAAGAAAAAAAAAATGAAGCGCCCGAAGTTATATTTGATACCACCAGAAATGTTTTCTCCAACTTGTTTTGTATATACTTAAATATACATCATGAGATGCTGTCCCATTATTGATCAAATAAAGCGCGTTTTTGTCAAAGCAGAATTAATTTCATAGTAATTTATAAAAATGTTTTACTTTTTACATAGCAGAGACCGTAACGATATCTGAACACCAAATCCAACAAATCAATTGTTCGATAATCGACTTAAGTGAATTAGTTGAACGTTTCTCAGCAATCATAAAAAACAGTGAACAAAATCGGCACATTGGACTAAAATCTCCGTGAAAAGGTACATTTTGTAACTTTTATTATTTGATGGTCTCCTTTAGCTCTGGATGGACCGTTATTGAGCTGGTATTTATAGAGAAAGGAAATTCCCGATCACAAACATTTTAATCACGAAATAGATTTTAGAATACGCGCTTCCGGCTAACACATTTGAACTTTCTTCCTAGGGAGGCCTCGGTGGTGTAGTATGGACTGATTGCATTCAGGCTGTAATGATCGTTTTGGCCCCTGCTGCAATAATCATCACGATAATGTACGACTCCAACAGCGGGAACTTCACAGCTTCGCCCGATCAGAGACATACCTACTATGTATGTCGCTGATCGGACTATAGACCGGAAAATACGGTACGTTAATGTATAAGAAACACGATTTATTGAGTATCTAATATAGAAGCAAATTAGATAGCACCCGCTGCAGCACACTAGAGAAAAACCTAACCTGGCTCAAGTTTGGCAATGAAATGCGTTTATCTTGGGTCTAATAAGGCTTTGTTCAAGGGTGTTTGTCAGCGCCAAAATATTTTTAGAGTGCAGCTCTTAGGTGCCCATTTCTGGCTTGAGCAGCGTCGCCATCCCCGTCGCCGTCACCGTCACCGTCTTCGTAATCACTCGTTGCACTATGGGACGTTTTCCATAATAATGTTACACGTGACGTCACGTGTGACGTCACGAGGGAGGAGCGAGGGAGGGGTAGGGACGGAGGGGAGGAGAAGAAGAGGAGGATGGGGAGGAGGAGAGGGTAAGGAGGAGGAGGAGGAGGGTTATACCTTCCTTTCCGTACCCACCCCTCCTCCTCCTCACGAGTTGGGCTCTAATTCGGCATTACAGGGAGTTGTAAACTTCTTTCATTTGTCATTGGCGCCAACAAATCATAGAAATAAAATTCAAGTTTTTTCTCTGGTTTGCTACATGATTGCCAAAAGGGCAGACATGAGTCAACTATGCCACCTGCGTACAAAACAACCAGCAGTGAAGCCAATTCTGGCATTTTCTCGAAAACTGAGCCCCCCCCCCCCCCCCCGCCCCCCAAAAAAAAAAAATATATATTTATATATCAACGTGAAAACCGAACAACGTGGGAGCCAATGTTTACTCTGGTTACTTACGTCAATTTAAGGCCAAAATAACGAGACTTTGGTGAAAGGATATTGTCATGAATGACGAAGTGACAAACAAGGAATAACTGAGGAAACTGAAACGTTTAATGGGGGCAAACTTGTGCCCAAAACGAAAAGGAAACAGAAGATAACAACAGAGCGTCACGGGCGTCGAAGTCGGCGTAGCCGCAGAGTCGAACGCTGGAGCGAGACTGACTCCGCTCGCCATGCGGAGTCCCTTATGTACCCTCGTGGGTTTCTGGATCATTCGGCGTAGAAATTTCGGTGCGTAGAATATTCGGGACTCGATCAGGCGGGAATGTTCTCGAACTTACGAGAACGCCAAGTTGAAAGAATAAATAAAATAACTTTCCACTGTCTGGAATCGAAGCTAGACTTTCCGCGCGACAGTCAAGCACGGTAACCACTCGGCCTCGCACGCGGCCGCTCGCCGGCGCGCGCGGCAATATTAAGTTTGGTTATACCTTGGCTTTTAATGGGCTTCCAGTGCCATAACTTTCCAGACAAATACAACTTTTGCCTCTAGAATATTGTTATTTGCGAGCGACATCTTTCTTAAAATAAAAATGAACACTTCTTTGTTTATTTTATTTATCGAAGGGCCCTGAACACATAAACGAAAGTAGACTATGCCCGATTTTTCGTTAACGTAAAATGTGATATTTGCTACGTTTAATAATTTAAGACACCTTATCTGTAAAATTGATTTCAAAATGCAATTCCTCGCATTGAGGCAGAGGTATTAATTACGGCCAGACTTGTACGGTACTCATAAACAAGTAATCAAAGTACAGATAATCCATTAAGTTTAGTAGTATTTTTAAAATAATTTGATCAATATATTAGGAAGTAGTCATAACAGCAACCTGGTGACTTTGGGATGCGCTTATATCATTTTACCGTACTAGATTTCCCTCCCTTTTCAATGGTGTCCTTGGTTTCTACAAGTTTCCCACCAAGGAAGCCTCGAACCAAATCGAGAATAGAATGGATTACCGAAATTCTTCGGATTAATAGGATGAGCAGTTTAATCATGTCTTCCTAACCCAGCAATGGACAGTACGATAGACTCGTTTTCAAAGCGGCAGTAAAATGTGTCGTTTTCAAAATCGAAAGTAATCGGAAAAGTAACTGTTATTTTTTCAAGTAACCTCCTATTACTTGTCTTATCTAGCAATCGAATAATATAATTATTTTTAACTAAAAAGTAATGCTAATTCTAATCGATTACTTATTTGGAGATACGCATACGAGACTGTAATGTCCCCATAAAGACAGATGTATGCATGATGGAGACAAAATACGGGTGACTTAAATTATAATTCCAATCGCCCTCGCCCTACAAAAATAATGAATATCCAAAATGTGCCGTAAAACATGATTGCGAAATGATTTGTTTAACATTTCAGTGTATAATTTTGGGATTACCTGTCATCGATTACATTCAATAAAATACATTTCAATCGAAGGTGGAGAGTGAAAATACGATTATTTTTTGGGATACACATAATCTGGGCATAACTTTTTTGTTTTCTCTTAGATCTTCCAGAAATACAGTTCACACCAAAAATGCGTACGACCTTTTTACTTTTCACTTCGTTCGTCAGTCGACATTTGTTTTTAATTAATGCGGAGAGCGAGACGTCAACTTATTGCGCAGGAGTTGCGGTGATGTCAGCACGACGCCGAGTTCTGATTGGCTTTGATCCAAAGGATGGTGGGTCGACCTCAATGCTACATGCATTCAGGTTTAAACACTGCTTATCTTCAATCAGCCATTAGGAGCTCGGCGTTCTGGCATCATCGCAACCTCTGTGCAAGAACCAGACGTAGTTGAGCTTCGCATTGCAACATCAACGGTACATTCTGAGTCTGTTGGTGCACGCGCTCCACGATGGTGTCTGCAGCAGTATTTGCAATACAAAAAATATAATACAAATGTCAATGTGCAATTTGAATATGTATTTTATATCGCCCTACTTTACTAATTTACTTTGAATTTCACTAGTGTCTTTAATCTCGAGGCGACCCTGACACAGACCATTGAGCCTACATCACCAGAAGGCTAAACTTTTGCTACAACTCGTTCACGAAATGTATACAAAACCATGTTAATGTGACCGTGCCTTTGTCAGCACTGTAGGTTTTGTGAGATGATGCATACAGACAAGGCGACCGGGAATATCACGGGTATGAGGGCTGTACTGTTTTGCAGTATTCCTTCACTTGGATAAAAGAAACAATAGCGACTAAATGTATTTTTAATATACACACAATTTAGATGTACACCACCGCGTAATCACTCGGCGAAGATATAGGCATTTATTATCCCGTGGCACACGTTTTTGGGTGCCCTCGTC
Source organism: Ixodes persulcatus (assembly GCA_013358835.2). NCBI lineage: Eukaryota > Metazoa > Arthropoda > Arachnida > Ixodida > Ixodidae > Ixodes > Ixodes persulcatus. Next base: position 1,349,181 of record JABSTQ010009074.1, on the reverse strand, counting down.
AAAGAACGTTGCCAACGGGGTGGGGTTCTCGGTCATTTCGTCATTCTTCAACAAGGCCGCCAGTCGCCCAAGGCACTTTTTTCCTGTCCCGCATCATCATGGTCGTCTACTTGTCCTGCCCGAAACTTCATGCAGTTCTCTCGATACACATTACACATTCCTGATGACTGACAGTCTTCTCGACGAATGGTGGAATGACTGAGAACCCAGGCGGAAACTTTATGTGATGAGTGCAGCCAGAACCTGTGCCACTTGATTATAAGTGCCTAAATTTGCGCAGTGATCAAACACCGGTATGTTCCTTTCTTCGGCATTTTTACGACCTTTTTTTTTTTTTACACGGCTTATTGGAGCTTGAAAAGACAACAGCCGTTGAATCTACAAACACTGCAAACTCATTAGTTTTCTTTTTATATTTCAGCAAATGTTCTACTGCAAGACAAACCTGAAAAAAAAAGCAGAAGAAACGCTCATGTAAGCGCTCAAACATACATACATACATACATACATACATACATACATACATGCATGCATGCATACATACATACATACATACATACATACATACATACATACATACATACATACATACATACATACATACATACATACTTACACACACACATACATACATACATTCATACATACATACATGCATGCATGCATGCATGCATACATACATACATACATACATACATACATACATACATACATACATACATACACACATACACACACGTGCGTGTGTGTATGTATGCTCAGGGCACAAAGCTCATAGAAACACTAACCAATATATACGCATGTATGAACTGATGGAATGGAGAGAAAGAGACACTAAAACGTATGATGAAGACAGGCCAAGTTGTGCGTCTAAATTGAGCTTTCCCTCTCTCGTATGGCCCTAGCAAAGTCATGTGCATTTTGAAAGGAAAATGGCAATTTATTTCTGTAGGGCGATGCGCAAACTGTGCTCGGGTCTGAACGCCAAAACTTTACACTTTGATGTATTAGACTTCACTTTATTTTGATGTGTCGCAATTTGGATGTCGAAAAGCGACGGCTCTTATTTGGCCTGGAACCGGCCGTTGTAACAATAGTCACAGATGCATCATCTACACAAAGCCAAGGGAAGAACGCTACGCTGGCGACTTTCAAGAGAAACTTAAAATAACAGATTTGGTGGCGTGAGAACTCAAACAGCTCATTTATTTATTTCATTTTAGTTTATCCCTTACACAAAAGTGTAATTATTTTTTGTGGAAAGTCTGCTGGAAAAAGTCAACACAGGTATTAAATGTCAACAGCTGTCCCTGATACTTTCTGCAGATTGTATTAGCTTTTGACTTGACTTCCAGGAGCCATTTGGCCCAAAGTTCATTAGAAAGGCAGTAGACTTCTTGGCGCCTAGGTGTCAACTTTTTGTTGACACTCCACTGAAAAGCTAAACCTCTAGCATAAGACAATTTTGTGACTCCAAGGCGATTCATTGGCACCAGACCAATTGTAGTCTCTGTGTCGCCAGAGCCTCCTCCAAATTGGCTGCAGCAAAATTCTGTAAAAAAAAACAAAAAAAAAACGCGATTTTCTTTTTTTTTAGTTTTGTTAGTAAATGGTGTCGCTGTGTTATTTGAAGGCACTACAACTACTACATCCGAGAACTACACATTAGAAACGAACACAAACACAAACACCATGAAGCACTGAACACCTGGAACACAGTCCCATTGACTGCTCCAGAGCCTTATATAGCCTACATATTGAAGGAATTCATTTGGCCGGTGAACACTTATTAAGGTTTTAAGTATTTGATCTTCTCCTCGGGAGTCCATCAAAGGGAAAACAGTGTTTTGAACGACGTGGACGATATCTCTTACAAGAAAGCATTGGTTCATTCATTCAAGTCACTATAGTCACTTACAAAGTCAGAACGGCAGGGCATGCCTTTCGAACGCCTCAACATGCAGGCAGCAGAGAGACTGCAGCCTTTCTGATAAATATGGCTGCAGGGAGTCAACAAAAAGTCTTAACATGGAAGCACCAGAAAGTCTGCAGACTTTATGTTGAACTGGGTTGCAAGAAGTGAACATATATTTTTCAACATGCGGGCAGCAGAAAGTCTGCAGCCTTTCTGATAAATATGGGTGCAGGAAGTCAACAAAAAGACTTAACATGGAAGCACCAGAAAGTCTGCAGACGTTATGTTGAAATGGGTTGCAAGAAGTCAACATATAGTTTTCAACATGCAGGCAGCAGAGAGTCTGCAGCCTTTCTGATAAATATGTCTACAGGAAGTCAACAGAAATTTTCACCACGGAGTCTTCAAGAGGTGTGTTGACTTCCTGTTGACAATGTTAACAGAAAGTCAAAGTCAAAAGGAAGTAACCAGAGTCGACAAAAAGTCAACACATTTTCATCAGAAAGTCTGAAATCGATTTTGTAAGGGATTACATGTCACGACAATAAACAATCACTGGTTGGACCCATAGCTAAAGGCTAGCCGAGTGTACACTAACCAAAGCGACTTTTGAATGCGACAAACATAGGCATAACGTAGAATAAAACAAAAATCGCAAAACAATAACATAGTAAATAGTTATAAATGACACTCGCCTGAAACAAATGATTACAGATTTCTTATCTCAATTTTTATCCTGCAAATAAAGCATATTTTTGCACACACCAAAAAGTTACTTGTGACACATTGCTAGCTATATCATCGCAAATTATGGCACCGTTAATCTCAAGCAATAAATGTCGAAAGCTGGAGTTCGACATAGACGTAGATTAAACAAATCAATTCTTGCAGCTCTCGTATGGTGTCGGAGTGTTAAAAAAAAGAAAAACTAATAAGAAGTGGGGCGTTGGATTTAATCATTGTATGGACAGTTTGTGAATTTTTTAGTTTGTATACTGTAGTCACCAACTGATCGGAAAACATAACTGTTTGGTACCATTCGTGTTTTTATAAATGTATTTCCAAAATGACTGCATCGCCGTCAGGCCTTTTAGCAGCGGGAGCGTTTTACAGATCATTCATAAAGCATCACCGGAATATGTTAAAAATCATTTAATTCAATTAAATACAAAATTGCAAGCGAGCTGGACATTTCAATCTCCATTTCCAGAGGGACTGGAAATGGAGAGGTCCCGGTTCGACACGCGGACCAGGCAGATTTTTTCGGTCGCGCACAAGTCATCTAGCTGTGTTTGGAGATTTGTGTTTGTCCTTTGTCCCTCTTGTTCCCTTCTACAGGGATTATTTTCGTCATTAAAAGTAAACTAGAGTACAATCTAGTGTACAAAGAAGTATAATAAAAAGAAATTATCTAAAGTTTAACAAATACATTTCTGTAAATCTAGTGTTTGTTTTCCCTGGTTTCGACCTCCCTTGCCTATTGCAGCGCGCGCAGCTGGCCTAGTAGGCAGCGCGCGCTTGGCCTAACGGTTATCGTACCTGCCTCCCACGCGAAAAGCGAGGGTTCGATTCCTGGGAGCGACGTGTGTTTTGTTTATCCCTGCATTTTAGTGTTCTGGCAAATTCGAGAATCCTGGCGCTTGTTCGAGGTGCGAATGTTCTACGCGTCGAACGTTCTGTGCCGATTATTCCAGAAGCTCACGCGTGTACATAAGGGGCTTCGCGTAGCGAGCCAGAGTCAGTCTCGCCCCAGCGTTCGACTCTGCTGTTACGCCGACTTCGACGCTCGCGACGCTCTGCTTTGTTTTGTTTCTTTCTTTCTTTTATTTTTGGGCACAAGTTCGCCCCATCAAACGTTTCATTTTCTTCAGTTATCATCGCCTCATTCATTGTCATTCGTGACATTTCGGTGGAGGTGCTGGGTAGCGCATGCCCGTGCAGCGCAGCCCTCCGAGTTCCCGTGGCACAAGTCCGAACCCAAGCTCCCGAGGACCCAACGAAGACCAGACCGTGACCCGATCAAGTCGCCGTACCCAAGGTCTACACCCGGAATAGGACTTCTGCCACCCAGGACCAAGCAGCCAACGAGGCCGACGATGGACAACCAGCAATCGCCGACATGATCTCTATGTACGTCGACGTAGATCACAAGACGTGGGATGAGGTGTTGCCCTACGTCACGTTCGCCTACAATACGGCGGTTCAAGAGACCACTGGATTCACACCTTTCCAGCTGGTACATGGTCGGAAGGTAACGACCATGCTGGACGCCATGCTGCCCCATGAGCCATCTGACAATGAGAGCGACGACGCCCAGGCGGTTGCTCAACGGGCCGAAGAAGTCCGCTAGCTCGCCCGACTCATGATTCAAGACCAGCAACGCGTCGACGCGGGCCGCTACAACCTTCGTCGCAGGGACGTCCACTTCCAGCCAGGAGACAGGGTGTGGGTGTGGACGCCCATCCGTCGCCGCGGCCTCAGTGAGAAACTGCTGAAACGGTACTTTGGACCATGCAAGGTACTTCGTCGCCTCGGCGAGTTGAACTACGAGGTGATGCCCGACGGAACACGAACATCGTCACGCTGCCCACCACGACCTGAGGTCGTCCACGTCGTGCGGCTGACGCCGTACTACGCTCGATAGGACTGTGGACCTTATGTGCTCCAAAGGACTCTTTAGTTTATCGTCCTTTTTAATTTTGTCTTGTTTTGTGTTGCATCGGGGCGATGCACTTTTTAAAGGCGGGAGTAAAGCAGCGCGCGCAGCTGGCCAAGTAGGCAGCGCGCGCTTGGCCTAACGGTTATCGTATACCTGCCTCCCACGCGAAAAGCGAGGGTTCGATTCCTGGAAAGCGACGTGTGTTTTGTTTATCTCTGCATTTTAGTGTTCTGGCAAATTCGAGAATCCTGGTGCTTGTTCGAGGTGCGAATGTTCTACGCGTCGAACTTTCTGCGCCGATTATTCCAGAAGCTCACGCGTCTACATAAGGGACTTCGCGTAGCGAGCCAGAGTCAGTCTCGCCCCAGCGTTCGACTCTGCTGTTACGCCGACTTCGACGCTCGCGACGCTCTGCTTTGTTCTATTTCTTTCTTTCTTTTATTTTTGGGCACGAGTTCGCCCCATTAAACGTTTCATTTTCTTCAGTTATCATCGCCTCATCTATTGTCATTCGTGACAATATTACGTGAAAATTCATCATCCATAGTCTCTCATGAAATTTGTATGTTACCATTGGCCATGCAAAACCGGAACTCACTACCTGGCCACATTGTTTCTATAAACAACACTCACATACTTGCAGATTCCATTATCCTCTTCTTCTCTAACCCCCCTATAGACACGTCAGAGTTTCAGTGATGTTCAAGTTGTTTTGATTGTTATTTTGTATACTAATATTCTCACCCATAGGTCGTTGGATCTTCAAGAAAAAAATATGATAATGATTATGATGAAATGCGATTATCAATCAGGTGTCTTGAGTAAAGGAGGCACTATCAAAAACTGCAGGATAACTCAAGTGTGTAAAAATCCTCGCAGTCGGTTTCTTCAAGCAAATTATCAGTTCGAGGTATATGATAATATATGTTGTACCGTTAGTCCATTCAGTAGCCTAGCGGAATGTACAGAAAGTAAAAATAACGTATGCGCTGAATGTACAATCCGAAACCCACGTAGCGTAGCTTTTTGGATATTTTTTTTTGTCTGGCAGTATGATGCCTTAAAAGGCCCGAATGGATCAAAGTAGAAGAAAAATTTGACCTTCTTTGGATAGAGCCTGAATATCTTGGCCTTAATTCTTCAAACAAGTGGCAGAGTTAAGCATCAATGCTGGTAGTTAGGCAGTCATATTTCATATTTGGGCCTTAATCAACAAACGAGTTTCAGAGTTACGCTTCACTTAGGGTTGTTAGGTTTTTCTGCGGCAACATTGAACCCAAACAACCAAAAAAAAAAGTGCCCGATTTAAACTTAACTTCTTGTGGTTCGGTTTTCCTGTGGCATATTTGGTTCAAATCTTGTACTTTGGAAATTACTGTGGCGATCCAGAGAAAAACCCTAGAAACGCCAACCAAACCAAAACTAAATCTGACGTTCGTGTTTATACAGCACAGGTTGGTCTGCCCTTGAGGTACGGCGACACTAGTTTACACTGTACATAAGACATTTAAAAAACTGCAGTACCACTGCTAGCCTGAGGTCTTTAGCCGTACATCTCGCAGAAGTGATACACTACCGCACACCGGTCGTGCGCTGTCCTGTGTTATCCAAATCATCCAGATTCGAAACGGGAAGGTGTGAGGATTGACTTCAGGTACCCTGGCTTCTGCAGAGCGAGCTTTCGCTCCACGTGCTCTCAGCTTTGGTGCGCTAAAAAAACTCGGACACGGATCCCCCGGAAAGGCCAACGGAAAGCACTCTGGAACCAAGCAACGCATCGAATAAAAAACAAATTGCGTCCAAAATAGTCTTCTAGGATTGCATAGTTCGTGCCATATTAGTTGTTTCTCTAGCGTGCTACCTTGGAAGCTACATTCTAAAATATAGCTTTTCATTTGAATTTTCAGAGAACGTCTAATTCAAACTACACACCTAAGTTTGTTTTGCTGGAAATATGCTGCAACTGCGATTGGGATCTGTGACTGATTTATGAGCTGCACATTACTTTACGATTTGACTTCTTGATGTATTACAGAAAAGAGTATTCACTGCAGAAAATATCACGCAGCCTAGTTCAGAAAATACGTTAAGCAGGGGGGCTATGTTGCACGTTTTGGACTCTCAGGAGACTAGGGAGAAGAAAGTTACGTCAACAACGCTCTTTGGATGTTGATTTGTGGAGCCACTGATGACGGTATCTGCAGAAGAAAACAAAGATACGTTCATTCACACCTACGTCACTTCCTTCTCCCTAGTCTCCTGGGAGTCCAAAACGTGCAACATAGCCCCCCTGGGCTCGCCTAAAAAAATAATAAAGCTCTATGCTATATTGTGCTTTACAAAAAATTAATTTACAGTGAAATGCAGTTTCTACATTACTCACGTGCATTTGAAAATTTAAAATGTAACTGTTATAGGGTCATTCCGTGCAAGACGTCCCAGACGTTGCGCTCGACCACCTCCGATTTCTAAAAAAAAAACAATTCATGGCCTTTTCTCGCAATGGCCGTAGCCATGCCTTGAAGTATGTTTGACGAAAAAACATTTTTGATGACGTGAGCGCGGTTTTAACTTTTAAAAACAGCGTGAAACTAGGCATCACTCAATAATTGATGAAAAATCAGCTTTTCAGTAAAACACCCGAATATATATATATATATTTTTTAATTTGCATGGCTTTCAACTTACAATGTGGTTGGGCTTGTGATGTTTTGTTTAATTTAAATATTTTTTTTTAACTAAAACATTTTAAAAAAATATGCGTTTTCTTTATTTTATCAAAAAAATATCTAATTGCTTTCGGGACTTAATAGAACTTTTTACCGGCTGCCCTGCAGGCATATAATCTATAAAAAGTGTTTAAAACAGCTCAATTAATTATCTCGCAGTAAAGAAAAATCCTAAATTGGCAAAAAAGTGCGTTTTGACCAGACTTGGAAGTAATCCGTTACAAGTAACGGGATTACTTGTAATTAATTACTTTTCTTGTAATTTAGTAATTAATCCGTTACTTTTTTAAAAATGTAATTTGTAACGTAATCTCATTACTTTTTCCAGTAACGAATTACTGAAATTACTCGTTACAATTCTTCCGTCCCGCCAAAGGAAGAAATAGAGTGGAAGGGCGATACAACGGCCTTCGCGCTTTTAGCATGGTAACACAAGACTCTGATGAGGTTCTGGTGAGGGAAAGGAATTCACGGAAAGCACGACAGCCCAGCCAGAGACCGCATCTCGACTCGTTCGTACGGTCAGCCAGGCTGGGAGGATTTGACACTCTACAGAATGGCTTCGACTTCTTGGAAAACGAACGGACGGCTGCGAGCTTACAAAAGAGCAGAAAACGAATGGACCATAAAACCGTGGCTTGGGGTTCGTGTCGAGTGGGACCGTGGACAGAGTGACCGTGCCGGATACGTCCGCTCCCTTCCTTCCCCCCCCCCCTCCTCTACCCTCCTTCATCCCTCCCCACTCCTCCGCGCCTTGTTCCCCCAAAACAATTTTTTTTTTAACGAAACCGTGCTTTGCTTGTTGATGTTTCCGCCTATACACACGCTCACCCCGCAAACAGAGAGGCAGCTCTAATGAGACCTCGACCTTGCTCATCCTTGACAGCGCTGTGAAAGCTGAATACTGGCTGGGCCAACCAGCTATGTTGTTCCTGTTGCTTGACTTCACACTATCGGATACGTAGGGAAAAAACAGGAGGAATGCGATGGTGGCAGTTCATTGGAACAAAGAAAAATCTAGCATCAACCCTGCTGTCAGTTTAAACAGTAACTTTCGACAGCGGGCAATAAGTTGGTCGGGGAGCACAACAAAACGGTTTGGGACATCCAAGCTGAGCCCGTATTCTTAGAAACGAAAATGCTAGGGTTCTCGTCAGCGGATTGGGCCTGCGGGAACTTAGACGGAAATTTTAGGGAAAGGAAACATAGCCCGAGTTTTCTGAGAATAAACGGTGACTCACTTGGTGACTTGGAGACTGGAGTTGTGAAGCCGCCTGTAAACGTGTGAAAGACATGAAGCATGCTGTTCACTGAAAATTGGTCTGTTTTTAATAATTTATAGACGGGAAAGTCAGTTCAGCTGAGAGATTGTGCAATAATATTTCGTGTGACGTCTTGGTTCGGATAAGTTTGGTGATCAAGAAAGAATATCAAGTGGGTCATTCGGTCGGATAACAACCTTCATCAAGGAGGAGTCTTTGAAATGTTCCCAGAGGCAAGTACCGCATCTTTGTCTCACAGCTAGTCCGTTTTAGTAGGTAAACTAGCCCCTATTTAGGCAAAATGCAGCAAACATAGAAAAACCATATCTTCAGGGAAATCGTGTTTTGAAGCTCGCCGACGCCAAACTCGGATTGATTCGAATGGTGTGCATGCGTGCCTCCACCGCCCAAGTGCATCCGTCGCATGTTCATAGGATTTAGTTCTGTCCCGGTTGGACAGCGCAAGGCTCGCTTACCTTGAGCAGCTGTTCAAGTTCTTTTAAACTTTATAGATTCGTTCTTCAAAAATTATTAACCTAAAATATCGAGTAGAAAGTAATGAATATGTTTATTTCTGTTTTAATTTTGACGAGGCCCAAACTTTTCCCCCTCGAACACGCAGTATATAGTGTGTCTTTTTCGTATTCTTTTGGAGTAACGTAAAAGTAATCGAGTAAAGTAACGAAGTAATTAATCGATTACTTTTTACGGCGAGTAATTTGTAACGGTAATCCATTACTTTTGAGGCCAAGTAATTGTAACTGTAATTAATTACTTTTTTGAAGTAACGGGCACAAGTCTGGTTTTGACGCATGAACAGCCGTTTATTTCACCCTCAGGTGGTCCAAGTAAAAATACAAAATATGCAGGGTTTCGAAGAACATTAGATAAACATTTGATTCTGAAATATTAATCAAAGTAATTTTTGTTTAAAGCGAGAACATTTTTTTTTTTTTTTAATTTAACTTTTGCACTACAACACGGCATCGCTTCTTAACGCCACTTCGCCGCACAGGCCGCCACCTGCGACTATTGCTGACACGATTAGGTCCAAAGAAAGAACGGAGTTTTCTGCCGCTTCCCCTTGTCCGTCTTTCCGGCTGCAAGGGAAGAAACGGCGGGTATCGTGTAGTGCAACTTGTCTTCGACGGAAGATCGACGTTGACGCTGGCAAAACGATGGCGAAACGACAACTGTCAGTCGGTCAGTCAGAGTCTTGAGAGTTCTAACCGCATTCTGAAAAATGTGCTCCGATTGGCCAGCATTCTAGAGCGCGGGAAACAGCGCGCTGTGATTGGATTAATGCCCAAAAGAAAGCTTCGCGATTGGTTGCTGCGCGAACCAATGAGGAAGCAGTTGCAACTTTTGAGAGAGAGTGTCGCCAGCGCGTAGCAATAGCAGGCTCGTTGTGCCCTTTGTACCCGAGGGCGGCTCGAAACGCGATGCCTAATAGGGGCGGCATCAGCTGACGTGGACTTCTCCTAAAAGGGAAACGCGATAATATCGCCGCGAAATCTAGCTGTCACATATACTGCGGTGAAAAGCGGAACTATTCAGCGACGCAAGAATTTGCCCCTTCAAAGCCGATTTAAACACAAACGAGGCGTGAGCCTCCAACTGCGCGCGTTCGTTAACGCCACATCACCTCGTCGTTTAAGATTGCCCGTTCACGGGGCTTTTGTTTTGCTGTCTACATCTGTCCTGACGTAGAGAAGAGAGAGTGATTGCGATGTGTACGTAAGAAACAGCTAGCTTACTAGTGGACACTCTGACCTGGAAGAGCTAAGCATTTACTGATATGAAGACAGTGGAAGACCACAGGAGGACACAACCGCGCAAAACCGTCGAAATAGGAAAAGCCATGAGGCGACAAGAGTAGAGAAAAGCCTGTTCCCACCCAGATGTACCCAACAACTCGAGGCCCTGCTGTCTACCTGCCTGCGCACGCCGTGACAATACCGTGACACCGTCGCACGCTTTGCGGGGCTCGACGGTGGCGTGCTGTGAAGAGAAGAGGCGCAAGGAACGACGCCAGGTTGCGGCGCCAAAGCTCAACTTCAAAATGTTGTTTTCCTCTTTAGAACAAAATTGTTTAAATTAAACTTTCAAGAACAAAAGTAAATAAACTATTTTGTAGAAGTCACCATGTTACGTATTTTTCTTTTGGTCATTTAAGGCAGAATTGACGGCTCTTTAAACGGCAAAACGCAATTGTGCACAAATTTAGTTTTTTTTTCTTTGTGCAAGATATTTAGTAGTACGGCCTGAAACCTTTTTTGTGTACAGTATACTTACAGGGATATCAATAAGGGTATTTACAGTCGCATGCAACAAAGCCATAGTTTGTAACAAAAATAGAAATATGCAAAAATGCTCACATATTCCTTATTTTTTTAAACAGCTTCGAGCATACCGAATTCTATGACCATGATCCTTATTACATAGCAATCCAAATACCGTATGGTTTTTAGGCAAAAATATTTCAGTGTTCCGTAAAACAATCTTTGCTTTTCATCAATTATTAAATGACTCCTAGTTCCACTCCCTTTTTACGAGTTCAAACCGCCATCACCCCATGAAATTTGTTTTTCGTCAAGAAATGTGTTAGAGAGGCACCACAAACGTTACGGTGAAGAGCAATCAATTTTATTTTAGAAATCAGAGGTGGCCGTGGGACCTTTGGCATGGCAGATGTCCCGGTTACTTGATGCCGCCCGTCATTTAGGCATCGCGTTTCGAGCCGCCCTCGGGTACAAAAGGCACAACGGGCCTGCTATTGCTACGCGCTGGCGGCACCTCCGATTATTACAAGATACCCGCCGTTTCTTCCCTTGCAGTCGGAAAGACGGACAAGGGGAAGCGGCAGCAAACTCCGTTCTTTCTTTGGACCTCATCGTGTCAGCTATCGTCGCAGGTAGCGTGCTGTGCGGCGAAGAGGCGTTAAGGAGCGACGCCAGATTGTGGTGCGAGAGTTCAACTTCAAAAATTGTTTTCTCACTTTAAACAAAAAACACTTTGATTAAACTTTCAGAATCAAAAGATTATCGATCGTTCTTTCAAACCCATCATATTTTGTATTTTTACTTTTAATACCTTAGGGAGAAATAAACGGCTTTTTATGCGTCGAAACGCACTTTTTTGCAACTTCAGGATTTTTGTTTACTGCGAGATATTTAATTGAGCGGTTTTAAATACTTTTTTGTAGATCATATACCTGCAGGGCAGCCGGAAAAAAGTTTTATTAAGTCACGGGAGCAACTAAATATTTTTAATTAAAATAACAAATATGTTAAAATAAAAAAAAATATTTTTGTTTTAATATTTTAATTGAACAAAACTTCACAAGCCCAACAACATTGTAAGTCTAAAGCCGTGCAAATTTAAGAAAAAATATTGTTGGGTGTTTCACTAAAAAGCTGATCTTTTATCAATTATTGAGTGATGCCTAGTTTCACGCTGCTTTTGAAAGTTAAAACCGCGCTCACGTCATCAAAACATTTTTTTCATCAAAAACATTTCAGGGCATGGCTACGGACATTGCAGCAAAGAGCCACGAATTTTTTTTTAGAAATCGGAGGTGGTCGAGCGGAACGCCTGGGACCTTTCACATGGAATGACCCTATATGCTTAAAAATTCAGCAAGTGACAAGATTATTTCTCTTGAAGCAAGGTAATAAGTATTGTCGACGGCCGGCTCACGTCGGCAGGCGCCTCTAACAATATAAATTTGATTTAATTATGACAAAATGTATCTGAATAAAAAAATAGCTTTTTTTTCATATTTAGCTTCTTGCCTAAAGATACATTACAATTATCCACTAAACTGAGTGTTCTGTTCCGCACGCTATAATATTAAGAAAATGTATTGATGTGCGAATGTCAGTTCCTTTTGCAAAACACAAACAGCGGGATAATTTACAAAATTATTTTCGAATTGAGAAAAAACCCTTTGGAAACCTTTTTATTTTGGTAATGTATATAGTATATTGCCGCATCTAAAATTTTACAATATTGATTGATTTATCAAAGGCTTCAACTCAATAAAAGTTTAAATGTCTGATTTTATGCATTTCTCACCCAACCAAAATCAAAGCTATTTTGAGAACAACATGAAGAGTCTAGGGCGGAACTTGGTCATCCGAAATTGACTTCGCGCCTGAATATATAAAAGAATATTACAAGTGTTTAAATTCAGTGTCGTGTTTGTAAGGAAGCGTTGCTGAACTTCAAGATTATTTTGGAATTTCCGCTATTTGCTTTAAATTTTTGTTTAACCAATCTTACCGAAACACAAGGATAAGAGATATTTTAACGTGAAATGGTGTCTGGATGGTAACTGCTTCAAAACATAACACACAAAAACAAGACACGAAAGCAAGACGCAAAATATTGATACAAGATTGAGACGCAAAATATTAGGACCGAGATAACACTATCAGGTGTTTTTCCGCCGTAGAAGGTCTCTAACTAGGTAGCCTCTCACTTCCCTCGGTCGGCATATGTCATTATGCAACTACAGAAACATCCAGTTGCGTTATCGTTGGATGTCGCGATATTAGCCTTGGTATATAAAATATTTCACCAATTTTTACTGACCAAAAACGATTAATCTACCTTTCCTTACTTTCTGCGCCATACTCAACTTACTGGCGTAAATGGTTTTGTTTGTGCCCCGCTCTGTTATGCTGTTTCGATTCATAGAAAAAATACACAACCAGGTCTCCTGTATAGCCACCTCGAGTAAATGTTCAATATGGATTAAACAATGAAAGTGGTCAGATATGAAACATTTTACTGATATGTAAATTTCTTGGGCACTTTCTAATAAAGCACAGCCATAACACAACGTTTATTTTTGTTCAGCTATGGATTAGACTTCACAGAGGATGAAAATATATGGGCCTGTATGTTTGGGATAATTGCCCTTTATCAGTGCCGAAGCGGATTCGAACAGAAGACCGTTAAAATATATCTGGCAGCAAGAAATCTCGAACAAGCTAAAAAGCATGCATTTTAGCTCTCATGAAAATAATGAAATTAGCATTCTAGAGTCCTCGAAGAAACATGTAACGAAAGCGTAAACTTAAACTTCTAAAATGGAATCATACTTTTCTTTTGTAAGAAAAAAAGAATGAGAGTGCGTAGGAAATCTGGAGAATCGCAAACATAATTAAATTTTAAAATACAAAACCGGCGAAAGATGACACAAAAAAGACGAATTGCCTTGATTTTGTGCGCCTATTCACTAACAGTCGCAATAATAATAACACGAAAAAGAAACACTTGTCCCCTCAGCTAGTAGCTCGCAAAACGGTCAATATGACTTCTCCTTGTGTAGTCTCAAGTTTTTGTAATAAGTTGGCAGTGGCAAACAGAGCAAGTAATTTATTACGATCACGTGATCGGAATGGATTTAGCGAGGTTCCAAGCAGATTCAAACGACTTACCTCGAAACAACTGCTTATGTTGAGTTTACGTTGTTTAATGACCAACACGATTTGCCTAGTAACGAGTGATATGCGATAATAGAGTGTAAAAATAGAAACAATCCTTAAGACAATCGTCGGTGTGGCACTCGCGACATAGCGTTTGCCATCTAGAGAAATGAAATAAAAAGAGAAAATGATAAACATCAGGAAAGCATGAAAAGCAACCAGCTGCCTAAAACACAGTTCTGGAACCTATAATTAACTTAGAACTTAAGCGAAAGGAGGCGATCAGTATCCAAACTTGGAAGATGTTTAAAATTCACCTTTTAGAGCGGAGCGCAAAAGAGTTATCGGGCCATGTTCGCATCGCCTTCTCATTCGCCTTGCAAGCGTGCCTTCTGTGGCCTCGTGTCTGGCTCGGAACTGAATTGTCGTAAGCTCGAATCCCGCCTAAAATTCTTCAAGTTTTTATTGAGGACCAAATATTACATTTTAAAGTAAAATCATTTGAGAAATGAGACGATATTTAATTCAAATTACATGTCATGTTTTAATCACTCCCATTCCAAGCGTGACGTGACGTTTAACGTGAACATTGTAGGGTGCTTGAACTTCCCGCACGAGTTCATGTGACTGTGAGATGTGACGTCATGACCCTATCGACCAATCACGACATTTCCGTTACCTCGACGCCGGCTTTTCTGCGACACAGGCTTCTTAAGGCTACCGCGTCAATACCGTCTCTATGAGCTGCTACAGACGTTGTTTGTGCTTTAGTCTCTTATTTTCTCTCATTACCGCGTTAAATATAAGTAGCGAGCACAAGCTTGCCCGCGTTTTTAAAGTTCTTGAAGCCTATTTATTTTGCTCTCCATGTTATAACACTTCTCCGTTTCTTTGTGTCCTTATTTTTTACTGGCTCAACCGATTCTGTTTTGTATGGCTTTTAAAAAAAGGTGACACTTGTACGGATGTCCTTTTGAGGGAACAACGACCCTCGGTTAAGATCTTAACTTCAAGAACAAGCAAATTAATTAGGAAAGCGCTTTCAAATAATGACATTAAATATGCCTTGCATACGATAATATCTGCTAATCATTACGAGTAGATATGAAACATGCGCTTTAGGGCTTTGAGTCTCCAAATTATGACGAGCTTTCAATGAAATCTCCTGCTCTTTATTCTCCTTATTTTCATTAAAATTGAGGATTTTTTTAGACTGTCATGCAACTACTTTTCTTGTGATACATATATTCAGACAGTCATAATTGCTTTCCAGCTTTCCCAGGGTTTCGATAGTTATCTAAGCTTCTATATAGCCAATAGAGCCAAGGAGCTTTTCTAAAGGTACCGAATCTCGGAATCTGTGGGCGCGCCGGTGCCCAAGTTGATCTATGGTGAAGTACTCGCTTTAACTCTTTTTTCATCTTTGCACAACGGTTAAAACTGGAACACTGCTCACAGCATTCATATACACGCAACAAATCGGCATGTCATTTTTACTGATTTATTGGTTTAGAGACTGTGATCCTCAGCTTTCCCGCGCTACAAAACAGGTTGTGCCAGGTGAGAGATATTATGTGTTTACTAGAGGCCCTGAATGTTCGCATACCACCACATTTTGTATCGTCAGCGTAAACTGAATGATCAAGGAAATCGAGCTTTCTCATTGGCTTAGGTCCACGGAAAATACATGGTTTGTCACGTAAGAGTGACAGTATTAAAAAAAATCGAGCTTGAAATAAACACGCGATTTTTTCAGGATTAAGTAGTCCACGGAGGCGGACGGAAGGACGCAAGTGTAAAGTAATAATTATATACTTAATTAAAAAAAAACATTTCTAATTAATTTTTGGCTTTTTGTTTTAGTTAGCATGTTTGAATTAGATATTGGCAGTCCGTCGTTTACTGAGCCTAAACAAGTTCAGAGATCTTAAGAAAACAAAACTCTACTTTTTGTTATGGCTTGCCGAATTCCAGCAATCACGGTAGCCCGAAATTAAAACGAACTCAAAAAAGCGCGCCAGGAACGGAATCAGTTTCGATGACGAATAGGCATCAAAGTGCGACTTGTGGTTACGAGCAAGTTGTTGTGTACATGTTACCAAACTTTGGCCAATCCCAAATCAGTTCGCGACCTGCTTCCGCGACTTGATTCAAAATTGAAAGTCATCGCGTGCGTCTCCCACTTACGATAACGACCGCTTCTTACTTTTTTTAATATTTTCAACGAAAATACCAACGAGGTAGAGGGCCTCAGAGCGATAAACGGGCAGTTGAAACTGACCCCCAATTGGCCGCCGCCATGTTGCACATTTTTGACCATTAGACACGTGACCTTAGAGTTTTACATCTACATTTCAGCGAAGTATCAAGCACAAAATATTGCTTATTGATCGCTAATAAGAGTACCGACGAGATAAGGTATGTTCCGCTTTTCTTAAATTCTAAATGTGCTTTCAAGACAAAAATCTCGGGCAGCTTCGCAATGCCTCCGCTAGATGCCGTTAGTCGCCGTGCTTTATTTTCGGTTTTCATCGGAGCTAGACACTGATCTCTGGGACTAATACTATTGAAAAAATAGTTTAACAAGTTTTTTGCAGCGATCGCGTTACAAATCTCGGCTCAGTATTGTGTAAAAGCCTCAGGATTCGGTACGGTCACGCATCTACCCACGCAGCACAAGACGTCGAGATGACGCCGAAATAAGGTCCTAGACGTTGGGCGACGTCGAAGTCCTTAAAAAACTTTTTATCGACGGCACTAGTACGTCCACATGAGGGGCTCCGACTACGTCAAACACGCGACGTAGTGACAACATCATAAGCTTCACCTCGACGTCTACAACAGTAATCGACGTCTGTTCAACGTCTTCTATGAGAAGTTCTTTGAACGTCGAGCAGGAGACGTCGCAACAATGTCCTGAGCAACACCTTAACCTCTTCGACATTAATCGACGTCAGTTCTACGTTTTCTCTGGGAAGTTATTTGAACGTCGAGCACGTGACGTCCCAACAATGTCCTGAGAAACAGCTTGACGTCATCGACATTATTCAACGTCAGTTCTTCGTTTTTTCGGGAGGTTCTTCGAACGTTGAGCGCGAGACGTCCCAACAATGTCTGAGCAACACCTTGACGTGATTGGCAATGATAGACGTCAGTTCTACGTTTTCTCCTGGAAGTTCTTTGAACGTGGAGCACGAGACGTCTCAACAATATCCTGAGCAACACCTTGACGTCATCGACACTATTCGACGTCATTTCTACGTTTTCTCCGGGAAGTTTTTCGAGCGTTGGGCGCGAGACGTCCCAACAATGTCTGAGCAACACCTTGACGTCATTGGCAATAATAGACGTCACCTCTACGTTTTCTCCGGGAAGTTCTTTGAACGTGAGCACGAGACGTCTCAACAATGTCCTGGGCAAAACCTTGACGTCATCGGAATTATTCGACGTCATTTCTACGTTCTTTTCGGGAGGTTCTTCGAACGTTGACCGCGAGACGCCCCAACAATGTCTCACAAACACCTTGACGTCATTGACCTTAATAGACGTCGCTTTATGTTTTCTCCGGGAAGTTCTTTGAACGTTGAGCGCGAGACGTCCCAATAACGTCTGAGCAAAATCTTCATCACCACTGAACAAGCGCCTTATAGAGCCCAAGGTGCTGTCATATCACTTTTTAAAATTTCTCATCAATGTCAGCATTTTTGATACTGTGCATGCAATCCACCTTTCAACCTGGCTGAGCTGCAGAAACCTCTTACAATAATATCATTCTCGTGATTGTTGTTTTAGCAGGAATGGCTTAGAGAGTCGAAAATTGACAACAGCAAAACCCGGATTTAGCTCGAAGTCAACGGGGCTGTTTATAGCAGTTTTAGCATTTCTAAGTTAATATCAGCGTCTTTGAAGCTGTGAGGGAACGATAATAATGTAAGAGATTTCTGCAGCAAAGCCAGGTTGAAGGGTGGACAGCATGCACAGTATTGAAAACACTGTCATTGACGAAAAATCTTAAAAGTGATATGGCAGGTCCTTGGGTACTACAGGACGCTTGTTTAGGGTGACTCCGAATTACACTTAAGACTGTGTATCCATGGAAGTGGCCGAAATTACCGGTCACTGAGGGCAGTATCGTTTCTGCTGCTGGTGCGTACGCGCTACCCCCCGACTTTTGTGCGGTCGGGGGGTAGTCCCAGGATGTCTGCAACGCATCCCACTTCCCCGCCGAAGACCCAGGCCTTCGATGTCACCGCTCCGACAGGTGCGTCGGTGGATGCTATCATCGATGCGGCTGCAAGCATTGTCGGCAAAGCCGAATAGTTCTCCATTCAGCACCTGGGAGCCACCAACTTCCAGATAACTGTATCGTCCAAGCCAGCAATGGCGAAAATCGTCAACGCCGAGGGACTCACCATTGGTGGTGCAAGAGTCCCAATCGTTCCGGTAGGACCGCAGGTCACGACCGTGACCTGTTTGTTCCTCCCAATTTACATCAGCAATGACACCCTCGTCGCAGCACTCTCCCCGTATGGCAAGGTGCTGGAAGTCCGATTTGGCGTCTACCAGGACCATCCCACTATCCAGACCGGGACTCGTTACGTCCGTATGGAAATGCGGGACTCAAACCCATTCCCAATTTCCTGCGTATTGCTGGGCACCGGGCCACGTTCGACTACAGGGGCATCCGACGAGTGTGCCGCAGGTGCCACCAAGAGGGACATTTTAAGGCAGCTTGCAAAACCGAGTACTGCAACCGGTGTGCGACATTCGGCCACGCTACAGAGGGGTGCACGACTGACTGCGGCCGCTGCGGAGCGTCTCATGCAACCGTAGACTGTACGTCAAGACGAAGCTATGCCAGTGCCGTCATTTGCCAAGTAAGCCTGAACGACTTCCCCGCTCTTCAGCCCATCCCGTCTTCGAAACAAACAACATCGGCCACGGACTACGGCAGACCCCTACAACGGAGTCCGAGAACGCAGAGGCTGCACCGAACGAAGTCGCTTCCCCTTCCCAAAAAACGCAAGACCAAGTACAGACCCCTACCGTGCACACCATCACGCTATCCGATTCATCGGATCCGGTATCTCCTCTCCTTCCAAGCGCAACGGATTGCAGTCCTCAGAGCAAAAGCCTACAACAGACCGAACAATCCCTTTTGCAGCATGATCTTGAGCTCTCAAGCGAAGAGGAAACATCGAGCGACAACGAAAGTGACAGACTCATCATGGACATCCCCCCTTCCCCGGACAACGCTGACTGGGCGGATCGTATAGCCACGCCCGTACACGACTACAAACGAGGTCATTCATCAACCACCGAAAATGTATCGTCAGCATCGGCTGATGAACGAGACAACGTGACCAAATTGAAGAAACCCCGCCGGTCAGCACCCGGTGCCGCCGGCAGGTCAAAGGAGAAACGTGACGATGCAACTTAGGCGCAAACCACAGACAACATGGTATGCCATCTTCTTTAAGATAGCCCTTAGAATTATCACTTTAAATGTGCGCGGTTTTAGTTCCTTCACGAAACAAGTGGAAGTAATGTCTTTCGCACAAGTTACACGTTGCGATTTTTTGCTGTTACAAGAAACTAACTTCACTGCCTATAGGCAAGTGCGTGCGTTCAAAACCCACTTTAATGTGGAATGCTTCTTTTCTTACGCGCCGTCCCGCATGAATGGAGTGGGAATCGTTATTTTAAACTCAAGACTCTTGGGTGGAAGCTTTCGAATTTATGATTCAGATGGACGTTTTTTGTGTTTCGATTTTTTTGCAAATGGGCAAATATCGACTAATTAACATTTATGTACCAGCGAATGGAACATTAACGAATAGCTTTTTTCACGACCTAGAGGCTCTTTTCTTGTGTGGGTGGCCTGTTATTATGGCAGGAGATTTTAATTGTGTGCTGGAACTCTAATACCGACGTGCGTGGACCTGGGAGGGGACGCTCTACTTATAACGCCAAGGAGCTAAAGCGCCTCATTGAAAATTTTGACATGACAGACACCTGGTCCCTTCTGCATGGCACGTCCTTTGTGGCTACCTGGGCTCGAGGAAGTTCGCAAACACGACTTGACCGCTGTTACGTGCCACGAGCTTTAGAATCGGCGGTGCAGACTGCAGAAGTGCTCGACCTGCCAGTGTCTGTCAGTGACCCCTTTCCCTTTAGGGTCACTCTTCGGCTCCCTGGGCGAACTGGTCGAGGAACATGGCGCTTCGACGCGAGCCTGCTTGCGGAGAAGGAAACTGTGCAGGCGCTTGCTGCGGGTATCGCCCAGTCTCTCACAGAGTTCCCGGTGTCACCGAATAGCTGGGACGACCTGAAGGTGAGGTGGCGTTTTCTGTGCATTGCAGCAGGCAAAGAGAAACTCAAGCGTCAGGCACAAATCCTTGCGGAGATCCATCATCGCATTCGCATGGTCCGGCGTGGCGGCCCGAACTCTCTTCTTATGCAAAGCTACCTGTGTGTACTGCAAGAGCGGCACACTCGGCAACTTCGAGCGATGTCGACAACAGCAACAGTAGCGAGGGCACAGTCTTTCCCGCAGGCAAGCGTGGCTTTTCTTAGATTTTTGCACGAGGATCGAGTGATAACAAGCCCCAGTAGGCGTATCGGTGCTGTGCTCTTGCATGACGGCAGCATTAGTGAAGACACCCAGGACATTGAAAGGGAATTTGTGGCACACTTCACAGAGGCCTTTAGAAAAGATGCGAGTGTTGACCCCGCAACTAGACTATCAGAGGACGTCACTCTACTGCAGCAACTTCCGACGCTTCCTGGTGTGTCAAGAAACAGATTCGGCGCGCCATTCACGGCTTTGGAGCTCTACGAGGTCCTGTCTAAGATGAAAAGTGGCGCTGCGCCAGGGGGCGACGGGCTCCCTGCGGAGTTCTATAAGGCTTTTTGGAATGTTCTTGGCGCAGCTGTGGTCAGAATTTTAAACTTGATAATGGAAGAAGGACAGGTTCCGGAGTCTTTCCACCAGTCTATAGTGGTATTACTGCCGAAAAGTGAATGTGATCTCCGATCTCCACATTCTTGGCGCCCCATTTCACTTCTTAATGGAGATTACAAGCTTTTAACATCGACTCTCGCCAGAAGACTGGGTAACGACATGGAGCTATTAGTACATCCCACCGAGACCTGCGCCGTTCCGGGACATAATATTACTTCATCCTTGCTTTTGACCCGTGATCTACTGTGGTACTCAGCGGCAAAGTCAATAAGTGGCTACCTTGTTTCTTTAGATCAAGCAAAAGCTTTCGACCGAGTGGAACATGAGTATCTCTACGCAGTTCTTGAGGCGGTTGGTCTTCCAGACGCCTTCACGGCGATGATACGACGACTGTACACCGGCAACACAAGTACGTTGATGATCAACGGTCAGCAAACAAATAGCTTCCCTGTCACAAGAGGAGTGCGACAAGGCTGCCCCTTGTCGCCGCTACTATTTGTCCCCTGTATCGAACCCCTTCTGCACCAGCTTCGTTCATGTCCCCGTATCAGAGGACTGCCTCTTCCTGGCTCGGAACAGGTGAAGGTTTCGGTATATGCTGACGACGTTACTCTTTACGTCACCGACCCTGAGAGCATCATGGCGGCCTTTGACATTTCGACAAGTACGCCACTGCATCCGGTGCACGATTGAACATGGAGAAGACAAAGGTGCTGAGCGTGGGCTCCCCGAGGGTACCTCTTCCTGGAAACCTAAGAGCAGAAGCGCAGTTGACACTTCTTGGGGTGTCTTTTACTGGACGTGGTATATCTAGGGAACAATGGCTCCAATTGCTGCGAGAAGTCCAAGAAAAGCTCACCAGAGCGAGTCCTTTTGGACTCCCCATAAGTGACAAGGTGTACTTGTTAAAATGCATGATTTTAGCACGGGTGTGGTACGTGGCACGCTTTGCTCTCCCGTCCCCCTTTCAGACAGCCTGTCTCAATTCCATGATCTTCCGTTTTCTGTGGGATGAGAAGAATGAGCTTGTGTGCAGGCAGGTAATGCGTTTGTCGCGAGATCTGGGCGGTTGGAGTATCCCAGATGTTGAGAAAACAAGCCGTCTCCTAGCACTGCGCACCGTACAGACTGTGTTAGATAATGTAGACTGCCTGGCCCGTCCACTCGTCATGTATTTTTTGGGGCCTTTAAAGAGACACTTGCTGCCGAGGGGGCTTGGGAATGCCGGGCCGATGGCAGAAACGCCGGTACCATACTACAAAGCGCTGGTGAGAATCCAGAAAGAAGTAAGGAACGTATCCCCGGATTTGGACGTCAATGAGGAGACTGTGTCTTGGTTGTCTGAGCAATTGGCGGCCCAGACCATACCTGCAAACCGCGCCCAAGCAGCGGTCTCTACACCCTGGGAGCAACTGGTTAATTTATCGCTACCACCGGACATGCGCGACTTTCAGTGGCGCATGGGTTGGTCCGTGCTGCCGACAGCTGACCGTCTTCAGCGATGGGGCAGAGTAGCTGATAACACCTGTCCCAACTGCACTCACGCAGAAAGCAACAACCACGTTTTCAATGAATGTGTTGTAGCTCGGACGTTCTGGGTACTTATCGCGAGAGTGTTTTCTCTATCGTATTTTTCGCACCGTCAGCCTAACAGTTATGCTAATCTGGTGTTTGCCATAGGACGCTTCGTCCTATGGAGGTCACGCTGCCGCGCAATACGGCGGGGACGTAGGATACGGACGCAATACCCTCTGATTAAAGAAGCGTATGTTATGGTAGTCCAGCATTTAGAAAATGAGCTTCAGGTGCTTGGAGAGCAGGAGTTCCTGCGACGATGGTCGACAAGATTTCTTACCATACACGAAGGTCGTGGAAATCTGTACTGTAGTATGCTTTGATGTCGTTGGTTCTTACAGCGTTCCTGTGAAATGATGTCAATAAAATTTTCTTAGAACACCGTTCCCATGATTCCTGGAGTGCGGGCCGGGGCGCTTGGGGGATTAAGCAAATGGTCTATTCCGTCTGAATATACATGCTTTCGCGAACATACCTTCGAGCAACGAAGCCAGATCCGGTTGACTCCATTGTTTCACGGTGACCGATCTCACCAAGCGTTCGGCGCATGCGTAACGCCGCCATAACTTTAGTTCGCAGGAGGCAGGCAGCAGTGCACAAGACGGCTCGTGCCGTCTCATGCTCCACACGCGCAGAGCTCCAGCGAGGTTGTCGCACGTGCAGAAAGACTAAAGCTCCCTCGATGCATTGCGGCAGCGGTGGCGTAGTCAAACTGGCTGGTGAGATCGGTCTATTGGCATCCCGTTCAGTCTCGACGTATGCTCGGTGTTTTATGGTCGTTAAATGGGACGTTATTTCAACGTTGACGTAACGTTATCACAGACGTACGCTCGACATTTTATGTCGTTAAATGGGACGTTATGATATCGTTAAAATGACGTTCTCAGTTGACATCCGGTTCAGTTTAGACGTATACTCGAGGTTTTATGGTCGATAAATGGGACATTGTTTCAATGTTGATATAACGTTATCAATTAACTTCCCGTCCAATTCAGACGTGCACCCGACGTTCCAAGGTCGTTAAGTGGGACGTTATGTCGACGTAAAATCCACGCGTTTTTCCAGACATTAGCCTTTCCATATTACGTCGAAGGGACCTGACCTTCAGACTTTCGACGTTCTTTCGACATGTGGTTCCTGACGTCACCGACTTTCTTTCGACGTTTTTCCAACGTATCTGTGCTGCCTGGGTAGTGGTCAAAATTGTACAACATGGCGGCAGCCAAGTGGGGGTCAGTTTTTCCTGGTGAACGGGATACCAGTTTTTTTGTTCTAAGCCCTTCTACCTCATTGAAAGAGACAGACATATCTGGGCTTTTGATGAATCTCAGAAAGTGGACTGCTGGCCGTTGATTGGCCGCTGTTAGTAAAAAAAAGTCCAAGGACACCTAAACACTTCTTATGAGTTGTGAATGTGAAAGCAGTGAATTCGTTCTTCCACTCTCTTAGTAGTGTCTGCCGCGTAATGGCGTAGACGGCCATGTTTCGCGGGCCGACGGCCGAGCGAGCGCTCTCGTGAAATGGCCGCGCCGCGCTGTGCTCGGCCGTACAGCCTCTCCGGAGTTTGCCCGAGCAGTCTCTGCCAGCTTTGCGGTCACCGCTTCCGCTTACCGGCGGCCGGGCCGCAGCGTGCGAAAAGCCGCCATGGAGAGGGCTTCTCTGTTGGCTTCTTTTAAAACCACGCCGCACCGAAGCCACTGGGAGCCCAAGCAGCACGGAATTCGGCCAAGCATTGGCCAATGGCTGGCGATGGTCTTTCGGCCAATGTCCAAAGATTGGCCATTCAACGGCCAATGGTTGGCTGATTGCTGATGGCCAGTGGCCACTGGCCAATGGCCAGAAAAAGGCCAGTCATCGGCCAATGGCTGGCCACTGTCTGGCCTCTGGCTGAAGGACCATTGCCAGCCATTGGCCTTCGATTGACCAAATCTGTGCTGTTTGGGAGCCTCTTTTCTAGTTGACGTGCGCCAGCCAATGGAAGCCCATACATCAGATTTCTGCTACAGACAACATTGGGACAGGGGAAGGGGTCGTTTGGCACGGATTCAAAGCTGATGACGTCGATTGGCTCCATGGTACAGTCAATTCTTTCGCATTAGAAAATCATAGCCTGAAGTCGCTTTGTGTGTTGTAAAACGACCGCTTGATGCGAAACGCAGGGGTGCGGCGCGCCAGATGCGTCGAAACCGGCGACCATGTTCATTGCCGAGGGAAGTTTCTGTCAAGGAATCGGATAGCTTGTGAAGAGGTGTGGTGGGGCGCCATTACGTTGAAACCACATTGACTTCAGACTCTACAACGAATGCTTTAAAATAAGCTCGATCACACCTTCCGTTAGGATGACGTCAGTATAGCTCTTTTCAGTGAGGCTGATTTCAAGGAAACAACGCCAGCAATAAGACATTAAAATATACCTCACCATACATTCACCGGCTACTGCACTTGGTGATTATGTTGACGGAGCCAGTGCGGATTCTCGTCCGAGGAGTAGTGGGCGTTACGGAAATTTATATTTCCACTTCTGCAACAGATTGTTCCGAAGGCAAGAGGCAGAACTTTGTTAAAAATGTCTGCCATTTGGTCTTTATGAATGGTCGCCTAATTAGCGAAATCGATGCGTCTATTATGATCTTCTAGATTTAAAACTTGGTGGAGGCAGACATGATAGGAGTGAAGCTTGGTTTCTGAAAGCACTCCACATCAAAGACGGGCTAACTCCAGAGTTTTTCGTAATCTCCCTCACGCTGGCGTCCGGCTTCATATTTAGATATGCAAAAGTATAAGTCTTCAAGTCTTCCGCTAAAACGGCGGCAGGCTTTCTCCGTTGTTGATTTTCAATCCGGAGGGCAATTTCGTCTGTTTCCTACACATGCGTTGCAATGATGTCAGAATGCCGACCTCTTTTTGGCTGATTGAAAACAAAATAAAATTGGGTAGGCCTCGAGGCATCTTGCATTGAGGTCTACCCCCTTTCCTTTCAATCAAAGCGAACAAGAGCTCGGCGTGGTTGTGACGTCACCGCAACTCCTTTACATGAAGCAGGCGATTTGCTATCCGCATGGATTCTGTCGAGCGAAACAGATAAAAGGTTTCGAGGAAATTACCACGAGCTGGCACAAGGCGCGCAGCATGTTGAGTGGCGAAAATCTTTGATGCCCTAGTTGCATTTTCTTGCGCATTGACATATCTATCATAATTTATACATTGAGACAAATAGAAAATAAAATAACGAACAGCAACGGACAAGACAAAACTTTGTACCGTCTTCTTTGTTCTACTTGGTTTCAGCTTAGGTCCGAGCGTGGCCTTTGTTGTGAGCTAAGGTCCAATCAAACAGCGCAAAAAGCGCAACGTCATGGCGTTCTTCGCTCTTGATAGGACGAGCCGGCGGAGGAGCACGCACAGAAATACGTCAAACACCGCCGGTCCTATCAACTCCGGAGAGCACGCCATGACGGTGCGACTTTTTCGCCATTAGATTGGACATTCGGCTCATAACGTCGCCCACGCTCGGACCTAAGGTGAAACAAAGTTTAGTTTAATTCCTTCATGACTCAGGGTTTATATTGTGATGTTTGCTAACCAGGTCGCCTTAACACTTTCGCTTCTTGACCGTATCTACTTTTCTTCGGTTGAAAACGCATGCTGGCAGGCCACCCTACAACCACGGCCGCTCGGTAAAATACAAGATACGGCCCGCCAGGTCGCGCCGCCATAGATAGGCGAAGGCAAGATGGCTCAGTTTACGCTACTGGCCGCGTTGGCACTAATAGTCGTGTACGCTCCGGGTAATCCTGGAGACGTTCGCTGCTGAGTAGGAGCGGAGAGATAAAGATCAGCGGAGCAATACCACGAAACAAGCAAACCAGCACCGGTGTTGAACCGCAGCAGTCATCGACCGGTAGCGCCGCCATGCACGCTGTGGACAAACGGCCTGGCATCTAAGGTCACCTAATTTTTATCCCCACTAGGCTTTTTCTTTGGGGCTACGTCAAGAAATAATTGTGTGACACCGAGCCGACAAGTGCGAATGACTTAAGACAGATTGTCACCGCTTGTGCACATTTTCCACGGGAAATGCTCAACCGAGTAGTGTCTGGATTGAAATATAGAATTCTAATGTGAATTGTAATAGGGGTTAGGCAATTTTAACATATCTTGTAAAGCGCTCGTTGTATTAAACAAAATCAAAACGTAATTAAGCTAATGTAACAAAAAAATTATATTTTTAACAAGTATTGTGACGTTGCAAGAGTGGCATTAAACAGGGCGCAGATGACACTACACCTGCATCTTGTAATAACGCTCGAATTCCGACCTCGGCGAATAAATGCGACGAGGGAGGCACTATAACATGTGGGAGACCTAAACATATAACAGGAAACAGTATGATGTGCCCAAATAGTGTAAAACTTATTAAACATTTCAGTCTAGATATACAACAATGGGAATGGAAGTCTGGCACTAAGGTATAGCCAGAAGTAGAATATAATATTGGGAGCTAAAAGGTATTTTCGACTCCTTTTTTGCATATTTACGAAAAATAACTCGCAAAGGTTATTTACATGTGAACATTCTCCGTCACTCAGAGTAGTAAATGAAATGCGTGTAGCATTGGGTTCGGATTGCACACTCAGGCAAGAAGTTAATAACTCTACGCGAGCAGGTTTTCCTTATTCTTTTTGTTTTTCTGAGGAGCGCTTGATTGGTGGCTAGAGCTCGAACTAGTCCTGGCATTACAGGATCGCCCACGTGAAGGAGAAGTGGGGAGCCGATCAACGCAATTCAACTGCCATTATCATCTGTGTCTGGGAAACAATAGTCTGAGTGAAAAGAGGTAAGTATTCGCCAGGTCATGAACGGTACGCAATGATAAAACGGCAAAGCAACATTTAATGAATAAAACAAAATGGTAAAAACTGCCCCCCCCCCCCCAAAAAAAAAAAAGAAGTGAAGGTGACTTACTATTTTACGTTTTTTCTCAACTTGCCCGAGTGATTGCCGCGACCGCGTTTAAAAAATTCTCGCTCTGCAAATTAGCTATACGACAGTGTAGCACACAAACTTAATAACGGTATTTTGCTTGCGGCATTTTGCCTGATAGCTGATCGACGCTGACCGTAATTTTGAAACATGGCAACGTGTTTTTTTTTTAGTAGCTTGATCGAATTTATTTGTTTCAGAAGGTTAAAGTTGTAAAAAAGTTACCACAACTCGCAGTGATCTCACTGCTCATACTAACTGCTTCACAATTAAAGGTATATCCGGTTCGACAAACGCATTTGACTAGTCTTCTCCATCAAGTTATCTGCGAATGGAACAGCCTACCATCTTCCATCATTATTATCACAGACCCCAAAGATTTCGTCTCTATTTTACGGGTTAATCTTTCTTGTTATCAGCATTCGTTTCCATTTTATTTTTAACTTAGTTTACACTGAATACATTAAATTTATATGTGTTTCTGTATCTTGATTTGTATAAATATTTATTATCCCCTCCTTCCCCACCCTCCACTCCCTTATGTAATGCCCGAACCGGGCCCTTAAGGTGTAATGAATAAATGATTGAATGAATGTAGTGTCATTGCACATGTGTCCTTTTTATACCGTGAATAAATAACATGTCTTCTCTTTCGCCGATAATTGTTCTAAATATATTTGGGGCAATATAACTTCACCTATTGGAGTACAGATAAAAAATGAAAGCCGTTTACAACTCCCTGTAACGCCGAATTGGAGCGCAGCTCTTGAGGAGGAGGAGAAGGGAGGGTACTCAGGGGAGGGTATACCCCTCCTCATCCTCCTCCTTCTCCTCCTCCCCTCATCCTTCAATCTCCTCCGGGGGGGGGGGGGGGGGTCACGTGACCTCGAAGGGGGAGGTCACATGACCTCAGGGGGGGGGGGGGGGGGGCTCGGCTCCCAACATGCACCGCGCGGTTACGCCGGTGGCGACGCCGACGCCGCTCAAGCCGGAAACGGGCGCCTAAGAGTTGCGCTCTAAAATTGCGAGTGTCACGCGATGATTAACAGGAGCGGTTAAGCTTGAGATTTATATTTTTGTAGTAGTCACATATGGGGGGCGGGGGGGGGGGGGTTGCGCCCCGAGTACGAATAGCCGCTGTCTGCTTGGCTCAGCTACGCGCACGCGCGACACGCGACACCAGATTGCATGGCTTCTCTCGAAAATGTCGCAGCAGGTACGCGAGGCCACGCGCTCCGCTGGTTCGTTGCGTTTGGTTGAGCGCTGTACTTTGCGCCATCCACAAAGAAGTGGCGTCGGTCTGTACCTATTTCTCTACGAGCTATGCTCATCCGTTGAATTTAGCTTAACATAACACCGTTAAATAACATAACAAAACGGACAATAGTGTTTGCACGTATACTGAAAAGCGATTCCAATGCAAGCTACCTTCATTATTGCAAATCAAATCGCACTGTGAAATCTCAAAGTTATTATATTCGCGAGCGCCGACATAAGACGCACGCGATGACTTTAAATTTTGATAGAATGTCCAGCGCAGCGCGAAGCGCGAGGCGCGAGCTCTTTAATTCCTTTTCCTCTACAAGCTGTACATATATACAACGAGACTACAGCGCTATATAAGAGTCTGTGTCTCACATCTTCCCTTTTCTAACAAGGAAAGGTCAAGTGGCGTAACGTTTTGGTCGAACAACACATCTTCCACTTTTCGTGTGTGTGTGGCTCGTGTCGGTACATGCAGAAACGGACAGTACATTCGCTGTACTTCTTCGATGTTGGGTGGTTTCGGCGGTCGCTTCAGGCATCGGGACTAAGCGTGTCCTGTAGCGGCGAACGGACGTATCGCCAGTGTCCACCCAGTATGATCTCGGCTAGTCAGCTGACCTCGGGACAGTGCCGAACTTCTCGAGGTCCATTACCCAGACGTCCCTGTCGATGTTTAAGTCGGGAATATTTCGCACTCCATGGCGAGAATCAAACCAGAGTTTCTGCTTCTTCCTGCTTTCTTCTTCGTAAGCCATTAGTTTCTCTTTGTCTGGGAGACGAGGAAGCAGGCTGTTTGAAGGAGTTGAAGTGTTGTTCTGATTCTTCTACCTACTAGTAACTCCGCAGGTGAGTAACCGTTCTTGAGGGGGCTGGCCCTGTAGGTAAGAAGTCTCCCGACTTTTTTAGAGATCCCTTGATTATTTTTACGGCAGCTTCTGCTAGACCGTTACCCTGTGGATAACGGGGGCTTGAAGTTATGTGTCTAAACCCATATTCTTTCGCAAAGACTGCGAACGATGAATCGGGTCCTTTGGAAAACTGTGGTTCATTGGCACTGATGACTACCTCCGGTATGTCGTGTCTTGCAAAGATGGACTTACAGTGTGTGATGACAGCGTTGCCAGTCAAGCTAGTGAGCTTCACTAACTCGGGAAACCTCGAGTAGTAATCTGTGACAATCAGCCACCACGACCCT
This sequence comes from Ixodes persulcatus, assembly GCA_013358835.2. Classification (NCBI taxonomy): domain Eukaryota; kingdom Metazoa; phylum Arthropoda; class Arachnida; order Ixodida; family Ixodidae; genus Ixodes; species Ixodes persulcatus. Next base: position 1,319,198 of record JABSTQ010009074.1, on the reverse strand, counting down.
CCAACAAAGAAAAGGTCCATGCCGACTTTTTGCCATGGTCTTTCCGGAAACTCCGTGGGCTTCAGTGGCATTTTCCTGTTTCCTTTGTGTTGGAGGCAAGTCCGACATGACTTCACCAAGTTCTCAATGTCAGCGTCGATTGTTGGCCACAAAACCGCGTTTCTTGCCCTCGCGCGGCATTTATCTATGCCAAAATGACCTTCGTGCAGAATGCGAAGAGTTGCTTCCTGGAACTTTTTCGGGATGATGATTCTTGTGCCATGCATAAGGACGTCTTCGACTTCGGTGACATGGTCTTTATGCGGCCAGAACTCTTTTAGGCAAGGCTGCAGATCACGATGACTTGGCCAGCCTTTTTGTGTGAAAGAGCAGAGTTGGCGGCAGGACCCATCTTCTTCTTGTTCCCTTTTCAGCTCGTGCAACGAAAGGGGAGAAACTGGCAGCGTTGAAAACAGCTGGTTTATGTATCCTTCAATCTCATTTTCCCGCTCGTTGTCCTCGATCTTTCCTTGGAGTGGAGACCTTGACAAAGCGTCAGCGGCGGTGATGTCTTTGCCTGGAATATACATGGTATCATAAGCGTACCGCATTAAGCGCATGCGCATCCTCTGCAGTCGAGGTGTCAGGTCGTCAATCGCTTTCAACCCAAACAGCGAGACAAGAGGTTTGTGGTCTGTTTCCAGGCAAAACTTAGTTCCGCAGACGTAGTCGTGAAACTTCTCGCAGGCCCAGACGAGAGTAAGGCCTTCCTTTTCGATCTGAGCGCAACGGCGTTCAGTGTCGGTTAATACTCGGGGAGCATAGGCAATGACAGCGTAGCGACCGTCGTCTTGCTGCTGGCGTAGGACAGCGCCCAGGCCATGCGAGGAGGCATCCGCCGTGACTTTAGTTGGTCTCTTCGGGGAGTACATCGCGAGGACTGGATCTGATAAGAGTAGTCTTTTCCAGTTTGAGAATGCTTGTTCCTGCGCGGTCTCCCAGATGAACTCTTGTTTTGATGACAACATGCTTCACAGTAGTTGTAGCAACTCTGCCATGTTGGGTACATAACGACCTAAGCAGGTGGCCATGCCCATCAGTCGTCGGAGTTCAGTCTTGGAGGTTGGCCTCGGCATCTCAGTGACTGCTTTTATCTTGTTCTTGTCCGGTCGTACGTGATTATTCTCGATGATGTACCCCAAGTACTGTATCTTCGTTAAGCCAAACTGGCATTTTTCTCTGTTCAGGGTCACGCCTGCGTCTCGAACTCACTCGAGAGTAGCGCGTAGTCGTTGTTCGTGCTGTTCCTTCGATGGTCCCCAGACAAGGATATCGTCCATGTGGCAAGCAACACCTTCAAGACCCTGGAGAATGTCATTCATGCGCCGTTGGAAGTGTTCCGGGGCAGAGCAGATTCCAAACGGTAGGCGATTAAATCAAAAGCGACCGAAGGGTGTGATGAAAGTGGTCAGCGCTTTACTTTTCTCGCTTAAAGGAATCTGCCAAAATCCTCATGTGGCATCCATTTTTGAGAACCAGGTGGCTCCTTGCAGCGTCCCAAGGGTGTGTTCCACCGCCGGAATTGGATGCCATTCGCGCAGGACGAACTTGTTGAGCTCTGTGTAGTCTACACATATCCGCAGTGTTCCTGACGGTTTGGGTACCACCACCATTGGAGCACACCAAGCGGCGGGTTCTGTTACGGGGGTGATGACGCCGATTTCTTGCATCCGTAGAAGCTCCTCTTTTGTCTTCTCATACAGGGGAAGAGGCACCCGACGAGGAGACGTGAGAGCATGCGGAGTGGCGTCATGTCGAAGCAGTATGTCACACTCTTGTTGTAACTTTCCAAGACCTTGGAAGACCTCAGGGAAGTCTTTGTTGACGTTCAACACCGAAACTGAGCTGAGGGAGCTGAACAGTCCCAAGCGATTGATGGCTGGCTTGCCGAGAGTGCGGTGCGGAGGAGCGGAAGGATGTAAACGTCTTCGACGCTTTCTCGGCCGTTTAACTTGAAATGGAGCTTGGCCACTCCCGAAATGCGAAGAGCTTTACCATCAGGTCCCTGAAGTTGACGCGTTGTGGGGTTTAGAAAGATATGCTTGAAATGCTGACGGTACTGTCGTTCTGGAATGACAGTCTCGTCCGCCCCTGTGTCAATCTTGAAGATCAGTCTTTTCGCTTCTACTTGCGGGGTGACTTTCCAGATTGACGAGGTAGTTTCACCCACCAAACCAAGGAATCCTGGCTCTTTTTCGATTGTATGCAGCATTTGCACTGACCGGCAAACAATCGCATAGTGACCTTTCTTTCCGCACATTTGGCACGTGTCACTTTTTGCTGGGCAGAGAGCTCGCGCGTGCCGCTCTTTGCAGCACCAGCCACATGAGCGGGCTTGATTTTTCTTGCCGCTGCCTTTTGTGGGTTGATGCTGCGCCTTAGACGGTGGCTTGGCGTCGGAGTCGTGTTAAGCAGGCTTGTTCTTTCACGCGTGTAGGGCATCCACGGCTACAGCTTCTTTGTGATGGCCTTGACGGAGTTCTGCCTGTTGTAGCTGAACAGACTCGTTCTGACGCGCAACGGTGAGTGCCTTCAAGAGATTGAGGTCGGGGTCTAACTGAACAGTTTGCGACACCTTGTGATTCTTGAGGCCTACGACTAGCCTGTCTCGGATCAGTTCCTCGAGGAGTTCTCCGAAGTTGCAGGTGTCCGCTAGGGCATGGAGAGCTGTAGCAAAATCTTCGACGGACTCACCGTTCAGCTGGACTATGGTGTTGAATTTCGTCCGTTCGAAGATTACGTTTCTTCGAGGAATGAAGTAGTTGTCGTAGCTCTTGAGCACCACGTCGAAGTTTTTCTGCTCATCGGACGTCAACTTCAACGTGTTGAAACTGTCCTCTGCCTGGGGGCCCATGAGGTAAACCAGCGTGTCGACTTGACTCTCCCTTGGACGGTCGCAGAGTCCCGAAGCAGCGCGGTAGCGCAGGAACGGCTTCTTCCATTGAGGCCAGTCTGACGGCGACGAAAACGTGAATGGGTCAGGCGGCGTAATCTGGAACGAAGTCACGTTCGCTGGCGTCTGGCTTGGACGTTCCATCCGGTTACGGGAAGTCAGGTCCGTCGGCAGTTTAAGAGCATAGGTCCGTCAGGGCAAAGGCCATTAGGGTGTGCTGACGTGTCATTCGAGAGGAGAGCAGTGGTCAGCACATCCCACTTCTGACACCATGTTTGATAGAATGTTCAGCGCAGCGCGAAGCGCGAGGCGCGAGCTCTTTAATTCCTTTTCCTCTACAAGCTGTACATATATACAACGAGACTACAGCGCTATATAAGAGTCTGTGTCTCACACTATGCTCATCCGTTAAATTTAAACTTAACATAACACCGTTAAATAACATAACAAAACGGACAATAGTGTTTGCACGTATACTGAAAAAGCGATTCCAATGCAAGCTACCTTCATTATTGCAAATCAAATCGCACGGTGAAATCTCAAAGTTATTATATTCGCGAGCGCCGACATAAGACGCACGGGATGACTTTAAATTTTGAATCGGCTCGTGGGATCAGGCCGTAAGCTGATTTGGGATTGGGTCATAGCTTCTTTTCAAGTATTCACGGCAACTTACGCGTCACCCCACAACATTCTGACGCATCTTCGGCAGCGAAACTGATTCCACTCCAGGCAAGCTTTTTCCGGGTTACACTTTCAAGCTTGAGTGATTGCTAAAAGTCGCCACGCAATAACTCTAATTACAATTTTAAAGCGACTAGCTTTTGTGGGATCTTCAGTTCACTCTGAGGTACGTTTCTGGCTGTTTATCTTCTCCGCTAAATTTAGCCAGGAAAAGGGCATCACATCACTTTTTCTCGCGTGAAATACACACAAATAAATTTTCCCCGCTAATTTTAGTTGGGGAAAATGACATCACGGTATGTCACGCGACAAATATAAAAATACAGTTTCCCCGCTAGCTTTAGCGAGAAATTTGACGTCACATAATTGCAACAATCATTAAGTTTCCCCGCAAACTTTACCGGGAAAAATGACATCACATGATTTAAGACAAAACTCCGTGACTGGGGAAAAGACGAAGGACAACACAACATTCACAGTCTCAAACACAGCTGAATTTTGCTTCACAGAAGTTCGTGTTTTAATAGGGTTTTGGTGCCCCCAAACCAAAAGAAAATAGAAAGTGAGAATACTACTTACTCAAATGCTCAAGAAAGATGGAACTCAAGAAACAACCTACACAGGAGTTCGCACAAAGGCGAAACAACAAGTAACAAAAGGTGGGCTGAACCTTTGTCATTTCACCCAAACATTCAGATAAGACAAAAAAGAAAAAAAATGTCCACCCTTTCTAGGAACAAACCAAGAGGACCGTGGGGAAAAACCTCCAACGTCAAAACACCCAAACGATCCCCTATTGAAAAAACCAGCAAGGATATCAAGCTGGGCAAGTTGGTATAGCTGGTTTTTAAGCTGGTTCAAGCTCGTTCGAGCTGGTCTAGGTAGTAATCAAGCTGGTTCAAGCTGGTTCGAGCTGGTTCAAGCTGGTTCGAGCTGGGACTGCAGCTGGGCAAGCTGGTACTTGAGCTGGTTCGAGCTTATCATGCTGGTTCGAGCTGGTTCTGAATCTGGCCCAAGCTGGTTCAAGCTGGCTAAGCTGGTTCAAACTGGCCAAGCTGGTTCAAGCTGGCCAAGCTGGTCTTGCTGGGAGCGCGCACGCCAAGGTCGGCGAGAGCTTGTCAAACTGGTATTGCCGGGAGCGCGCGCGCCAAGGTCGGCTGGGGTGGGGACGATGCAACGTCCTGTTCTTTGTCCTCTCGTTTTTGGTAGACGACCGGGCGCTTCAGGCACGCTGCGAGCTTCCTTTGTGTGCGAGACAAGAGAGAGAGAGAGAGAGAGAGTGGTAGGAACGGAGAATTTGGGACACGTTTGGCTATCTTAGGCAGATTTTCGAAGGGACGGCTGTGTGCGCGTTGTTTGGCGACTACTTCAACGGCGGTGCAAGCGAAGTGGGATTTAAAGGGGCACTGACACGTCAAAATCATATTTTTTTTTAGTATCCGAAACGATTGAAAACGATGCCGGGACATTACCCTCAAAATTCGAAACTTGAAATTTCAGTATTTGTGAATTAAAAAAAACAATTTCCAAATGCCGAATTTGAAGTTCCCACGCGATCCGCGCCAGTACAGTGAGTCAAATTTTGCGGTCTCCTGAGACTCGACTTTTTTTCAGAGCTCCGCCGTTGCCACGGCAACCCCAAGCGAGATGGAGGTGATATCAGGGCCGGCGCGGGAAAGAACCGGTTTCTTTCCCCACTCGCCGTGTTGCTCGCCGACGATGCCGCCAAGTTTTCCGCGGGAGGGTACAAATCTAGGAAGCAACATGACACCGAACTCTGATTTCTGGTATTTCAGAAAGAGGGGCCGTAGGGCGCTCGCAATTGCGTTAAAAAACATGTTTTACGATTGCCGTTATTAAATGTTATAGAAATGTCACCTACAAAGCTTCTAAAATTCCTGATTTTTGACGTCACCGATGAAAAGAAGCGAGGAGGTGAGCGCGGGAAATTTAAACGCCAAAAATAAAAAGGCACACGCGCGCGCGGGGAAATTTTTCTTCGCGATGCGGTTTTTTTGCGTGTCTGTGACTACAACTTGCATCGTTTTAGACAATAAAAAAATACGACCTTTGGGTTGTCAGTGCCCCTTTAAGGAGACAGCGAGCGGCAGTCCGTTCAGCGCGGGAAGAAGTCGGATGCCCCGACTGAGGCGTCGTTTCGGGTCTTCGAAAATCTGTGCTTGTGAATGACGGTGGTGCCGAGGAGCATCGCCAATGCCACCCAAGCCACACGGATTTCTTCGCCTCTGCCGACTACGCAAGGGAACGCTTCGCCCCCATTATGGGCGGGACCCAGGTTCGCGTCTCTCATTCGTGTAGTATTTTTTATTGTTGTTGCCTGTTTTTGGCGTGTGTCTAGTATTTTTCGTGTTGAGAGATAAACAATCTAGTTTTAATAGCATTGTTTGTTTTGCACCGAGAACCACTGTCTGTGCGCCGGTTAGTGCTGTGTCAGCGCAGTGGATGTGTATCATCTGAGCTCATGTGAGCAGACCGCGAATTCGAAAATAATAAATTAGATGCCGAGCTGGCTTTTCTAAAAGGTTTGGCTTGTTTACCTGTGTATTTATTTAAACTAGTTAAACTGGTGGGAAAGTCCACCAGCCTAACCATCATGAGCAGTTCACCCATCATGACCCCGCATTTGCCCAGCATTCACCCAGCACGACCCAGCATCCAACCAGCTCGACCAGCACGGCAAGCTGGGCATGCTGAAGCAATAACCCAGCATGAAGCTGGGATGTTGGGACCAGCTTGTGCTGGGCATGCTGGAGCAATAACCCAGCATGAAGCTGGGATGCTGGGACCAGCATGAAGGTGGGATGCTGGGACCAGCTTGTGGTGGGCATGCAGGAGCAATAACCCAGCATGAAGCTGGGATGTTGGGACCAGCTTGTGCTGGTTTTTTTTTTCAATAGGGCGAACACAAAACAAAAGACAGGACACAAAAAGTGAGACGGTTGGGGCTAACAAAGGAACATGCCGACACTTAGGTTGGAGGGTTACCTTGCTCCAAAACAAAACAAAGCGATCACATTTGTTGAAATTTTCTTAACTCTGTATTTAAACTAAGGAATGGAGTATTTACGGCATTACTATGATTAATAATAGCAAGGGACTCTTTTACTAACCGTGTGTTGTCATCTCCCTCGGTTAACACAACGTAGGTGAACTGCCAAAGCGGTGCACAATTATTGCACTCAATAACACTTGATGTCACGTGACCCCAGTACCAATTCAGTTTCCAAGCTAAATTTAGCGGTAAAAAGAACGTCACATGGCTTAACGTCATGTGGCCTACACAAAAATTCAGTTTGCCTGCTAAATATGGCGGAATAATGACACGCAACATTTCCGCGTCTCCTTCATTAATGTCTGAGCTAATTGCATAATTAGAAAGCAATATATATTGGTTCTGCCCAAATAAAAAAAAAATTCAATCGATTTAGTCATAGTAAGCGCCCATAGAGGGCCATTTCTATGGCCCTCTATGGTCGGCCATAGAAATCCATAACGACAGCTACAGCCAGCTATAGAAAAATCTATGGCCCTGTGTCTAAAGACTGGCAACCAATACATTTTCTTTACCCGCCTATAGAAATTTCTATGGCCAGTAGTCTAAAGACTGGGAACCAATAAATTGTCTTTAACCTTCTATAGCAGATTTTATGGCCCTGAGTCTAAACACTGGGAACCAATAAAATTTCTTTAGATGCCTATAGAAAATTATATGGCCCCACGTCTAAAGGCAGCGAACCAATAAATGTTCTTTACCCGCCTATAGAAAATTCTTTGGCCCCGAGTTTAAAGACTGGAAACCAATAAATTGTCTTTATGCGTCTATAGAAAAATTTATTGCCCGAGTCTAAAGACTAAGAACCAATAAATTTTCTTTCCACGCCTGTAGAAAATCACTACCGGCGCTTACTTTTTAGTAAAAACACTCCACGTTAGAAAATTAAATCAATACTGAATTTCTGCAATACCGGTGACAAACCATGACCCAAGATATGTTCTCTGCTGTTGCAACGAGTCGTGAAAACCAGCAATACTGTTTCTTTGAAAAATCCATTGAAATACTTGTGCAACAATTAAAATGAATTATTACTTCCCAAAAGTGAAAATAAATTACACTCGCACAGAACACTGCAATCAAGCAATAGCTTGATTGCAATCTTCAGAACCAGTGTACTGCATGTCATCACTGCATTGTCAAAGTATTCATCAAACTCATTAAAAAGATAATTAATACATTTTAGTTAATTAGCCTAATGATCTACATTTGCTTTTTTCAGGGTTTTGAATTAAGAGATGGGGGCTATTTCAAGAGACAATTCAAATAATGTATTAAGTACGAGTAATATTTGCTCCGTCTCTCTGTGTTTTTGCGACAAATAATGGGTCACCGGCAAAATCGGATTCAAATAGTAGACTGCCATATATACAGGTAGTGCGAACAAAGCATATATATAAAAGCCTGGTGGCGCTGCGTTGTCGCTGTTGTGTGGGGTAGTATTCTGCTTGTGATAAGTGTATTCTGTGTGTTCAGAGATGTATGTATATCTACCATGTAGCGCTCAAAAGTCAGGGGAACTTAAAGAAAAAAACTTTTTTTTTGAGTTTGCTGGCTAAAGAGAGCCATAGGGTAAGCCATGGGGAATTCTTTAGCCAACCATTAGACAAGCTAAATAGCGCTATGGTTGCACAGCGATAGGTCCATAGACAAAGCTAAAGAGGCCCATAAAGGCGACCATAAAAAATGCTAAAGACAGCCATAGAAAATTCTTTAGCTAATTGGGCCAAATAGCTAAAGCCGACCATACAAAGAATTTTCTATAGCCGACCATAGGACATTTCTGTATGGGCGGAAGGCTGCAAATTTTTATTCCAAGCATGCTAGCTAAAACAAAAGGCGGAAAATTTCATGCTTGAATTTTTTTTAATTCATAATGCGAAAATTTAATCGCAAAAAATAGAACATCCTTCATTCTCAATTTGAATCCAGAACGCGCGAATGCATGAAATAAACCTAATTCTCTCTTGCATCTAGGGGCGAAAAAAAGCCTTATAAGATTAACTTTTTGATATAGAAACCTTGCAGTAAATTTCAAGACGGGAATATGACACCAAACTATTTTGGCTATGTAATGCTTTATGGTTTATGGTTTTAAATATTTAAAGCATCACGGTGTTTAAGTGCAACAATTGAAATACACCACATTTCACAATTGTTATATATGTAACGAAAGCTAGCGCCACCTATGTTGCGACACCATAGATCTGGTGTTGTGTTAGCCCTACTGGAACACTTGTCGCAGACCCAGCCGGACGCCATTGTAACAATAAACAACATGTTATGTTTTAAATCCACTCCATACTGTGAATCCAAAAGTCTAAAAGAACCCACGCATAACATGGTGACAGAAGTGGGGTAAGCGAGTAAGCAGCATCTACCACAGAAGCGATGGCGTTGTTTTTTCCACCGATTCAAGCCTTCTCGGCAGCCGCCAACCCCGCAGAGGACTGGAGCGACTGGAAGAAGAGCTTCACGATCTACGAACGTGCAACAAAGTACCACAAGAAAGACGACGAGACACGGATTGCTCTGCTGTTACACGTTGGAGGCGCGGAACTCGTGCAGAAGTACCACGCATTCACATTTCCGGCGGCGCAGCAGAAGTTCGCCGACGTTCTTCAGCGTTTCGACGAGCACTTTGAAAGGTACCGCAACACAACGCATGCATTCTACGTGTTCCATAACTTAAAACAGTCGAAAGACCAAACGTTCGAGGCCTTCGCACAAGCCGTAGAAAAGCAGGCAGATCAATGCGCTTTCGGTGAAGCTCGCAACCGAATGATCACCGACCGCCTCGTTCATGGAATAAATGAAAACTCGCTGAGAGAACGCTTGTTGCGCGAGAAGAAACTTACACTCGACAAAGTCAAGGACCAGTGTATGGCAGCGCAGCTTTCCAGAACGTACGCCCAAGAGATGCAGCCACAGCGTCCGGAGGTGCTCGCAATACATCGCCGCGGTCCACCAACTTCACGGCAGTATGACGCTGTGCGGAAACTAAGTGAAGGAGCGCCCACTCACCGCCAGCCACCACAGCCTCGTCACAACTCGCAAAGAACGTGCTCCAGGTGTAGCCAATTTCACCAGCCACGACAGTGCCCAGCATTCGGACAACAGTGTTACAACTGTGGCCAGACAAACCATTATGCTGCGTTGTGTCAGCAGCCACATCAGCCTCGTCCGTTGCAGTCGCGTCATGCCCACGTCGTGCAAGAGCTGCAGGAGGATGCACCTCTCTCCTTGGATGTGCTGACTGTTCACACCGTTCAGCACTCGTCTTCATGGAACCAAACAGTGAACGTCAGTGGACACGACATTGTGTTCAAGCTGGACGCTGGATCAGATGTGAACCTAATTTCAATGGAGCAGTTCCAGAAGTTGCGGGATCCCCCACCACTAAACAGCCCTGGTGCTTGTGTGACTACTTACACCGGTGAGCCGTTGCCACTACGTGGAGAGTGCTTTCTAAGATGCAGCGTACCTGGCACATCGGCAACATTGAAGTTCTGCATAGTTGGCATGTCAACTGCTGCCATCTTGGGTTTGGATGCTTGCCGGGAGCTGAAGCTAATACAACTCAACAAACTCAACTGGAACTCGGTTGATGGCACTACAGAAAAGGATGACACACCAGAGCGCATTATTGATGAGTACAAGGATGTCTTTGAAGGAACAGGCCGTCTCCCTGGAGAGTTCACAATAACTCTAAAAGAGAATGCACAACCAGTCATTTCGGCACCACGAAAGATCCCATCAGCCATGGAAGACAAGGTCAAGCAGGAACTGCAGCGCTTGGAGGATGAGCATGTGATTGCTAAGGTCACTGAGCCCACTGACTAGGTCAGTCCGATTGTCATCGTAACCAAGAAGGATGGCTCTCTGCAGATTTGTTTAGACCCACGAAAACTTAATGAAGCAATCAAGCGCCCGCATTACCAAATGCCAACGTTTGAAACCCTCGTCTCAAAGCGACATGGATCATCGGTGTACACTCTACTGGATGCCTCTCATGCCTTTCATCACATGCAGCTTGATGATGCAAGTTCTCGGCTGTGCACTTTCACTACGCCGTTCGGACGCTACCGGTTTCTGGTCATGCCTTTTGGACTGAGCTGTGCACCTGAGATGTTTCAGCAAGCAATGGACCAAGTGTTTGCGTCAGAAGAAAACATCAACCCGTACTTCGACGACATCCTAATTACGTCCAAGTCCATGCGTGAGCATTCCAAGCAACTGCGACAGGTGCTGGAAAAAGCCCGTTGCTCAAACTTAAAGTTCAACAAGGACAAACTGAAGTTGGCAGTGTCGGAGGTGAACTACCTTGGTCGTGTGTTGACTGCCAAAGGAATTCAGCCAGATGATGCCAAGCTCAAAGCAATTGTGCATTATCCTCAGCCAACCAACCGACAAGATCTTCAGCGCTTTCTGGGCATGGCTACTTATTTGACGAAGTTTGCCCCACAGCTAGCTCAACGAACCCATCAACTGAGGCAGCTGTTACGGAAAGACACTCCTTGGCTCTGGGACGCTAACACACAGAAGTGCATTGAAGAAGTGAAGAAATCACTCTCCGAAACTCCCATCCTTGCATTCTACGATGCAACCCAGAAGACAACCCTGTCGGTCGACGCAAGCTCGTACGGATTGGGGGCTGTGCCGCTACAGCGAGGCAAACCAATTGCTTTTTCATCTGCAACACTGTCAAGTGCTCAACAGAAGTACGCCCAAATCGAAAAAGAACTGTTGGCCATTGTGTATGGTGCAGAACTCTTCCACTATATTTTGTATGGACCCCCTTTCGAAGTGGAGACTGATCATCGACCTCTTCTCGGTCTCGTGAAAAAGCCATATGATGCGGTGTCTCCCAGACTCCAACGTCTCTTACTACGACTGCAGCCGTATGATGCACAACTGGTCTTTGTGCCAGGAAAAGAGCTCGTTGCAGCTGACGCATTGTCCAGAGCTCCTCTGACCTCCGTCTCAGTTGACACATCATCGGTGGACACCCGTCAATCAGTCTGCCTTCTCGTTGGAGCCTCGTGTGAACCCCTAAATCTCATCAGAGTGCAAACAGCCGCCGACCCAACCCTGCAGCGTGTGGTCAAGTATGTCCAAGACGGCTGGCCAGAGAGACACGAAGTACATCCATCAGCACAGAGGTTTTGGGACTGTAGGGAAGAACTTCACTTCGGAGAAGGACTGCTCTGTCGAGGACTCCGCCTTGTGATTCCCGAAGCTGCTCAACCAGCAGCACTCAAGAAACTTCATGTGGGGCATCGCGGAATGTCAGCATGTAAAGCTCGGGCTCGAGAAGCACTTTACTGGCCAGGAATGACACAAGATGTGGAAGACATGGTAAACATCATACACCGGACATCAACGCACCACTACCCTCGGTCGAATGGGCAAGCAGAGCTAGCAATCAAGACGATCAAGGACACACTCTGCAAGACAGGACAGTCGGGTGAGGACCTGGACATGGCCCTCCTCACCTACCGCTCAACGCCAACATCCACGCTGCCATCTCCAGCAGAAATGCTTATGGGCAGAAAAGTTCGCACACTGCTTCCAGTACATCCGAAGCTACTGATTCCAGACTACCCTACGAAAGCCCACCAGCAAGGACTTCAAGCTCGTCAAAAGGAACAACACAAGCATGGAGACCAGCACACATCCACCCTGAAGCCGCAGAAACCTGGACAGCAAGTCTGGTTCTGGCTGAACAACAAGTGGACACTGGGTGAGATCGCAGCATTGGGTCCAGAGCCACGCTCGTTCATCGTACAAGGAAACGGTGGAGGCACATACCGCAGAAACCGCTACCACCTTAGAGAAGCCCACCTGCTACCAAGGGATCGAGAGGCACCACCCCAAGTGCAAAGGAGTGTGGAGGATTTGTGCCCATTATCTGACTTAGATGAAGACTCTTCCCGGACAGCGAATGTACCATGTGATACCAGCAGTTGACCGACAACCTCAGGTCACACACGTTCAGGAAGACAAGTCCGTCCTCCAAACCGCATAAACTTGTAAAAAAAAGGAAAAAAGGGGCGTGTTATATATGTAACGAAAGCTAGCGCCATCTATGTTGCGACACCATAGATCTGGTGTTGTGTTAGCCCTACTGAAACACTTGTCGCAGACCCAGCCGGACGCCATTGTAACAATAAACAATACGTTACGTTTTAAATCCATCTCCATCCTGTGAATCCAAAAGTCTAAAAGAACCCACGCATAACAACAATAACCTCAGGGTTTGAGTGTTCCAACAATTACAACGTGACCACCATCTTCTCAGTGTCACCGTGAAGTTTTGGGGTTTTGCCAACACCACGTGATTTTATTACTTGAACAGCTCTGTTTACGAGATATAGACACTTTGTAACTGTACAACAAACCCAACTATAGGAGTTAAATGATATTTTATGCTTCCAGCACATTATCCTCTCTTATCAACTCACAGGCAGCTGTTGTCTACACTGACGTTGTTTCACTGTATTTTGCGTGCATTGATGTAGAAGAAGTTAGAACTACAAGACTACTGGCATTCACTTCCTGTCTAGCGAATATGTCATAAAATTCAATTTTATAATAAATTAAAAGGTTTTGAGGGGTATTACTGCCATATCTCTGTGTTGAGATTAGGCAATTTCAAACGAAGTCAATATAAACATATTGATTTTACTGGAGAATGGTGTTTTACTACACAACAAGAGCACATCGAAGTATCACAAAAGTCATGCAGCAAAACTCCATTCTCCGGTAAAGACACTGCATTTAACATTCACCAGCCTTCTTGCATTCTCGTTTTTGTTCGTTTAAGTCAGTGTCCCGGACTTACCAGTTATATATATATGTTTTTATTGTGTGCATTTGCAATTATCTGATCCCAAAGCTTTGTTACGGGAACTTATGGCGAAACCGAAACTACGTGCTCAAGAGCGATGAAACAATGGTACTAGGTTACCATGGCGTAAGGCATCGATAACTGACGTGAAATTCGTTTCGCGGTTTATTCGCCTTGCTCAATCAAACGAACACTTAAAAAAAATAGAACTGTTGCTGCTTCCCATTGATGTACCGCTTTGCTAACAACATTTGTCGTAAACATTAGTGTGTTGCGTATTCACACAGTTATCCTGCTTTAGCAGTGGATGAACTTCACACCAACACAGCAAAGTTCTTCACTCAAAATGTTTTTTTCTTTTTTTTTTGTTTGGCAATGTATTGTTCTGAAGGCCCGAAGAAGTCAAGGTAAAAAAAAAAGACTTGACAATCTTCGGACCTAGCCTAAGTCTTCGGCCCTATATTGCCAAACGAGAGCCAGAGTTAGGCTTCGCTTCCTGATGGTTCGGTTGTCATCCAGGCTCTTTCGGCCTCAGTTCCTGAGGAAATTTCAGAATTAAGCTTCGCTCTGCTTGATTTTATTCCACTTGAAATCTTTGGCTCATGTCTGGCCCTTCGGCAAATGTGTGGCAGACTAGAGAAAACCTAGATGTGACATTTATTTTGCTTGTAAGAATCCACGCGAAGTACTTTGGCCGTAACTAATGCCTCCGAACAAAGCATTATTAGGATCAAGGTAGGCCTCTATGATTACTAAATTAAGGCCCACTTACGGTTTCCTCTGGCGTGCTGCCAGGGCACAAATAGCGACCATTCTTCAATCTGGCATTATATGTGGAGATACCAGCAGGAGCCAGCAACCGTAATACCGGTCCGTAGCTGACCGGCATAAAGTAAACAGACCAGAGCACATATTTGGTGCCGTGAATACAAGGTAATACGCACTCTGTTCAGAGAATGACATCGACCTACATCTTTGAACTCAAGAGTTACCAAGAATGCGTTTTAAGGCTCTCAGAGTCGCGGAAAGTAGAATGGAACATTACAACAAAGGAGTTACAAAAACGTTTACTATGTATGTTGTACAAATTTCAGAAAGCAATATGTACAAACAAAATTGACAAGACATAATAAAATTTAAAAGGTTCTACATCTAGAATTGTACCAGAGACCCCAAGACTTTGCCCCCGGCGATCTGTCAATTTGCCGAAAGGAAGACTTGCGAAACGATACACTGCTACGCCAAACGTGAAACCTGTTTGGCTAGAAGAATTAGCATATCCTATAACCACAACACATAATTTCACGTCACTGAAAATATTCAAATAAGCTGTGGGAAATTTGGGTAGCGTATAGGGGCCAAGTGACTATACCCTATGACCTTATGAGGTGACTTGACGTCAAGAAAGGATTTAGAAAGGTTGTGAGGGGCGATAGACGCTCAGTATAACGTCATGGCACCTACAATATAGACCGGCGCAAAATGGGCAGACCTTTTTATTTGAGTAGTGATTTCTCCGACGGTAGAGGGCACTGAATCGCTCGCCGCCATTGAGTGGCTTCAATTCGGTTGATTTCGGCTTCAACGTGATCGTGGCTGTGTTCGTTTTTATGCCATTTTCTCTTAATCTGGTGGTAAAAATAAATATTGTGTAGCACATAACCAGTCAAGCAGTGGCATAAATACTCTTTGAGAACTACTAGGCAGTTTCCAGCGTAATTGTATATTTTTTTATGAATCCCTGCAGGTGTAAGTTTGTCGTTCGACCAGGTCGGCGGCAAAACAACTGAACGCAGGAAGATTTTCGTCGTCTAATTACGTAACCGCTGAAACTAGTTTCGGCAAAAATACGCCAAAAACGAAAGTAACGCTTGAATTCGCAATGAGAAAACAGACCGACAACTTGATTAAGAATGTTATGAATCGCGAAGGAAAATTAAGTCGGAAGTTTACTTCTCACTGCTTATTTTTGCGGACACCAACCTCTTGTGCATTCAGCAAACTGGAAAAGCTGTTTTTGTTAACAAAGAAATTTTAGAAAAAATCTATATTAGTTTGGCCTGCTTACTCTAAAGACATTTATTACTCGGGAAATATCTGGACAGCCCATCCTAGTCAGAGTATAGGATAAAAATTGAATGATTGGCCCTGCTAAGATTCTCAAAAATAGCATTTCGTAGTGCTGGACTTAAAAAATAAACGATTTGTTTATGGGAGCTTACGGCGTCCTCGGGATATGCGATAAGCGAGAGGCTGATCAACTGCAGTCTGACATCTCTTTTCCGTAAAATATTCCAAATGAATTAGAAGGGTACCAAGAGAAGTGAGCTTCGGTGGGTTTCGCTGAAGTCCAATGAAGCCACCACTTCATGGACCTGTGCAGACATATCTTCATTCTTTTGAACACGTGCTTTTTTTAGATTTCGTCGTCGTAGCCGCTGAAAGAGAATCTATAAGCGGCATTGAGATCGCTGCGTCATATAATGTGCGCCCCTGGAACCCTCAAGCTGCCAATCACAGTACCTAATATTGCGGCATTTGTTGTATCATGGTACACTGAAGCTGTACCACTCATGCAGTACAGTTTTACTTTTGAGCAGAGTTATGTTTAACTACATTTGAGGTATGTCCTCTTTAGCAGCGTAAATTGTGGCGATGAACGTACTATGTAGTGATTTTTAATACCTCACATGAATAGATTTTTCTAGGGTGCTTTTTTATATTTTTCTACAGAATTTTCGATTTTTTATGACAACACTTTCAGGGTGTTAGACACTAAAAGTGTAATAATTCAGAATCCAGTTTTACAAATATAGTATCAGGTTTGTTTTAATGGGTTAAGACAGGAAAACTCCTTTATATTTACAAGCTCTGTAGCTGCACGTCAACATATTGCGGTCGCTAAGATGATAACTGCGAAGAACCGTATAATTAATCTTCTGTGGTTGCGGATGTCTAATACATCGCCGAATTAGAGGAACTTTTAGCTTAGGTATACGAGGGGACAAACATATCTGCCTTCAGAATGCTTACTTGTATATTTTTTAGCAAATCCATCTAAACCTTTACAATCCGTGAAGTATTCGAAATGTAATAGATAATGGCAGGCTCCGGAAAAACCGTAGTTATTCATTACCGTAGCATGTACGAAACACAGCCTATGGACAAATAAGTTTAGAAGGAGGCGACAGGCAGCACAAAGTTTCTTAGCTGACGGCATGCGGCATGCCGAGCCAAGTTTGACTGATACTGCATTGCACTTTAAAATGTTCATTTGAAATAAATGAATATTAACCAGTGGTTAATTTCACGCGATTTCATACTTTGTGTTAAACCCGTGGAAATAGAAAGCATAAAGGCTACCTAACTCATTACTTCCTCCCGTTCATCAATGACGTTCGGAATAAAATGTCTTTGGGTATTCAAAAAATAACTATTGCTTTCGCCTTACTATACAAGAAAAAAAAACATTTTTTACGTGGGTTTAGGTAAGAATTTATACTCTCCGCTCATTATCGGAGGACAATGTAATATTAAGACCCACACCTTTCCTTTTAAAATCAATTCCGCGTATGAATGCATCTGCGTTTAACGACAGCGCAAACCATCTGCGTGACCCAGCGACCCAGTAAGTAGTTAAGCATTCTTAACCTAAGGGCACGTAATGTAATCACAGACGTCGCTTCTACGGTGTATGTACACGTTTTATATCATGTCAAAATAAATCACGCGATCATTGTGATTGATTTGTCCTATATTATATGAAAAAGCGTAGAAAACAAGGATCGAGTTTTTTACTCTGTGGCGCGAGAGGAACAATTTGGCCGCCTCACTAATAATCAAAATGTATTGGCGATGTTTAGTTTTTTTTTTTTTTTACAGCTTTAATAGTAGGAATTATCATGACTCTCTACAGTGTAACCATCCCCTACCTGGGTTCAGCCATGAGAGTGAGTATCTTTATGCCGGCCAGGTCACCCGTTGTACGTAATCCGTTTCGCTTTAAGTCCGACCCCGGCCGACGCTAATATACAATGTGGATTTTGCAGTTCCACGCCAGAATCCACGTGGACTTCACTCCGCCACATCGCCTGCGCCTTCCCTTTGTGCCACGCTGCGCCGTGGCGTTGGTTGTTTCTCCGGTTACTGCCGCCACCGCTGTGACGGCTGGCATATCCCATTTTCTTTTGCCTAATAAGTCCCGCGATCAAGTAAGTTGCTCCCGATAGACCGGTTTTTATCAGTCATTGCTGTTGAATTAGCTGCTGTTGTGTCTGTACTTGCGGCTGCATTATCGCCTGTTGATCGCGGAGAGCGACAGTTTCTCCCAGAAGCCTTTTGATGGCGATCGTGAGGCCCTGTAGAGATGGCTAACTCCTGGCCTCCTTTGCAGGGAAACAATCCTTTGGAGGCCCCCTCGCCGTGCGGAGGTTTTAACCTCGTTGGCATATGTCTGGCCCCTCGCCGCTAAGTTGTGCTCGGCAACTACTGAACCCAACGTGGGCGCCCTCTCCGGATCGGGACGTCCAGAGTCGAGTGCGGGAATGCCCTCCGAACTAAGTAGGGTTCCGGCAACTTTTTTCTTTCGGACGGTGTCAAGCTCGAAGGCCCGACGTTATTCCTTGGGTCATGTTTTTTTTTGCTTTTTTTTTTGGTTTCCCGGTCCAGGGACGGAGAACCGGGAACTTTCTAAATAATTGTGTTCTCGGGCTTGAGTTTCCGCCGCATTTGTGTGTAGCCTTAAAGGGCAACTCCGCTTCATTTTTGGTTTTGAAAAAACAATGCAGTCCTCTTCAGTATCGCCTAGGAAGACCACACGTCAAATATTACGACGCAGTGCTGTCTAAATGTGGCTTAAACGGTCCGGCAAACTTTGCAACTCAAGCGGGCGAATTCAGGCGCAACCAACAGCGCAGTCAAGGCTACGGCATGGGCGGAGCCAACGTTGAGCTAAACGTCATCATCATGGCCCCCTTTTGCTTGTTTTTACCTCTTCGGGCGAGCGTGGCGCATGACGTCAGCAACGTTGCCTCTCGGCGCTCAGCGGTGTCCACGTGATTGACGTAACGCGCCTGCGCAGCGCGCTTCTTGGGAGCCGTCCGGCCGCCCGCCGTGGTCCCGCCGTTATCGCCGTCTTCCGCGTCACAACCAACGTCGTCGTCTCCCCGTTTGTGATTATTGTCTCTCGAAGTTTCGTCTACACTACGGACACCACATGCGCAGACTTATGCCG
Source organism: Ixodes persulcatus (assembly GCA_013358835.2). NCBI lineage: Eukaryota > Metazoa > Arthropoda > Arachnida > Ixodida > Ixodidae > Ixodes > Ixodes persulcatus. Next base: position 1,300,426 of record JABSTQ010009074.1, on the reverse strand, counting down.
TAGTTGTGCAGACGTCGTCAAATGCCGTAGACACCAAAACGTGGCGAAGAGTGCGGTGCAGACGACACTCGCGCCTGCCACATGCCCGCCCCAATCCCGCCCGTCGTTGGGCCGAGGATCACGGGACATCTCGTACCACGTGATGGCCATGTACTTGGCGGCCCGAGGCCAACGTTGCCGGAGGGAGCCGAAGTTCCGGTTTCGATTTCCGCTCGTGTGTAAAATTTGATTTCAAAATATATATCCCATTTTTCGCGAAGCAAACGACGTAGTGTTTTTTACTAGGGCTTTTTAATTCGAAGTCACTCAGTATCCCGAAATCTTCGGAATTGAGCGGAGTTGCCCTTTAACAGTCTTGGGACACGTGGCATCGGGGGCCACGTGTTCACCCCTATAACTTCAGCACTGTGGGGTCTGGTTCTGGCATTCAGACATTTCTTCCTTCTGAGGGCGTCCACAGCGCCCTCAACATTGTGAGTCGTCAGGCCACACATCCCTTTTGTCCCATTGGGTGACACGTGTAACAGACTACTGCCCTGGGTCGGTACGGGTCGACTTTGCATATTTCGTGAAAATACGTGCCTTGGTATGGAATCTTCTTGCTCTCGTTGAATTTGAATATTAACCTGGACTGTGTTTTAATTTTGATTTTTGTGCCACCATATTCTGACCGGCTGGTTGCTCTGGGAAATCAAAGAAATAAAGTATTATTATTATTATGATTAAAAGTGATGACTCCAGTATCGCCCCTTTTTCCCAAATGTCTGACTTAGATGATCTCGTGTGTTCGGTACTTCAACTAGGCCAAAATACTTCCCGGCGATTTTGTCAAGCCAGACGTGTAAATGACGACCCTTACTTGATTCGGGCCAACGGTGTCGTAGGGTTGAAAGCCCAAGGTGCTCTTTACAACTTGGACGAGAAGGTCGGTCGCCGCGTGGATTCTGTCCGCCAGGGCGGGGCTCCAAACGTCAATGGCAATCATATTGGAGTCCTCTTTGGTACGAGTTTGAAGGTCCAGTGAACATCCGCCGCTGTCCACTCCCTTGTGTACAGCTTCCAGGATCGTTCGGGATCGCTGCGGGAGCCTGCGTCACTGGCAAGGTACGAAGCTTTTACAAGCTCTCCACCGTGGCTGTAGGGTGGCCCGTGTTGCCGTCTTTGCGACTGGGTGATGGAAGGTCGACGCTCCCATGGGGCGTCTCCTTCCTGGTAGTGTTTCGTTGGTCGCCGCACTGCGACGGGGTTGGACTGGAACCTGCTCCCGTGTTCATTGGACTCTGGCTGCCGTCCGAAGGATCAGCCCTCATTTAACTGAGCACGCTTGCCGAAGTCGCCGTTAGGCTTAGCGCGGTCGTCGCAGCGGAACTCCACGAAGTGACCTGTCTTCCGGGATTAGGAGGTCACCTTGCGGCGTCTTCTGGTATCAAAGCTTTGGTACGCTTATCTCTGCTTTTATGGAGAAAACAACGGTTAACGGAGTTCGACGTCAGCACATATTACTCCGCATTTGAAGCATTTATTTTTTAACACTTTTGATATTTACGTTGCAGGTGTGCTGGCAGTATACATCAGAGTTCTGATTCTTCTCCACCCACAAGCCTGGAGCTCCTCGCCAGACAGAATTGGAGTTTCTCGTGACAGTTCGACGGACACTTTTGTTCAGTTAAGAATATAGAATTCTTCGTCTTTTGAGTACATCCAAGCAATGTTGCTGTAATTTTCTAAAAAAAAAGCTTTTGCTGGATATTTGAGAAATGCGTAAGTAGTACCCTTGCGAAACGCCACACTCGTCCCTCTTTGGGAAACGTAAACGCTGACCTGTTCACTTCTTCTGTTTTGGCTTTCTCTTTGGCTTCTGCTATTTTTTACTGACTTTTTCTGGCTTCGTCATAGGGTCAGTGTTAGCATTTCCCAAAGGGGAACATGGTTCCGTTTCTCAAGGGTCATGCTAACGCATTCTGTAAGAATCAACTAATAAACATTCCTTTAATTTTATTTTTCCGGCTTAGGCGTACGCTGACCCGCGTCGGCTTTCCGGCTCTTGCGCCGCATTTCGGCCAGCCGAGCTAGGCGCTGCTTCCGCTCCTCTGTCTCATTTGTCCGCCTTGAACGATTAGCAGTCGCATCCGCCGTCTGACGCTGCTACAAGTTCAGACTCGCCCCAGCATTCGTTCGCGCACTAGGCTCCCGCCCCATGACGTCGCCACCCTTTCGCCTCTGCCCATCACTATTCGCTTCCCCTCTACGTGGTTCGCTTATTACCTCACTGTTTTGTCCAAAGACGGACACCGTGAGCGTTTTCCTCGCATGGGAATACTAACGCTGACGCATTAAAATACACTCTCTTGAAAATTGACTCAATATTTGCTTTTTTACGTTGCTTTTTTGCTCTATGAGGACCTCAGAGGAGCATATCAGAGTAATAGCATCACGCCTATTCAAAACCACTTGGCAAACATAAAACTCGCTGTTGTCCGGCGTTCCGTATCAGGATATATCTGTAATGACGCTTTCATGAATGCACCATGAGGAAATCACACCTCCAGCGCGAATCCACCATGAATTCATCTCGAATCCAACATGCTTTAGTAACGAGTCCAACATTCTTCCTTCATGAATATATCAAAATTCCGTCATGTATTTATCTTACTGTTGAAGTGCATCCATCTTACTTTCGTCGAGAATCCGCTATGCATCCATTTAGTTTTTGATCAAAAATTTATCACTGGGATTTGTTTTTATTTTTATTTTTATTTAGTACAAAAAAGCAAAGATAATAATTCGATATTGAAGTTTTACAGGTACTGTGTATGATAAAAAGCACAATGTTAAACTAAAAATATGTCTAACAAGAAGTTGGTAAATGCAGCTGCACACATATCAAATCGCAACAGTTGTCGTATCCGTTTGGCGGTTAGTTTCCACGCCGCCTGCCATACAGGCGCAAAGAAAGATGGTGCTCGCAACTGAGTATGCTGTGTTTGGTGTCCTGGTTGCTACAATTTATGGTGTGGGATTTTTCCTTTCCTTCAAGAGAGCCAGCGCGTTGACCCTAGATGAAGTGTTACTTGGCGGTCGAAACCTGCAATAACAAACATAAAATAATTCATGGTCCACTTTCCGCCCCTCAAGTGCAGACTCACATATCGAGAACCTGTAAACCACTTTTGTTGCAATATAAGATCATAGGCGGTCAGGACTGCCCAGAAACGTTTTTACATAAACACACGTTTATATACCTAGGCGGTGTAAACGGGTTTTTTCTGTTACAAAATTTCTTATGAATTGGGTAGAAAATGTTTTATTTGATCTGTTTTTGATGATATTTATATATTCATAATATATCTAAATTCTCCACGAGGTGGGGCATTACATAGAGGAAGAATATACGACACGAGCAAAAGTAAAAATGAAAGAATGATACACTAAAGAAAGGATTAAATGACGCGTCAAAAACTTGCCGTAGAATAGGCAGTTTTATAACAAAAACGCGTGTCAAAGCGAGAAATGGTCACATAAGCGAAATACAGATCAAGCAAGCAAAGTAAAAACGCAAGATGTCATCACCACTACGTACGAATTCTAGAAATTGGGTAGATGTAAATCCCCTGTATAGTGAAAGTAACGCGAATCATGGTTCTCAGCCTTTCTCTTTGGCAACACCCTCAAGTGTTTCTATTTTCCCCTCTAGCACAAGACGCCATTATTGAACACGCCGGAAGTGGAAAGGAACGAGTATTGCGACAGCACTAGGCTGAGACTCTTGCAGTCACTGATTGAAGCAATGCCTCTGCCGATTGCTGATGCAGCACTCGTGTATGATTTGTACCCTGATTTTATGTCTTTTGGTGACGTCTACCCTTAAGCACTCAGACCTGGTTGCCTAGGATGTGAGGCTGTACTGCAACGCTCAAAACTGCCGTGCCGCCTGCCGTGAGGGGAAAGAAAGAAAGACGTCTCCCCCATGGAGAGGAGAGACTGAGTTGTGAAGATGAAGTTTGCGTATATTTTCTGTAGAGGCCTCCTGCGCTGAAGATTTAAACAAACTCTGGCACCTTCATTTTAGGTAGTACAAGTTCACTTGAATGGCCGTCGAACTACTTGCAACGCCTTCGCTGAGTTTTTTTGTTCTTTTTTGTAGTTTTGAAGAACGGAAAAACACCTTTTGACGTTCGAAATCGGCTAGATCAAACGCCGCAACAATCTAAAGTTCCAGATCCATGCCACCACCCCTAAGGTGCGCGTATCTTATCACTGGAGTGTGACATCAAAACATTTAACGTCCCGTCGTTTTTTGTTTTTTTCTGTTCCCTATCTTCCTTTTTTTTTGTTAGAACGCGTGATGTGGCGTTTCTTGGTTCACCCTTTTATTGCCTTAGCTTCGGCCTGTGCTTTGAAGGAGTTATAATAGCTTTGTATCTTGTATATTCCTTGTTATGGCCACACCAGAGCAGTCACACTTCTACAAACGTGACACGCTCAAGTTTGCAGTACCAAAAACAAGTCCTAATAAGTACCTTTTCGCAGCGCCACTTAGTCAACGCAGGAGGCCTATACAGAAGATTTGCGGGTGGCTACTTCAACCCCGATGTGCGCTAGTTTGTCATGGGATCTGAATAACGTCCCAGGAACGAATAATTCTGCATAAAAAAAAATCAACGTCATTTTAAAGTTTGTTTTTGTTTTATCAGATAGAACACAACCAGGCGAATAAATGAAAATGCTCAATATGTCACATGGCGATATCATTATGGTGGAGATATGTACGATCAAGTTTACGGCGGAGTGATACGTGTTCTAACCTTGTATGATGTTTTAGATTTCCGCATTGGAGAAAATTGGGTAACTTGTAAAAAAAACAAAAAACAGTGCTTTTCCAGAAATTAAATACATTTTTTGTGTAGGGTAGAGGGGGAGCATTTCAGTGATTTGGACGAGATCTCTAAGTGCGCAGGAGGCTTCCTGGGGTTGTGGGTTTTCATCTAATATAGAACAGTTTATGTACCAGGATATCTTGGCAGAAACAGGCTCCGTTACTAGAGAAACACTTCAGAGTTTACTGAAATAGGTACTGGGTGAAAAGACGGCACGTAGGGCGTTTGAAGGGGCCACATACATGGGTTTCTAAACTTGAACTGGTCGCTCTGGAGTTTATTTATGAATGAAAAGTAACCTGGGTAAACAGCGAAACGAAACATAACATCGCTCTAAGTTTCACGGTTTTCGTCTGTAAACCAACCTCACATTGTCACAGCAGCTAACAGATGGGGGAATTGTTTCACAAGGGGCACTCGCGTATCCGGAAAACCACGGCAAATGAGTCATTTTAGTAGTTTTGTTTCATTCAATGTGTTTTATGGCAATAATAACAACATCCTGCAATGAGACCTAATATCGCACGATTTACAGTGGGCCGAGAAAACAAAGTTCGCATTATATCTACCAGCTATCGGTTTAATATTATGCGATACCTTGTGGCAGCATAGAATTACATGTACACTTCTTGTTTTCTCCTAAATGCACATCTGTTAATTCGTTCTTTTTTTCTTTAAAAAAATGTTTTTACAGCAGCTGGAAATGAGGTTAGGAGGTACCCTATGTTTTATAACATTTTTTACTTGCTGTGAAAAACTGGTTGTCATGTGCTGTTTACAATTATTTTCATGAGCCACTTGCAGACAGGTTATGGCTATCTTCCTCTTAACCCGTTTGTAACGGTTTCTTTCAAAATATACGAGGCTTTTTTTTTAGAACGCGGACTAGACTTTAAGCGTACAAGGTCGTCAAAATACATGATCATGATGTTCAAAAAAACGAATGCAGTTGTCCACTGCCAATTCCGATGCAAACTTAAGTCCACACGACGAGTCTTTAAACAAATCGACAATCCTCGCCACGAACTTCTTACAACCCTAAATGTGTGTCTGAAATTAAAAGACTGTCGTGTACATATCTGAACGCTTTTACTGTATGTATTTTTCGAATTTTTTTACGCGATTTTCAATTCTTCAGTTAGGCTACCTCCAAAACATTAATATCAAAGCTACCTAAACAAAAAGCTCCTTAAGCTGTGCATTCTAAAGAGATATCTGAGTGCAGTGCCCCTTTCCTTACACGATGTGAGATCTAGATGAGAGAACAATGTCGCATTCGCTCGTAATCATTCACGGCCCGCACCCGCATTGCATGCTGGCGTTAATTCGCGTCTGATTTACCCGCACTCTTTATGTCTCCGTTTCGGTATATCAATCTTTTCACAGTTGAAATTGTTTAAAAAGCAGCGCGTAGTATATTTTCGTTGTTTAATTTCTTTGTCGGCGCCATTTATATGTATATGGCGTATCTTAACTCTTTACGGACGAGATATACGAAATTGGCTTGTCACATTTATTTTTAGGATATTAGTGTTTAACAAGATCAAATAAAAGAACAGAGCTGAAATTAAGAAAAGCACGTAAGCTAAAAATTGCAAGTGATAGCTTTGTTGCCAGTAGGCAACACCAGTCAAAAGTCCCCCCCCCCCCCCTCCCCCCCCCCCCCGAATGTGGCTTCCTTCAGTAACCTCTACGGATCACTATGAAGTGTAAATAATACTTGAGCATACGATAGCCTGAAGTAAACCGGTCACCTATCTCAAAATATCAATGGCAAAAGAAACAATTATTCATATATTTCGCCCGAACATTTGGGGAAACGCCGTTCTCGGTCGCCGCGGATTTGTGCGCCAAACTTATTGTTTTTTGTCGTCAACTATTTGCATTTTTGTTCACTAGATGGCACTGTACTTTCGGACTTCAAGACTGTCGTCATTACTAGTCAAAAAAGAAAAATGATGAAACCGAAACTATTAAACAAAACAAAAATAAATTTGTGGTATGTTGCCTGGAGGCAACACTCATCAACGAAGGGTTAACAGCGGGCAAATAAACTATGATTGGAATACTGTAAATGTACTTCTTTCCCCGGTCTCAAGATTTCGCGAATTGGGTCAAAGCGGTAGTTTTGGAATATTTCGCGGGTTCTAACTTTCGCGACAAATTGGGATTTCAATATATATCTCAACGTGTTTATATTTTACCGGACTTGCTCGCGGGACCTATTTTTCGCAAATATTAGGCGATTCGCGAAATTCCCGAATATTCAGTCGTTTACAGTAGAAGTGTCGTTTAATATATGTGAACATTTCTCTAAATAAAAGATTGCACTCGAAACCCGATACGCACTGGGGTGTGTAACGTAATCTCGAAGGAATCATCTATTTTATTTTATTGCCCTTTTCATTTCATCTCAGTTTAAACAACACGAGTACATGTTTACGAAAGTTTTAAAATCCCGACAAATAACGCAACTCATTACAGTATCTCCGTGCCCGTTTTGGGAGCAAGATTTCTCTCACAGCGTGCATCATGTATTTCATCATTACGGTAAGCGAATTCTGTCAACTAAAGAATTTCATTGTAATCATAAAAAAGTTTCACTCGTGGAGTTAACAACATTGTATTACTCTAGACTGTTGACGACTAGAAAGGAAGTGACGTATGCGCTTAAAATTATTATTCATAACGTCACAAAAATTTCAGCAAAGTGCCGGGGCTGTCGGAATTTTTGCTGCCGCCATGTCTCTGGCAACAAGTAAGTTTTGGCGCACTGTTTTAGGTTTTTTCGCTCGAATAATTAGGTCTTAAAAATGCACCTTTCTTGATTTATGCACAGTTTTTCACATCTCCTTCCTCTGGTGCTGTCTTGCCATTGGATTCACTGGATCGCTCTACACAGCGCTGGTAATTAGTAACATGTTCTCCACGAGACCTTTGTTATGATAGATTCTGTAAATGTACTCAATGTTATAGAAATAACTGCAAAAACGTAGATAAAATTATATGCAAGCTATTCTTCGATCTTTAAAAGGAAAAAAAAATAAAATTACCTCAGGATGCTTCACACTTCAGGTGGAGAGGTCGATAAAATAATTTGTGTTTTTCAGTGAATCATTTTCATCGCATGCGGAAGTTGTTTATATAATTATTTATTTTTAAATTCATTTGTCCACCGTGTGAAAATAATTTGTCTTTCCAACAGGTGTAAAATCGACTTTATATTATTTTCTGTTTTACATTCATCACCTGCACTGCCAGTAGGTTTGAGGCAAAATAAAACAACAACACAAAACTCAGCGAAACTACACTACTATGTTTTGTCCTAGCATCTTTGTGTTAACCTTTTTTTAATCATAAAGTGACTCCTATTGAACAGCTGTTCCTGTTTCGGTTGTTTGTGATGCATTATGCGGCATTAAAACATGACAGATGTTTTTTTGCTCACTTTTTATATTTGTGTACTTGTCAACATTTTATCAGAGGTATGTCACTCGTCATAAAGAAACAAGGAACGTTTTGACACCTCATGCTGAGGGTGGATATAATTATTAAAGTACGCTTCCTTTCATTGCTTATATAATTTGAAGCTAATACTGTTAACGTAATTGGGAAATATATTGACGTCGTGATGAGCTTGCTACAGGTTTTCTAATACAGTTCAGTTTCAGCCGAACAAACCTTAATGTATTGCATTCAAAACAAAGTACGTTTCCTATACTTTCTATCTCAGCAAAACTAAACGGTTGCTAAATTAGCCTCAATGCAATAATATTTTAAAAATATGGTCGATGTTCACAAACATTTTAGGTATTACAAAACCAATGTTTCATCACTAGTAAAAAAGATATATCAATGTGTTCAAGAGGCAGAATAGCTATAAGATGACATAAAACTTACGTTCCACTAATTTATATTTTTCTGTTGGTTCTGGAATTTATACTGGAGAAATATTAGAAAAAGTTTCGTGGTTTAAAAAAGAAACGTTAGTTGGTGTTACGTATGCTTATACGTTTCATATTTAAGCAATTTCGTTTCTAAGTGTGCAGAAAACTATCGTGTTCAGACTAAAGCTATTTACCAGCTCGAAAATAAAAACACGGTGCACCAAGTGAACAACTTTTGCCGCAAGACAAATATTCTAGGCCATAAAACATACGTTGTTTCCATTCAGTATATGTACGTTGTAGACAAACATCATGGGATGCAGTCTCTGTAATAACCAATGTTTTTCTTTTTTTAGGCTACATGGTTTACATAGCGACTTTATGTTACTTTTATCACTTTTTTATTCCAGATAGCAAGCTTTCTTGAAAGTCAATACATCACGAGCAAAATGTTCAATGTTCAAAATAATATTGAATTATATGAACGTTTTGAAGCGAACACGTAAAACCTGCACAATTGATTTCAATTCCTGTTAATTGGTTCAGCTTGTATCTTTTAACATTTGAATGATATCTTTTAGTCTTAGAAGGACTGTATTTGAGCCGGTATGGGTAAATGAATCAGTTCTACGGTCACAAGATATTTAATCACCTCATACATTGTATGTCAAAAAATAACGTCTAACACTTTTAAATATTTCTATTTCTAGGGAGGCCTGAGAGGTGTTGTTTGGACAGACTGCATGCAAGCAGTGATCATCGTAATTGTCCCCTTTGCAATAATTTTCAAGATACTTTTCGACTCCAACAGCGGGCGTTTCACACTTCGTCCCATCAGTGACGTGAAGCTGACTTTCTTTATGGAGTATGTATTAAGTCCAGTCAATGAGCGAAATTCATATAAAAAAACGACCGGACGTTAACTTCTAGAACACAGCTATCATTGAATATCATATAAAGTTGAAACGCTTCCACTTAATCCTCGAGACATTCATCACCTTCAAAGATTAAAAGTTTTGAGGCAAGCGAGGATTATCGTTAAAAATTATGAATGCGCACTTTTTTGTATAAAGTATCGAAAGTCAGTGAACATATAAAACACGCGCATACAAGGACTTACTTTACGTGTAAATAAAACAAAACATTGACTTTATGTTGTAAGACGAGGTATTTCTCCAGGGTTGTTTTCAAAATGCGCAAAAAAAACAAGAACCGCGTAAAAAATACAAAGAAAAACATAAAAAAGTAAACATTGAGCTGACTTGAGTCGCAATTCTAATCGTTTTGGTTTTACAAACATGATTTATATCAAACATTGTCCGTAAAACAGAATTCCAAAATGATATCTTTCACTATTTTGAATTTGTTACTTTTTACATGTCGCAGACCTTTACAGGCGAAAATGTGGAGTTCCTCTAAGGCTAAAACAAATCGGGGACTTGAATTTGTTTTATTGTGGTCTAGGTTATCGGTGTGCACTCGTATTTTGTGCTTGCTTTCTACCCTTCACTTTGGTCGTCAATCGACATTTTGCCATTCGTTACCGAAGCTACTAATGACTACTCTGTTCGAACGAACAAGGAATCGCCGTTTTTCTTTTTATTTGTTTGTCTCAGCGCATGAAACACATAATAAAACTACTATTCTAGTAGAAAGTGCTCAGCTTTGGTAGTAACCCAAGTGGAAAATTTTGATGCCTAACAGTACGTTTCCAAAGTAAGAGGCGAAAAAGCGCCGAAGTCGTGCTCGCGCTTACAATCTCGCACAGTGTACATGCTGCGTTTGTAGGTACAGGCGCTGCGCGCTGGCGTCTTCAAAAGAAATTTTAATGGTAAAATCATCTACACTGGGCCATATCCAAGTGCATTTGTTATCACCATAAATTAGCCACACACTCGATTCTTGCAAACATCAACATTGCAAAGAAAGACACGGACATGTGAGGACTACCCCAAAACCCAAAATGACTTCTCGGTATTTGTCTTATGCAAACTGAAATTTAACTTGAATTGTTACTGAAAACATGGAATACAGATCGCAGACAAAGGAACCATTTCTGAAAACCTCAAATGCAAATAGGATCCAATAAGTTTTCCAGTTCCGTAATCCAGATAGCGAAATGTTATGTTGGGTTTGGGTAGGGGCTGAATGTTTTATTTTGTTACGTTCAAAACAGATGTGCTCGTACAGCTTATACGGTTGTCCGTAAACTAAGGTTCCCAATAACTTTTCACAATGAAAGCCATGTTCATTGGCATTGAATAATACATTTCTGGAAAGCTTAGACTTTCCCCTATTTTTCGACATAATAACCGTTGAGATCAATGCATTTTTTCATGCGGTGTGTCATCTTGTTTATGCCTGAATCGTAGAACTTTCCCGCCGCGCCGTGAAGGTAGCTTAAAACCTCTTCTTTCAGCTCCTCTCCGGTTCTGAAATGCGTCCCACCCAAGTGTTTCTTCAATTCAGGAAAGAAATGGCAGTCACTTGGGGCTATGTTTGGGCTGTAGGGCGGGTGTGTTACAGTACCCCATTCAAATTCGTTGATGAGATTGTTTGTTACACGGGCGATGTGAGGACGAGCGTTGTCCTGATGGATACGCACTCCCTTCGTGAGCATGCCTCTCTTTTTGTTTTGAATCGCGCAGCGAAGGTTCTTGAAAGTCTCACAGTAGAGGTCCGCATAAATTGTTGTACCGTCAGGCATGAATTCGCAAAACAATAACCCCTTCTTGTCCCAAAAGACGCTCGCCATCACTGTGCCGGCAGACAGTGTTCGTTTGAACTTCCGCGGCTTCAGCGACTCTGGATGTTTCCACTGACGGGATTGTTTCGTTTCCGGTGTCATGTAGTGGACCCAGGTCTCGTCCGCAGTGACAATAGCGTCCAAGAATTCCTCGCCATCGGATTCGTAGGCCTGAAGAAACTCGGGGGCCGCTTTAACACGTTGACGTTTCTGGTTTTTTGTAAGCATTCTCGGAAACCACCTTGCATAAACCTTGGCATACCCTAAATTGTATGTCAAAATTTCGTCAAATCCAGGTCTTGCTGACATCAGGGATCATCTCGCAGAGCTCCCGAACCGTCACCCTTCCTTTCAGCGTTGTTTCTTCCACTTTCGCAGTCGTTTCGTCTGAAACCGATGGGCGTTCAGAACGTTGTTGTCATGGACATCTGTAGGTTCGTCTTTGAATTCTCTGCACCATTTGCGCACCATTTGTACGCTCATACACTTTTCTTCGTAGACTTCAAACAATCGGGAATGACTGTCCACGGGCGCACCGTTTTTGCACAAAAAAAAAAAAAAACTAATCACAGAGCGTAATTTGCACCTGGCGGGAGAAGCGAGTGGGAGCTTCATCTCTAACGGCTGCCAAGACAAGACTCAGCGTCACAGACGGCCCGCTGGGGCTGGGACAGGGAGAGGGGGAACCAGGCTACACGCCACTGTCGCCAGATCCCGCGTATAAGCGTTCCTCGCGACTGTTGCTCCTTGGGAGCCTTATTTTACGGACAACCCTTAGGACTGCAACTGTTTGTGATAGTCAGTGTTCAGAGAAGTTCCAAGACACTTAGAAAAGGGCATATTGCAAGCCGCACAATACGCAAAGATAAAAATGCAAAAACATGAGAGCACACACACACGGGCCCAGGCGCACACACAAACCCACGATCCGAACGCGCGGACACCGAGACGCACAAGTGCACGCACGCACATATACATACACACGAAACCACGCGCATACGCACAAAAATACAAATATAAATTAGACAATTCACATAAATATTCCCAAACTATACGTCGAAGGTGACCTTGCCACCTCCTCCGTGAGGCAAAAAATGCCATGGTTGTGAGGCCGCTTACAAAAATCGCTCAGGTTTAGAGGCTGCAGGGTTCTACATGGAATGGAATGTACTTAATATGATTCTGTTGCTTTTTACTTTTGGTGAGGTCTAGAGACCGTTCATATTTGGACTGCAGCCAGCCGCTGGGTCAAAGTCGCCACAGGACCATGTGCAAAAGTCGAGGAAAAAACGCTTCGCTGGTTGCAGTCAATAAAGAGGAAGAGTAAAATTGTCTTTTAAGTGGCGTCAGTACATAAAATGTGCGGTGCTGTGTCAGTGAATTAAGGACTACGAAGTGGCGCACACTTTGATGATTTCATGATTAACACAAAAATGTTTTCACTTCAGAAACGTTGCGAAGTCCTTGCTAACAAAATTAGACTTTTACAACTCCCTGTAATGACGAATTAGAGCGCAGCTTTTGAGGAGGAGGAGGGGAGGGTACGGAGGGTACCGTATGCATCTCCTCCTCCCTTCTCATCTACTCCTCCACTGCTCCTCGCCTTCTCCTCCCCCTCCTCCTGCTCCCTCCTCCCCTCCTCCGCCCTCTTCCTCCTTCCTCTTTCTCCTCTTCTCCCTCCTCCTCCATCCTCGTCCTGGCCCTGCCCCTCGTCCCTCCCGCGCGGTGCATTATGGGAAACATCCCATAATGCAACGCACGCGTCACCGCGGTGCATTATGTGACGTGTCCCATAATGCACCGCGCAAATACGCCGACGCGTCACCCCGACACATTACGCCAACGCGTTACAGTTACCCCTTCAGCGACGGCGACGCCGACGCGTTATGCTTACTCCGACGTAACGCGCGCGCCAGCGAACGCTGGCCGAAGTCGGCTACGTCGAGTCAGTCACGCCGCGCGCGTCAAAATTCGCCCTCTCTATACTCCGGCGACCCTAGCGACACCCGCGGCGCGCGTCGGTGGGCCGGCAGCGCGGCGCATGCGCAGAATCTGACTACGATAGCGCGTTTCCTGCGAGAGTGCGCCATTTCCGGTTCCTTTTCGTTTCGAATAGCAGACGAGAATTCTCGCGCTTCTTGAGCGCCAAGTTCGAGCGATGGCGTGGACGTACCTTGCAGTGCACGACGAAAACTCGTGCTTGCATTGTTGGTGCACCGCCTGCGCCGCAAGCGTAGGCGCTCAATGTACATGTGGTACATCCTTGACGAGCGCACGGTCTACGGTACTCAAGCTTCCTCGTGTCGTAGACACACGGGTGAGGACGAATTCTCTCGATCAGCTTCTCGACGACCGTGTCCGATTCTTTAAACATGACGCCAGACGGAGTGGTGCTCCCGTCGTCTGCTATTGCTCGTATTCGCCGCGCTTCCTACGCGAGGGCTGCCGGGAGCCAGCGCGTGATGCATCCTGGTCCGGCGTCGCTGGCGCGGCCGGCGCGGAATACGGCATGCTCCATTTTGGCGTCGAGGCGGTCAGGCTGCGTCGAACGCCGCCGGTCGCGTCGGTTACGCCACGACGCCGGAGAATAGAGCGTCCGATTTTCGCCGACGTGACGTCGCTTTGATGCGCTCGCACGCGCGCACGCGTTACGTCGGAGTATAACAGAGCCTTTACGGTTACGCCGACGCCGACGGCGACGGAGACGCCGCTCAAGCCGGAAACGGGCGCCGAAGAGCTGCGCTCTAAACGTAAACACGAAGTGGCTCACGTAAGATACAAACGTTTTAACACAGAATGTGTATGGAGGCTAGACTCAATCTCAAAAGTGTAACGCTTGACTGTGAGGGTCAAGCATTATGCGCGCTGGCTAACACAATATAAAAAATACATATCCCTTAGCAGGCAATGCAGAGGCATCCAAAGCAAAGGAAATGCGTATTTAGTGATGATAACGTATTCATGATTATAAGTAGCAACAATTAATCGAAACCAGCAAGATGCGTCACCAAAGAGCTCAGCGGAAATCAAAGTCCGGGCAATGCGATCCGCAGTCCAACGTCTTTGCTCGGCGCCGCAAAGAGAAGATGAAAGAGAGCGCAAGCAGCTGAATTTAGTAGAATAGGCAAAGGTCGCTTGCGGTAGCACGCGATTGTCCGCGACAAGTGATGCTTAATTCAGCGTGCTTATAGTTCAGTACACTTCGTCTAGCATACATAGTTCAGCATACTTAGTATGCTGGTGACAATCGGCGCCAAGTCATACTTAGTCCAGCATACTTTGTCTGTAGAGAGCCGTCTTGGCGAATCAGACATCACTCAGTAAGATTTCGTCTGTTAGCCACCGACGGCGGTGAGTCATAGTTAGTCCAGCATTCTTAGTGCGCAGTGTATCGGTGGCGAGTGAGCCGTGCTTAGTCTAACATAGTTACCGCCGTATTATCAAACGCTATTCGACTCCGACTCCAACTCCAATCAGTCAAGTGAACTAAAAATGTAAAAATGTACACGTCCACTAAAGAGGCATTTGACTTCACGAACGCTTCTCGGCGATTCCTCCACTCAGGAATTCCGCGAGATTCCGTAGTCCACTATATTGCTCGTGGGAACGTCTGGAGCCGAAATTATGCCAACATGACTCATATGTTACATATCTCCGGTGAATACTATGAATATAACTGTTCGTTACCCTTGTAGGAATGTGCTTTACTGGGGGGAATACATAAGGATGTATTCCCCCTAGTAAAGTATTTGGTTGCACTAGGGTGACGGGAAAAGGAGGTGTGTCTGGCGCCCATGCGGGGAATGATAAAGAGGAGAGCAAGACACGATGACAATCGTTCGATAGCCTAATTCGTAGAGAAGGTCCATCTCAAACGATGGGGAGCGTTCGCAATTTAATCGTAGATGCCTCTAATGAGGGCGAAAGTGCGCATCCGGTGTATTGTCGCGAGGCAAGATGGAAAGCAGACAGAAAGGTGGAGAAGCTCGCAGACGACCAACGCGTTCGTCACATCCTGGCATTCATCCTTGAATACCAGCTGAACGTAGAGGAAAGGTGAAGGAGAGGAGAAAACAAAGAACCACACTGCTGGTTATTTGTTTTCTGGTATTCAAGTATTCAAGCTGGTATTCAAGGAAGCATGTAAAACCAACCGGCTCAGCTCCAGGCCGTCACAACCTCCTGGCAGCTCGTATTGCAAACGTGGCCCATACAATACGTGACCATGGTCCAGCAGTTGAAAAGGTCCCTGTAATGTACACTCTCTAACAATTTGGTGACCTCTTACTCGCCCACTGGCTACACTGCCTCTGGCGGTCCCTATATTTTGCATCACGGAATTTTCATCACGGAATTCAGAGCACGACCCGTTTAACAGTTTAAGCGTACGCAATTCATGTAGTTTGCAACAAAAAACAACAAAAAAACAAAGGCACACACAGCCAAACCCGTTTTTATATCACACAAACATTCTAGCAGTTGGACTTTCAATATTGTGAAAACTTGAGTAAAAAAAAAAAAATCCTATGCGATCTTTTAACATGCGCACTACGGCCAGCGCGTGTGTTGCGATAAGGTTGCGATTAAAATCTTGGCCAACGCGAGGGCATCTGCTGTGTGTAGTCGAGTCGTTTTCAGCCTAACTTTGTGCAGCCCTTCGCGCCCGCCCGTCAAACTTCCCCTTCCAGCACCCATTTATGTACTGATGTTTTTACCACTAATTTTGTCTAACGAGCTAACTGCTCCGAAACAGCGAAGTTTCGGAGCAGTGCCAGCAGTGCTACGCACACTGAGCTAGAGCGGCCGGCTCCGCAACTCTGAAAACCGAGTGCAAACATGCCAACGAGGATCGACGTTTTTTTGTTTTTTTTTTGTATCTACCCATCTGACAAACAACGCCATAGAGGTGTTGTACGTTGTGAACGGATACTAAAATTATCGACTCGCCGACGTCACCATCTGTTTTGCGCACCAGTTGTTGCAACTGCAAGATAAGATGACTTATACTATATTGCTGGTCGACATTCTGCCTTAGAATAGATAGATTAAGAAGACCGCTTAAGTGATTACATGCAATCGATCGACCGGCGTGTTATGTTGGAATGTTTGTCTGAACCTTAGCTTCCATCGTAAGTGGCAATGTAATTGTCGCGTGCAATGTCATGTTGTCCCCCTCCTAGAGAGCGACTTTGCTTTCGGGAAAAGGCTGAGCAGGCTTGAAATATAACAGAAAGTACGTATATTTACTGTTTCGTATGTTAGCATTAAACGCAATCAAACAGAAAAACAGCTGTGGTGTAGGAAAATTTCCTTTGTGATTTTAGTCGACAGTCGGCTTGTGGCCAAGAAGCCCGTTATCGAACTCGACGCGCATAGCTAGCGGTACACCGTACCTGCCGCTAATCGTGGCGTTGACCGCGCTCAAGTTCGCGGAAATGTGACATCTCTGCCCGTGAAGCACGGCTTACACCTTAGTGAATACTTCCTTGACAGAAATTAATTCAAGACGACCAGTGCTGCCACACACGTACGAACAACGCGAAAACAAAATACAAATACTACGAAAAAAAACAAAAAAAAACTGCCGTCCATCACGCCATTCTGCGGAGTGCTTTGCGGGAAAGCGAACATATGGTTGCTAGAGACCGCAATTGAGCGGGTTATTTTTTCGACTGTCGCAAATAGTTACGCGATGAACGTTTATGCATTGCTTAGGGGATCACCGAAAAAATATGTACCTTCAAAACGACGAGTATGAAAGGCGGAAGCGCAGGTTTCAGAATTAGTAAGCGGTATAGAGTGTGGTAGATTGATGTTTGTATATGCTGTGTATGCATATGCGCTCGTTGTATATGTTATGCTCAAGCCTGTGGTACGCGTAATGTATGTGCGTGTGTGTACGATAAGATGGCGTATATTTCGGTCTGTCCGAAAACACTTCTGCAATTGCTGCCTTGTGCCTGATTTCAATTCTCATAAAACGTTTTATATGGTTTCTTCTACATCCCTCGATTTCCTCTAATTTCTACTCTGAAACTTACTAGCATCATCGTCGTACTGTACGAGTTGGAGCATAGAAAAATACTAAGCGCTCTTTCTCATTCCTCCTTAGCCCACTCTTGGCCTACGGGAAATGTTTCGTGTCAGTGCAAATATACATTCAAATTGCACATTCTCTCGTCGAAAGGGGGCATAAGTTTCTTTAAACAAGCTCGCCTTTTTGGCTGTTCCTATGGTCTCTTTTATACTAAGGATTCGCGAGCGCCTTTCACTTCTGCAAGCAAATTATTTTAAGTAATGTCGCTATTTTTTGTTCTGCCTGTTTTCTTTTCCTGTATGCTTTTTGTTGTTCCCTTTGAGCGTGCTGTTGCTCTCTTCCATCCTTGAGTCTCGCATGTTCTCTAGCAGCCATGCGTTCTTCACTCTCTAGTGTCTTGCGTCCTGTAGAAGACGCAACGCTTCTTCTTTTATAAATGCTAGGAAACTACATAAAGAAAATTTCTGTCCTAAATTCAATTTAAGATTTTTAAAATAAAGCTTCCACAGTGTCACTGTTTTCCCTCAAACTGCAGTTTGATCGTGGCAGGCTCCTAAAATTCCGGTTTTATTGGAGAGGTCAGACCGCCGAATAAGTTGAACAGTCACACGCCTGACGAATTAGACAAAACAATATAGTGAATAAAAAAATAACAGAGCTTAAAAGTATTATATACAAACATACAAGTTTAGTTGATTCTCACAAATACTTGCATGCCCCGTCGCAGTTGGGGGATTTTGTTTTCGTGGCCGCCGCTGTCGTAGGTTTGAGCTGGTCCTCGCATCCTTCGGGACACCGCAGAAGTTGCGGATTGCTGTTGGAATGTTCTCATTTCGCGACACCGCCTATGTTATGGATCGGTGTTGGGACGCTTTTGATTCTGGACACCGCCGAAGTTGTGGATCGTTGGTTTTGATCGGTCGTCGAGGACCCACCTGTTTGGTACACCACCGAACACGTCACGCCGTCCATCTTGGCGACGACGTCACACGCACGACCGGCTCCTTCGGGTCCCTGCCGAACATCCTCTGCTCATACCTTTTCTGTCCTGCACCGCTACACTTCTTCT
This sequence comes from Ixodes persulcatus, assembly GCA_013358835.2. NCBI lineage: Eukaryota > Metazoa > Arthropoda > Arachnida > Ixodida > Ixodidae > Ixodes > Ixodes persulcatus. The sequence goes on along the minus strand of JABSTQ010009074.1, from coordinate 1,281,810 downwards.
TTCTAATTTTCCAGTTTATTGCAGTATTCAAGATAATTTGCAGTGTTTTACATGCTGTGTAAACCAATTATATTGAGCTTTGCTTTGTATTTAACACTGACATTCCTCGACTTTTCTTTCATATTATCTTGATTACTACACGGATGGCTGACTTATACTCTGAATTCGTTATTTTCGATGGTCAATTGGTGAAACTGGTTAAAACATAACACACAAACGAGAGACGCTAAATTAAAACGGCAGAGCATTATGCAAAAGTAAGACGATAAGGCGTTACCACAGAAATAAGAATATGCAGGCAGTTTCCCAAAACGCTGGTCAAATCGCTTCTGAGAAGAGTGCGTATCGCACAGAAAAAGTTTGATGTCATATTGGTCAATTAATTTGCATTGTATATTTATTAAGCTTAGGAAGTTTTGGTTCCTAATTACATTTCTGTGGTCAAATCAAACTGACAAATAAGTTAATTACTGAAAAAGGCCCTTTAGCACAAACCTATTTGACAGACAGCGTTCTATTGTGCGACGCGTATTTTTTTCCGAGGAGCAATTTGAACAGCGTTTCAAATTACTCTGGCGGCGGTAAAAATATACAGGGTGCATACTGTTACCATCCCAGCAGGATTCCCACGTAGGTGGCGCGTCACTCCCATTGGCTGACCTAAGTGAGATTATGTTGCTATAGCGACAAACAATGGTGATATCATTGGGAGTCGCGGTATTAGCATCAGTTCATGAAATATTGCACAGAGATTTACCGACAATAAACCTATAAAGTATTAGATCTGCGATGAATTTCTCGGGTATCATCAGAGGAGTCGTTCAATTTCTTTTGTAGTGCAGCCCGCCCTACAAACGCTTTGTACACCACGGTTCTCTGGACCAGCTGCACCTATGTCATCTGACATTTGCATTTCACGGTATTTTAGTATTCCTCCAATAAATGATGGATAGGTATATGATCCACGATCTTCGTCATAGATGCGATGAATGAACTGTCCTCGTGTGAGGTGTTGCTTGGTGCTTTATATGAAAACTATTGTGACTCAACGTTCTATTTGCAGCTACAGTTTCGACTTCACGAAAGATGAAAATATGTGGGCATGTATGTTCGGACTTTGTGCCCTTCATCTTTACCGACTAGGAATGGATCAAATGTCCGTGCAAAGATACCTGGCGTCAAGAAATCTCGAGCAAGCAAAAAGGCAATATTATTTTACTCTTTTTTATATGAATACAAAGCTCATGTTCTAGAAATTCATTAAAGAAATATGCAATGAAAAGGCAATAGCTAGGATAGGTATAATTAAATATGCCTAATATATTTTCTCAGTAGAAGAATAAAAACTGTCTAGTTCACCCGAATATTCGCAAATATAAGTAACCCCAAGAATACGAATTACTACCGTGTTACACATAAAAATGCGAAAGAATGCGACATTGAGTGAAAATCAAGAGGAGGATTATAAACACCATCTCTATGAGCTGCTACTAATGTTGCTTGCAGAGTCTGAAATACACCTAATGCCCGTTTACACACTTGCGACCGACTATAGCCGACTGACAGAAGACCGGTGTTAACGCGTCTTGCGACGGCTTACGATGGTTTGCGCCGCTGCGGAGCAGGTTGGGAGCCGTCACAGGAGGCTTAGAAACCGGAATTTTCTCAGTCGATCCACAGTCAATCCCAACTGTGTGAACGGTACATCAAGCTTGCCAACTGCGCCGTTATTTTCTTCCTTGTAATTTCGACATGGCCATTTTTGTTATTACTTTTCGTTGCTTAGGGATTCCAGTAGCCGGAGTCACCGAAATCAAATATTTAATTATGATGAGTTAGCTGGAGCTGATTGGGTGGTCGGACAATAAAACCTAGATGACATGGCAGGCGCATGACGTCAGTGTTCGTAGATCTCCGACTCCGGCCGAAACGGCCAAAACGCTTGATTAGAGAACGCCAAAAACGGCAGACGCTTGCGTCTTACGTTGCAGCGTGCTAGCGTCGCGCTCTCTTTGAGACGCTGCAAGACAAGCTTGTAGCGACGCTGACGCGGGCTATACAACGTTGAATGGATACAGTAGTAATGACATTTGGGAAGGTAAGTTGAAGGAATTGTCGTCTTGATAGTATTGATTCGGCTCCCGTCACCTAAAACGCAGCACTACCCAAACACGAAACAATTTTAGGTAGATCGGGTCGAACCTACGTGAACGGGAATCTGGCTCTTATAAATGGACCCGAGACCGTCCCGAAGCTCCACTCAGCTTCACGCTTGCAGACCTACCCTAGCACATGCTAATATATATAATATAGCCGAGCGAACGCGCACTTCAAACTCTGATTCTCTGTTTACAGGACGGCTAGAACTGGAACCGTTCTAGTTGCATTGATGTACACGCTCCAAGCTCTCATGGGATTTCTTCTAATATATTGGTTTCGAGACTGCGATCCTCAGCTTTCAGGATTCATTGAACAAGTTGACCAGGTGATTCATCTCATGTGCTCACTAAAGCCAGTGAATGCTCATAAAGTACTGCATCTTGTATTGTCGGGTGCATTTCGAAACCTACCCCTTCGCATTTTGCCCTTTCTCGTTTCGCTCTATTCGCGACTCCAGCAACCTATAGGGGGCGCCACCACCAAACAAACATGGCGGCTGGGTCCAGGTCGCGTCGGCTCGGCCGGGCCGCCTGAACGGGTGGCGCATTCAATTTAACAGCTTTTCTTGTGTTTAATGCCCAATTTTATAGGTATTTGAACTGAGACGATTAAGGTAGCCGGTGCACCTAAACTTGCAGAGCATAGTTTTGTTTTGCCGGTGTTGTTTGTACTTTTCATGTCAAACTTTCGTTTCGGAAACTTCGTTCAAAACCGAAACTATAGGCTCCGGAGAGACGGCAATGGACTGTACTTAGTTTTGATCATCTAAGGAAAGCTGCGATAACTACAGAATTGTTCCTCCGAGAGTAATTTTCAGCTAACTCGCATGCCTCGACCATGCGACTTATCTGTCTGGGAAATCGAGCTTTTGTGCGTATCAGCGTTTAAGAAACAGCTCCAGTCGTCTGTCTGCTCGGTCAACAACACAGGCTGCAGAGAAATTACGAAAATTAAGCAAGCGCTTCTTGAGCCAAGGAGCATGTTAACCCGCTGGCGGCCCACCCCATACGAAAGTGGTCTATGGACGTTTATGAAAAATCCTATGGTGTGCTATCCCCTTCTGTAGCCCTCTATGGTCAGCCATAAGAAACCATAAAGCACGCTATAGACACCTAAAGAAAAATCTATGTCTTGTGGGGATTCCTAAGGTCTCCCTTCCCCGATGGCTGTGATAACGGCCGCAGGTCGGAACACTCGGCCTCCTTCGCCGTGAGCTCTGACCTGATCGTGAGGCGGAGGGCCGCCTGGCTTGGGGGGCTCTCCTCTCACTCTCTCTCGGGGGGACCGATTTCCGTTCCCCCCGCTCGGCTGCGGATCACTGTTGACAGGCGAGGAGGTTTCGCCTCTTGTTTTCCCGCTTTCGGGAAAGGGACTCGTCCGGGTGACCGCAAGGAGATAGGACGTGTGTCGGCACTTCTCCGACGCTTCCCCGGTCTTGGCTCTCCGGAACCCCGCGTCTGGCAGGTAAGGTCCGTTTCTTACCATGTCGGCGCGGGGGGCATTTTGGATTGGGACCAGTGTTGCGGAGTTCCCACTCCGGAGTTGGAATGATTCCGGAATCATTCCACATTTTCGCGACCCCGGAATGGAATGGGAATGGAATGGCGGCAACATTGAGGGGAATGGAATGGGAATGGAATGAGAGGCCTTTTGTCCGGAATGAAATGGGAATGGAATGGACCCAGTTCTTTATTTTTTTTTTATTCATTTAATCTTTTTTTTTTTTTTTTTTTGGGGGGGGGGGGGGGGGGTGCGTTTAGTTAAACCGAGCCAGTCAGCGAGTCAGTTGCTCAGAAATAAAATGAGCGGGAAACTGCTGACCCTCGTGGAGCCCCAACAGACTCATACGCGAAAAAATGCAATACGAAAAACAAGCGACAAAGCAAAGAGCAGAGGGGGGAAGTGGGGGGGGGGGGGGGGGGCGGTGGCGCCTTTCACTGCTTTCACGGACGCGCAGGCCGCAGGCGGCGGGCTTCACTGGTGTTACACGAGAGCGAAACAAGAAACCAAGCACCAAGCAAAAGAAACAAAGGGAGCGGCCAAGTCTTGTCTTGCTTTTTTTTTTTTTGTGACGGCATGAAGAATGCACGAGCGCGCACGGACTGAGATTTGGGAGCGGGGGGCGACTCATAACTCGCAGAGCTCCGATAACTCGTTGACTCGCGCGCCACCGAAAGATGATCAGTTATTGTTTTCTTATACATAGGTTGCACTGACGTAATTTAGTCCTCCTTTCTGGTGGCCGAACTTCCTCGAGCGTAGCCTTTTACTGTGCATATTATACGAGCAGTACACGAGCGTCGCGAGCGAGCGGAAACGAGTGAGCACAGCTTCATTATACTTCGTTTCACTTTATCTGCGAGCGAAGCCAAAGCTAGAAGCGCGAGACCAGCGCTTTTTGCGTTTCTGCCCAGCTCGCGCGCTCGAGCAAAGCCGGAAGGCACGGAGCTTTCGTGCTCGCGCTTCCAGCTTTGCCTTAGCTCGCACATAAGGTGAAACGAAGTATAACAGCAGGTTTTGACCACCAGAAAGGAGGAAGGATATGACGTCACGTGCAACCCATGTATAGTTTGAGGAGCGTTGTTTAGCAGGTGGCCAACCCTGCTGCCTTCCACGTTCATTCGCGCGCACTCCTTTGAAGTGCGAAATGTGGGTTTGCTTCGGCATTAAAACAAAGCGAAATTCACTTCCCTCTTCTCCTCTTGCGCTTTCCTCCAACGCTTGTTTCTTTATACTGCATTTTTACGTGTAAGTCCGCCTTTTACCTGGTCTTTGTTCCGATGCTTGTTTTCTGTGTTATATGTTTTACATTCAAGTGGGTTAGGGTTACAAGCAAGCTAGCGGATTCTTGCTCATTTCCTTTGACAATTTAGTCTCTGCATACTTTGTTTCACATTGCGATGAACCGCTGCGGACGCTACGAGTCACCCCAGGCAATCCAGCACCGTGAGCTTAGTAAATTCAGTGCTTTTTTTGAGGCATTTAGCATTTTTTTGCAATTGTCTATGCGTTTGATAATGCCATCTTTATGCTGCTTCTGCCGGCAGCACAACAGGGTTGGGCAGTATCGCGATACATTCGTATGCGATAGTATTTCAGCAATACATTTCGTAACTGTATTTCTGTATCGCAATACATTTTTTCCACCAGTATCTGTATTCCTGTATCGAAATACATTTGGAATGTTTTTTTTTTTTGTTTTTTTATCGCGATACAATCAGGATGAAATCTATTTCGTTACATTTCTTGAGAAATACACCCCCCCCCCCCCCCTGAATAACAAAATACAAGTCCGAACGCCTTTCGTTTTTTTTGTTTTTTACTTCTGATTGCGCTAGGGCCAAGGGGATGCTGATGCATTGTGACTATGCTGACCAAGGTTCCTTCCGATTTTCCAAATTATTTTTCTCTTCTGAGAAATGTTGAGTCGGGACTCGAAACAGGTAGCGTGCCAGTTGAGTTGAGTTGGAGCATCTTCTACCGCAGGTCCCTAGGTAGGGATTTCATGAGTCATTGTTTACCGGCATCCAATGCCCGCTGCTAATTAGTTAGAGCCTTGAGAAACAGGAAATCAAAGGAAGTGTTGCTTGGCCTGTGACCGAGTAGCTGAGTCACAGTCCGTTGCAACAAGAGTCTGGCGGTGGTTGACTTGAAATAATGGGATTACTCACGCAGTGAAGTTCAACACATATCCGAATGCGTCTGCGCCCGTAATATTGCACGGCTCAAGAATACGTCATCAGTCGACGTGAACGTGACCCGCTAGTCTGGTGATCCGATAACGAGGAAGGAGGTCAGACTTGGCCTCGCTGTGCCGACCCAGACTTTGTACACCCGGCGACTCGTCTCGAGCGCGCTATTTCTCGGAGAGGTCGCACCTGTGCCGGCATCTCAGGTCTCAATCCACGAGGTCTCTGCTTGGATGATGCTAGGTGAAACTTCAGGACTGCCATTCATGCGTTGGAGGTGGAAGGTCGGCAGGAAGGACCGTCACAACAGGGATTCCACCGTATCGATTTTTCGACCGTAAAAGAAGAAAAGACATGTGCTCCAGGATGCTTCAGGTCGTCCACTATTCTCGAAAATTCCAAATGCAACTGCCTGCACGATCATCAACGAGGCCACTTACAACGAAAGTACGTATTGTTCTCTCATACAGCAGCGTGGGTAATGTTTCATGTTCAAGGCAACACCTACAGATACAAGAATACTAGTTCATTCCAACATGACGTCATGTGATCAATGTTGACAGGGGCGCCCTAATTGGACAGGGGAGTGGTGATGTTTTGTTTGAATTTAGAGTGACATGGAATTTATTTAGAGGTCTAAGTATTTTCACCTAACTCGTCAGACAGACAGGATGTCAGTGAAGGGACCGCGGTCAATGCTTAATGGAACGTTTTTTGAGCCCATTGAAGACTCCTCTTCGTCCGGAACCACTACCTTCAAGGCGAAGTGCTAAGCCTGCGGGAAAGTAATTTCGGGATAAAAAAACTTCCACTTCAAAGTTCAAGCCTCATCTCAGTTGGCGTCTCAAAGAAATTTGAAAAATGTATTGCATTATCAGTATTTGTTTTTCTGCCCTCCCTAAAATGTATTCCTGTATTTGTATTTCCAAAGACTTTTTGCCTCTTTTTTAAAATGTGTTTCCGATACCTATCGCAATATATTTTTACAGATATATTTAAGTATCAGTATTTTAGCTACTCCAAATATTTCCAAATACATTTTTGAGTATTTCTTCCCAACCCTGCAACACAAGGTAGCTGTCAAGTGCCATTTTTTACGTTTAGGAATTAGAGGAATGGAATGGAACGATTCAGCCATTCCAGGAGTGGGAATGGGCACAATGTCCCCATTCCTAGGAGTTGAATTATCGAAAACTCTAATTCCCTGGAATGGAACTGGAATGGAATGGGGGTGCCCATTCCGCAACACTGATTGGGACATTGTAGTTCTTTTAGAAGAGTATTATAATAAATGCTCTTGGGCTCTGTCCTTACTCTGGTACGTGTGTCTTCTCTTCCGCTATATTCGAGAGAGTGAGACAAAGTAGACGATCACTGGCACCGACGGAGGTAATTAATCGAACCGACCCGCGGTAATGTAGCCCTAAACGTCGTCTATATTGCCGCGGAGATGTGGGAACCGAGCGCTACTAGGTTTGACGTCTCCTTTGAGCTATCGCCGCTGTTGAGACAACCCTTTGGTGACTCTATCGGTACCTACGTTGGTAGCTGGTAGCAGAACCTCCCACATAAAATGGCGCCCAACGTGAGGCCACGGCTTCCTTTATCGTGGTCGTGGCTCCTGGCCTCCGTCCCCTTGTCCGGCCTTTGCCAGCATTTCGTTGCCTTTGATCGCCGCGTACCACGAGCGTCCTGATCTCGCCACTTATGGCTGAGCAATTAATGTCGAGTCGGCAACCCGCCGTGCCACTCTTTTGAGCGAGCGCAGTGTGATTCGTACGCGTGTTCCTGTTTTGAATTGGCGTGCGTCAAGCAACATTCGTTGTTGCGGGAGGCCCTTTGTTCTCCATGCTTGAGGCGAACTCTTCACCTGTGTGTATTTGGGTTCCTAGCCCGAAAACAACAACTTGTCCTGAAGGGAAAATGTATATAGAAGTTTTGATGATGATTTTGAGAACCGGGTGGACTTTTATGTCCGGCGGGGAGCGAGGCTTGGCATAAAAGAGTAACGAAGGATCAGCAGTGCAATCTGGGAATGTAAATATTCGCGTTTTCTTTGACTCGGAGTAGTCGCGGACACTCATTTAGAGTCGGACATACGCCTGCCAATAACGTCGATAAGTAGCTGGTACAGCTACTGACGGGCTCCGGGAGCCGGGCCGCGTAACCGTCGGCGTCGAGAAGCAGTTTGCATACTGTTGACGTGCGCGCTGTATTCACTGCTGGTATTGCAGTGGGCGCGGAGGGTTTTCTTCGGGAAAGATTTGTATCTGCATGATGCCAACGTACTCCTGCAGCCTGTTGTTGTTTTCCATGAACGACACTAGTTTTGCGTTCATGGTGGTGGCGCTACGCGGTCTGAGGCGCACTGTGACAGTATCTGGGTGGACGAGTGACTCTAAGACTTTCGGAGGTTATGTTGCTCTGAAACCCGGGCGCCATGTAGCCAGAGCGCCCTTTGGCGATATCTGTCAGACTCGTGTGATCCAGGTGGAAGAGTGACTATAAGACTCTTAGCAGTTACGTTGCTCTGAAACCTGGCCTTGCCTCAAAAGATGGGTCCACACCGTTGTGAGCCCTTGATTAAGCCGTATCGGGTGCAAGACATGTTTTTCTAGCCTCGGTAAGCTAGCTAACTCAAATATTTGGCGAAGCTAGCAGGTTTGAGCGTGTGAGCTGCGGCCCCTTTTGTCTTCCTCCGTGGGGAGCAAGATGGCGGCTATTTTGCGCGGGAACTTGCGTCTACCCCGCTCGCAGACGCGCATGCATGGCGGTTTGTTTCTATCCGCCCCTTCAAAGTCCCCGTATCAATTTACCTCGACTTCAGAAGGTGGGCCAGCTGCAGACCGCTATCTGTTTTTGGCCACTTATAGTCAACGGACTCTTCCGGTAACTATAAAACCGGGTATTGTAGGCAGCCTCTGTGTTAGCTGCCTGCGCAAAGGATTGAGAACTCGGCGTTTTTCCTAGAAGCTCTCTCCCCGGTGCCCACATTAAGCGAACTCAATTAGTTTGCTTGGTATGTGGACGCGTTTCGAACGGAGGGGCTACCTTTTATGGCTTCTTCTTCCGGTGTCGAAGCGGGTAACTCTGGCATATGTCCTCTGGCCACTCGTCGGGTCCGTTTCCCAACTGAGCGCCTTCCTGTCACCGTTGACAAACTGGCCACCTTTTTTGTGGTTTTTGTTTGTTGTTTGCTCCTGCCCGTTTCTGCCGCCTTTGCGGCCCGAGGCAGGCAAGCGTCGGTCGCACGCGCACCCTCGTTTGGGGGTTGCGGCGCCCTTTCTTCCCTTTGGGGAGGTCTACGGCCGGCTCTGGGCGTGTTGGCTGCTGGCGCATTACGACTTCGCAGGTCTGCTCCGAGGTCGTCCACCCCTCCTTCACCAGCCCACTGCGGCCGAGATGGCGCCGAACCCCCCGGGCAGCGTGTCTGGGACTTCCCCAGCTGGTCTCTGCGGGTGGGCGGCGGTCGTTGGCTTTTTGCTGCTTCCGCCTTCACGCCCGCCTGACTGCCCCCCACTGCAGGCCAGCTCGTACCGCGACACCTGTGTCCAGCTGTATCAGCACGGCGCCTGTGATGCTGTGCAAGGTTGTGATGGCCGCGTTCGTGCACCTGGACTTGAACTTTCCGGGTCTTCAGTCCTGCGGGCCAGCTGTTGACGGCGGACACTGTGAAGACGCGCGCTGGGTGTCGCGTGTATTTGTTAGGGGTGCACGGAGTTATATATTATTTTATGAGAGCAGGTGGGCCTCCTTTATTCTTTCTTGAGACCCACCTACCGTTTTAAGGAGGGGGGGATGTGGGGATTCCTAAGGTCTCCCTTCCCCGATGGCTGTGATAACGGCCGCAGGTCGGAACACTCGGCCTCCTTCGCCGTGAGCTCTGACCTGTTCGTGAGGCGGAGGGCCGCCTGGCTTGGGGGGCTCTCCTCTCACTCTCTCTCGGGGGGACCGATTTCCGTTCCCCCCGCTCGGCTGCGGATCACTGTTGACAGGCGAGGAGGTTTCGCCTCTTGTTTTCCCGCTTTCGGGAAAGGGACTCGTCCGGGTGATCGCAAGCAGATAGGACGTGTGTCGGCACTTCTCCGACGCTTCCCCGGTCTTGGCTCTCCGGAACCCCGCGTCTGGCAGGTAAGGACCGTTTCTTACCATGTCGGCGCGGGGGGCATTTTGGATTGGGACTTTCTAGTTCTTTTAGAAGAGTATTATAATAAATGCTCTTGGACTCTGTCCTTACTCTGGTACGTGTGTCTTCTCTTCCGCTATATTCGAGAGAGGGAGACAAAGTAGACGATCACTGGCACCGACGGAGGTAATTAATCGAACCGACCCGCGGTAATGTAGCCCTAAACGTCGTCTATATTGCCGCGGAGATGTGGGAACCGCGCGCTACTAGGTTTGACGTCTCCTTTGAGCTATCGCCGCTGTTGAGACAACCCTTTGGTGACTCTATCGGTACCTATGTTGGTAGCTAAATGCAGAACCCCCACAGTCTTCAAAGCTATGGAATCTTGACCCTTCTGATTTCTATAGCTGGCTAAAGAATAATTTATGGCTATGCAGCTATAGACTCGCGACTATTCAATATCCTTTAGCGAGCTATAGAAACATGTATGTCCTTAACTGCTATAGATTCGCAACTATTGAACGTGCTTTAGCCGGCTATAGAGTGGTGTATGTCCTTAAATCTATAGAATCGCGACCATTGTATTTTCTTTAGCCGATTCTATAGTGTTTTATGTCACCAAAGCTATAGGCCTCCGACCTTTCAATGTGCTTTAGCCGGCTATAGAGTGGTGCATGTCCCTATATCTATAGACTCGCGACAATTGAATTTTCTTTAGCCGTCTCTATAGTGTTTTATGTAACCAAAGCTATATATAGGCCCCCGACCTGTCAAAGTGCTTTAGCCGCCTATAGAGCGGTGTATGTCCTTAAACCTATAGAATCGCGACCATTGAATTTTCTTTAGCCGACTCAATAGTGGTCTATGTCACCAAAGCCATAGCCTCCCACCTTTGAATGTGCTTTAGCCGGCTATAGAGAGATGTATGTCTCTCGAGCTATAGACTCGTGACCATCCAATTTTTTTTAGCCGGCTCAATGGTGTTTTATATTGCTTAGGCTATAGGCCCGCGACCTTTTCTCTTTTACTGCAGATGTAGGAAAGTGGAAGACAGTCATTCATGCACTCGATAGGGGCGAGAATTTTTTTTAAGCCAGGTTATAACGGGCCGTACGTCGCCGCGGCTATACGCCCGCGATCACAATAGCGTCCTTAGCTGACTATTGCAGTTTTGCCGGCTGCTTTCCCTGCGCATTGCCTTATTTCGGCGTCGACGTCATGTCAATCTTCCGTTTTTTTAGCTCTAATTATTTGTCTTTTCCAAAGTATTTTGTAAGTATATGTATTTCGTAGCGCGCCTTCTACTTTGTCCGTGTCCCTGCCATGTTTGTGTTTCTTTCTGCCTGCTGTATTAAATATATTTAATGTTTTTTTGTGTATATTTCGTCGTTCTCGACGCGGCGTCAACGAACATAAAGCCGCTGCTTACGCCACTACAGAGGTGAGCTCTACTCTTGTCACGAAGGTCTATCGCGCTATAAAGTCGTCGATTGGACCGAATAAAGTCTCGAGAGGGCTGTTTCGATTGCCGGTGCACATGTCATCAATGTAGGTAGAGCAACGACGGTGCAATCGCGACGCGACAGCCGACTGCGCCTCGATCTGGCCGGGCCGCGCTCGCTCTGTGGAAATATAAGCTTGGGACTCTCGAGCAGCGTTAGCTTACTGAAGATGCAAGACGCTACTTTGCCGTCGCAAATCCTTTGCCCTTCGAATGGCTGCGAAGCCGCTCCAGCTACCGGCGTACCCTACGCAGCGTCATCCCAACAACCGTTCGCACAGCATCGGAACCTTCCGTCTGCGAGCGCCGGCGGTTCGTCGTCGCGGGGATCATGTTCGCGGGAGTTCATGTTCGCGGGGGTGCATAAAATGCTCCCATTCAAGTCGCGACGATAAATCGTCGGCGCTCGCAGATTGCCAATAGGCTCTAGAAAGACTGCGATGCTGCTCGGGCGGTCGCTGACAGGCGCTGCTGCCTAGGGTACGCCGAGCACTGGAACGTTTTCGCCGGCGTTCGCACGGCAAAGATTCTCAACGACAAAGCAGCGTCCTGCATCATCAGCAAGCTAACGCTGCTCGAGAGTCCGACGCTCACATTTTATCAGAGCGAACGCGGACAGCCAGATCGAGGCGCAGTCGTCTTTCGCTTCGCGATTGCTGCGTCGTTGCTCTGACTAAACAATTGATACAGTTCTCTCGAGACTTCATGAGCGTTAAATAGACGCGTCTATAGCGCGATAGAGTGTCGTGAAAACAGAAAAGCTTACCCCGGCAGGGGCGTAAGCAGCGGTGCAATGTCCGTCGACGCCCGTGTCGAGAACGGCGAAATATACAAAAAAACACAAGTTAACAGCCGAAAAAAAAATTAATATAGTTAGGCACGCGCTGCCTTAGGTGCGTCCTATTATCTCTCTGTTCTGCGAACTCCACAAATCAGCAAGCGCTGTGGCTAATTTTTCTTCTTTTTCTTTAAATTATGAGACATTAAAGTCGTTGGAGCTTCTTGGAGCACACAGCCCCACCATGTGTCATCGTGGTGCGCAGAGATTGTAATTGATGACAGTGCTATAGACTGAATTTACGGATGCAGAACGTATTACGGAAAAAAAAAATTTAAACCATGCAATCAAAAATGCCACAACGATGCAAAGATTCCCGAAATTGAAGTTCAAAAATGCAAACAGGACAGTGAAAAAAAAAATATATATATATTTATTTATTTATTTGTGGACATCCTGCGCAAAAAAAAAAGCATACGCATTAATTCTTCATTTTAAATTATGATGTGGGTTACACGGCGTAAAATATGGTTTCTTTAAACCTGCCCCGTTTTGGGTCACTTCTGGGAATTGCAGCATTGAAAGTCCAAAAGCTGGCCTTCATGGAGCTGTCCTGTTCACTCGGTAGTGACAGCAGAGTAGACGCTTTGCGTGGTTGAGGCCAATCGAGTCTCCGGTTAGGGTCACGTGAAAACAGTCTCGAAGCTGGTGATAACGCTGAACACGGCAACCTGCCTTAAGCCCAAGGTCACACATAGCATCCACTGCACTATCAACCTTGGGTCGAAATGTCAACAGGATATAAGTGACACATTCTCTCGTTGTGTTCATTGTTGGTATGCCCCTGAAGATTAGTCTTTGTGGTCGCACCCCCATTCTGGCCTTGAAGGAGCTCTGCTTTTCAACTACTCTGTTTTCTCTCTCTCCCTAAGCTGAAAGCATTTTAGAAGGTGCGCACTCGGCGGACCAATAAACGATAGACTTTTCATCGCTTAACTCCGCTCTCTGTGCGCGTGTAACGGAAGGAGCGTGATCACGTGGTTTGACGGATGACGCATTAGCCGTTGCCAATCCCGGAATGCCTGCTTGCGGACCTAGATTCGCGTGTCGTGCGGTCCACGGGGCTGCGGTGAATTTCGCTTCTATGGTAAAGGGTATCTCGGTCGAAAAGTCCTACCCGTATGTCGGCAACACAACAAGCGATTTCTTCAAAGAAGCCCAAGACATTCTTGTGATACGTTCAGTGTTCGGTTCGGCAAATGACAGCTTGTGCTCCATTGTGGTGAATTTTCACGGGCCCCTTCCTTCTCGGTTTTGTGTTTGAGTGGTGTTTCTGCTGTGCCCGTGTCGACAATCTCGGATTACATCTTTCAAGTTCGGTATTTTCAACGTAAGTGCGCTGCAACCTACTCGCCGACAATTGACCGTTCTGTAGTGTCTATCTCCTGGCAGTGCCTATCTTCTGACAGCTGGGAGAATAATTTCCTCGAAATTCTACCGCAGTCGCCTGCCTTTAGCTGTCTGAAATCATGTGAAAATTGCAGTTAGAATACTGACTTTCTATTTTCCCTGCGTTTTGTGAAACCACGTTTCATGAACACCTTTTCGTGGATACACGTTTCCTGGACACACGTTTAGTCGACAATCGTTACGCAAATTGCATGCTGCAGGGACATTTTGTCGCGCCTGTTTTCCTGAGGCGCGTGCTCACCGATTCAGCCCACCCGTTCACGCCACTTCTTGGCGTGTCTGCAGCAACTTATTACCAAAAAAAAAACATTTTGAGTTGTTTATAAACATCACGTGTTGATGAAACGATCTGTCGATGAAACGTCGTACGATGAACTGATGGCAGCGACAATGAGTGGCGACTGGCAGTATAATTTCGGGGGGGAATTCGCCCGTCTGCCGGGAGACTAGACACTACCGAGGAATTGCCTTCGGTTCTTGTTTGCTTTGTAATATTCTCAGTTGTATAACAGCTTAGTAATACCTCTTTACATATTACAGATTGCTTTGTTTGTGCTTGTCTACAGGATGGGCTGTGTGTAATAAACTTCTAGGAGATTTGGAAACAATTCATTGTGTCTGTTTACCTGTGCTTTTGCAAACACCTGGATGAGTGCATTTGCTTTTTGTTGTTGTTTTTTTGTTGAAATGTTAGCTCTCTGTTTTAAATGGGGTTATGAAGTTCGACACGTCTTACAAGGTTTTTTGTTTAAAGATGTACAGTGACAACAAATAATTTGTTTCACATTTCATGCGATTGCGGTAAAAAGAAAAACAGGCAACTATAGCATGATGGTAAAGAGACCCATAAGACGAGCTCTAGAAGAAGCTATAGCAAACCATACAGAGAGCAATAGGCGCTAAAGAAACCATAGAAAAAGCCATAGGCTGCTATAGCACGGTGTCGAAAAAGATCCATAGAGTAAGCCATAGTGATCTCTGTAGCAGACCATACAAGAAGCTACGGGCGTCTAAAGGAGCCATAGGAAATGCCATAGGCACCTGTAGCAGGATGGGTATCGAGAACCATAGGACAAACTATAGAATGAGCTATAGCGGACCATACAAAGAGCAATAGGCGGCTAAAGAAACCACAGGAAAAGCCATAGGCTGCTATAGCACGGTGTCTAAAAAGATCCATAGAGTAAGCCATAGAGATCTCTATAGCAGACCATACAAGAAGCTATAGGCGGCCAAAGGAACCATAGGAAATGCCATAGGCAGCTGTAGCACGATTGGTATAGAAAACCATAGGACGAACTATAGAATGAGCTATAGCGGACCATACAAAGAGCAATAGGCGGCTAAAGAAACCACAGGAAAAGCCATAGGCTGCTATAGCACGGTGTCTAAAAAGATCCATAGAGTAAGCCATAGAGATCTCTATAGCAGACCATACAAGAAGCTATAGGCGGCCAAAGGAACCATAGGAAATGCCATAGGCAGCTGTAGCACGATTGGTATAGAAAACCATAGGACGAACTATAGAATGAGCTATAGCGGACCATACAAAAAGCAATAGGCGGCTTAGGAAACCATAGAAAAAGCCATAGGCAGCTATAGCACGGTGTCTAAAAGGATCCATAGAGTAAGCCATAGAGATCTCTATAGCAGACCGTACAAGAAGCTATAGCCGGCTAAAGGAACCATAGGAAATGCCGTAGGCAGCTGTAGCCCTATGGGTATAGAGAACCATAGGACGAGCTATAGAATGAGCTATAGCGGATTATACAAAGAGCAATAGGCGGCTAAAGAAACCATAGGAAAAGCCATAGGCAGCTATAGCACGGTGTCTACAAAGATCCATAGAGTAAGCCATAGAGATCTCTATAACACACCATACAAGTAGCTATAGGCGGCTAAAGGAACCATAGGAAATACCATAGGCAGCTGTAGCACGATGGTTATAGAGAACCATAGGACGAGCTATAGAATGAGCTATAGCGGACCATACAAAGAGCAATAGGCGGCTAAAGAAATCATAGGAAAAGCCATAGGCAGCTATAGCACGGTGTCTTAAAAGATCCATAAAGTAAGCCATAGAGATCTCTATAGCAGACCTTACAAGAAGCTATAGACGGCCAAAGGAACCAAAAGAAAAGCCATAGCCGGCTATAGCATCCTTTCTAAAGAGACCCATAGATTAAGCCATACAAAATTCGATGGCGAAATTCTATTGAAAAAGCTATAGACAACCTTAGGGGAGACCATAGGAAAAGCTTTAGACAGCCATAGAAGTGGCTATAGCTAATTGGGCCAATTTGCTATAGCCGGCTATACAAAGGATTTTCTATAGCCAACCATAGACCATTTTTGTATGGGACTAAGCCGCTGATACTCGTATTTCAATTCAGGTTTTAGTAGCAATCAAGAAGTCATTTTGACGAGCGGGTTATGTATTATATTACGTACTATGTCCCATTAAAGCAATATTAGTATATTCTTCTGGTTGAAATACGAGCTTAGTTGACTAGCTATTAGGTGAACTGCTGAATAAAAGTACATTTGACAGACAGAGAGATACTACTTAAACTTAGCCAAATGGTTCTAGCCGGTAGCATGGAGACGAATGCGGACAAACTCAAGAGAGTCTTCATCTGAAATCCACGCAGAACCTCTCTGCATTGAACTTGACTTCGAATCCTGAACGGATAAAATTAGTATTATTTGTGGCCGGTCAACCTGAGTAATGTAGACGTATATTGCTACTGGCTTCGACGGGGGTATAATATAAATATTGGAGGCGCGATAGATCATAATGCCGTGACAGCTTCTATCTTTGCGAGACGCGTCCCCCACCTTTTGAAAGCAGATAATTTCCCTCATTAATCCTATGCAGCGAGCAGGTTTTCCTGAATCAAATAATTGCAAAATCAGTCCGGCAACTCCTTCAGTGTGGTCCAGATGCTTTTTCGGCGAAAAGCAGCCAACGCACCGGCCGGCGTGGGTGGCTCAAACCTGAAGCTAATCGAACACGACAAACTCAAGAAAAGTAGCTATCGAACCTTCCCATTCAGTTGACTGCAACATTGGGCGCGTTAAGTTAGTGAGCTCCAGACTCCGGGCATCTGCGCTCGAGCGCGCGGGTTCGGAGCGTAGCTTAACGGCGCACTTTGCTGCCGACGCGCCATCTGACGCCTATTTGTTTTAACGTTTCCGGTTCCGGCTTTTCGGCGCGCTCTTAATCATGGCTCCCGTCTCGTCGAAACGCCGACAAAGTGTTTGTTAAACGACGACGTCGATGAAATAAATGCGCGGAGACGTCAGCAACAGCAAGAGCCTGTATTTGTGCTGCACGCTGTTGGTGCGGCGATTAAAGGTACGCCGAATGTCTTCTGAATTCTCAAAAGAATGACGGCTGATTGGCCGAATTCATCGGCTCGCCTTATCCTGAAATTGCGGTAAGGTGCATGAAGAACTTCGAAAAGCATATGAAGGAAGGAGGTGAAAGACCTGTTTACACCAGCACCTTTCTTTCTTTTCTTTTTTTTCATTTCCCACAATGACGGAACGATTGCACGAGCTGCCCAGTGATCGCCGTCGAAGTATTCACGTCTCCAAGCAGAAGCGACTTGCGCGTCCGAGGGAGTCCCTAAAGGCTTCGGCGCCAGCACGAACGACGCTGAGAGCTCCGAGCACTGCATGGTAGCACAGAACGAGCAGCTCCTACCCACGACCGGCCTACCTCGGTGCCGTTCCTGGCTGCCCCGGAGCCTTTCGGCCCTGGAGTTCGGTTCGTGCGGTCGCGGTCGACGAGGTTTGACGAGGCGAGCGCGGTGGCATCCTCAAAGCGTTCGGAAACGATCTCGCTCGCCAGGGATTGTGCACACACGACGCCAAAACGCTTGGGTTTTGATGTTCCTTCCGTCTCGTGTGAGACCACCGCATGAAACCACCAAAACCACCGCGAGACTGGCCGCGAGAGCGGAAACGCCGTCATCTCACCGGAAACCGACCTGTTCGAGCTCTTTCGCACCCTCTCCGACGACGGAGCTCGCGGAGCGCGCTCCGCCACCGTGCACCGGAAGTGAGACGATGTCGTTTAGTTTAGCTCGAGTGCACTCTGACCGCTGGAGCGCGCTCGAGCGCGTTAACTTAACGCGCACATTGGTGTTCCCTCCAGTGAAACATCTCGTCTGTCGTTCTCAGTCCGCTGGCTGACCAACGACTCGCTGTATAAATATCCACACAACCCCAATTATTATTGTTCTACATCCTTAAAAAGAAACCACTTATCGGTTACCAAGTACTCGTCACTTTGAATGTGATTCGAGACAGACAAGAAATCGAAACGTTTTTCCGTGATTCTTCCCCGTCCAAGAAATCGAAAGCACGCGACTGTGTGTTGTGGAGTAAACGGGCTTTCAAACACGTGATGTAAGGAAACAATCAACTGAGGCTTCACTATACTAATGAACACTCAGGAAAACTTAAAAAATTTTCGGACCTTCGTCAAATTACATTGTTCGCCACCGCGCCGACAACACGTGTCCGTGAAAGCCACCGGAGACGCGGAGGGGCGCGGAGCGACCTGGTCCGGCGGGTTCTCGGTTTTCCCGCTTGGTGGCGTCCGTTTTGCTGGAGTCGCGAATTCTCTTTTGGACCTTCTGGTTTGAAAGTTTTTTGAAAACATTTAAAGCGTTTTTTTTTTTGTATTTGGGCCAATGCGCTCCGGCTCTGTTCGCATTTGGTACCGTTCGCACTACGACCGGAAAGCCATGTGGCTGTCAGCCCTGCTTTGGCTCTGATGACTCATAGCATGCGCTAGAGTTCCAGCAAAGGAGTCGCGAGAGACCCTTTCCCCCGGGTGGTCCTTCCACGGCCGCGCGAGGGTGTGGGGATGCGGGGAAACGGACGCATTCTGGCTGTTTTTGTTTTCTCTACTTCTGGCGGGTGGCCGTGGTCCTCCCGGGCAGGCACCCCGCAGCGAAGACGTTGTCTCTTCCGCGAAGGGGGGTTTTGTTTTGTTTGTGCACGCGTTTTGTTGTGTTCTCCAGTGTCCCACAGTGTACGCTGGTGACGATCGAGTTTCGTACTAGGAGTACTGACGTGGCGCCACTCTGTCTGAAACTCAAGACTGTGCCAATGGTACGGAGCTGTCTGCCGTGGCCGTTGCAAACTTGATTTCACGGCCGAGTCGGCCCCCGGCAGGCCATTGCATTGTTGATGACACGGGACTTCTGCAGGGTTTGAAACTATTGGTTGAAACTTCACTGTGGGCGGCAAAGTGAGTGCCTTCAAAAGCTTCGAACGGGGCTTTTGAAGACTTGTTAGACTTGTTCGATTTGAATATCCCAATGTCCCCTACTTTAGAGAGATGTACATAGTTTGTAAAATTAATTCGTTCGCCAAAGAACTCGAAAAGTTGTCATCGCCTCCTGAAAACGTCAACGAATGTCAACCTGCCAAACTTTGCAGGCGCAAAGTACGACCAACGTACGAACGAATCAATACTGTCCCCTTTAAGAAAATAAATTATAGTTTGGAGTTCAGAGAAACCACTCCAAGCGCACCCTTCCACGGCCCGGGAAAGGGTGACATACAAAGAATAGAAGGGAGAGCTATACGCGCTGTAAAAGAAAAGAGAAGTTCGGTGCTTTATTTTCCAGCGCCTTCAATCACGTACGGACAAACCAACAAGCGGGTCGTGATTTTCGCTACATGTTTCAGGAGTAGAAGGGATGCATTCCAGGAACCGATAGCCAAACCTTGGGACCAAACCACGGGTTCGTGTGTATGTGAGTGCGTGCGTTTAGGAGAGTTGGGGGGGGGGGGGGGGCGAACTTAAAGAAGCCTCTTCGGGGATATTCGGTGACCAAGCCAAAACACCAACACCTTAATATGCCTCCATGTTTTTCTTTTTTTTTTTTTTTTTTGGGGGGGGGGGGGGGTGAAACGCTAAGGATGTAACGAGAAGAGACCAAATGCGGCGGGTCCCACCAAGAAGGAAATTTCTGGAAAGGTGTTTTTGAGAATGTAGAAATGAGAATATCAAAATGAGAAGAGGCTTAAATAAGAAACACCCCATCAGCTTTAGCCAGAATATCGATAGAGAATAGAGATTACTGAATATCGTGTGTTGAAGGATTTGATGTCGGGAAATACATAAATGGTCCTAGATCCAAAATATATGTGAAATCTTTGGAGTACTAATGAGCTACGGCAAGTGGAAGAGGAACAGACGTACTGGGCGTTCGCTATTGGTTTCTCTACTGAGAAGCCCGAACTCCTGTAAGCAAAACGACAACGCCGGTGTGTTTGCCAGTTTTGATACGAGTCAAGTTCTACAATTTCTTCATTTTCAAGTTCTTGATTACGTCGCTATGAATTGCTTCTGAAACGAAGTTTTAGTTTTATAGTTTTGTAGGGGAAAACAGTAACTCTTGTATCTGTCATGTATTATTGTTGTGCAATCAATATAATTTCTGGACTTTCTTCTGTAAGGTAGGACATAAATGGTCAGAAAACGTGAAATTATAAAATAAAATGGTTCCAAAAAAGACTGCGTTCCAAAACTTATCCTGCTCTCTTTAATTAGGAGTAATCTAAGAAAACATTTGAGATTAATGTTAAGAAGAGGTGAAAAATGATTATTTTAATGAAATCGGTGTACTGTACCTGCTTAGATTTCCGGAATCTTGCCTCGAAACAAGCAAATTAATAAACGGATATTTTGAACCTAGTTAACCCTTTTTTAATCTGTGAATCAGCTTAGCCTCTAACAACAAATGCCATCAATACTCCGAAAAAATATAAACAAGCGAATCAGCAATTCAAAAGTTAATGAACAAATTTCAGTTAATTTGCCTACTGACTGTGACGGTTCTTTTCTCATCTAATGCCCAACGAGTCCTATTTACACACAGTTAAGACGACGTTCACGTAACTCTAACCTTTAAAACAAAAATACGTTTGCATTAGACGGTACCATTTATTCCACTTTTTCTTTGAACAATCAATGATCCAACAGAAAAAAAATCATCTCATTTGTTTTTAACTTTGGTAAAACAACACTCGTGTATTCTATACAGCTACTTCCCTTTTACGTCAAGACGCACCTCATGGAGTTTCCAGGATTTTGTGGTCTCTTCCTGTGCGGAGTTGTGTGCGCAGCCACAAGGTATTATGCCTTTAAGTCTTGAACCATCATTAAAATTTAAGTATAATTTAATATACTTCGCAACTGAGTTTAACACGTCACCATCATCATATCACCATAGAAAATGTTGAAACACATAAATTGCATTGCAAGTTACAACTTAAGTGCTCAAATTGGCATTAAACAATTACAGGCATGAAAAAAAAAAAACTTTACGATAGCATGATACGGTGGTCTTCCCCACGAGCGCCCAAATATATGGACGGTTGATCCACACGCAGGTGTCGTTGACATCAAAAAGTGCTTTTAAATTAAGAGAAGTCGACTATCAAACGTTACACCATTGTGGCAATTTTGATATTCTATAGTTGTTCAGGATGAATGTTTGATTCAAACAACCTGTTCATGTAATGAGGTCAATGAACCCATGATAGAATTTGCGATTGAGTCAAATTTTGATTTAGTGATTCTATCATTTGGCTCTTTTAAACTTGAGCCCTCACTGTTAATCAGTTTTCATTGAACAGAATTCAATTTACTTTTCAGACGCGTGACAGCGTATACATGTAATAATGAAAATATGGCGGATTTTCAATACCCCCTTTCTTATGTTTTTTCGTTACAACTCTGAATTTGACTGCCGTTTGCTGGGTGTAGCAATTAAGTTATTTCCTCGTTCACCAACTTCAGTTTTTTATATGAAGCTATATGAAATAAGAACACTTTGTCACTGGAAAAATAAAATAACTCTTTTATACTCCCCAGCACAATATCCTCTCTGATCAACTCACAGGCTGCTGTTGTCTACATTGACGTTGTTTCACTGTATTTCGCCTGCAATGACGCACAAGCAGTACGAATTACAAGACTACTTGGTATGTACATGCTGTCTGGTGAAAATGTCTCCAGATTCCAATTTGGATCATATTTATGGGTCATAGTGTAACTCCGTTTTATTTTATTGTTATTTCTTATATTTTGTATGTTTTATGAAGTCAGAATTTCTAAAGAATGATATATATATATCTTGTTTGGGTATTATGTGTAGTGGCGCAAATATCTTAGCTCAGTCCTTGCGGCTTTATGAGTTTAGGGCGACAATGCGGTTTTTTGGGCCAGTTGATTCATAATCTTAAAAGGTATAAAAGCGCCGCAAATAGCAAGAACGAAGACGAAGTACGACAAACGCAAGGCAGTTTCATGGTCTTAAAATGTATAAAAGCGCCAAATACAACAAGAACGAAGACGACGTAAGACAAACACTTGCGTTTTAAAAGAAAAAAAGGCAATGTGCTCTTTATCGACTGCTCTACTGAGAAAATTGAAAACGCAAATTATTTATAAGGTTTCCGATCGAAAACTATATTTGTGCCAGATGAATACATGTGTTCCGCAGAGCTGCCGCAGTGCAGGAATATGGTTGTGGTGGCTGCAACGCTATACACGTTTGTCTTATATTCGCGCAATAACGTTGGGCATCAGAGGTCGCAAGAGGTAAAAAATGCCAAATCTTCTGCGTCGGGGAATTGAGCGAAAGCGGCAACTATTTATATCGCATGAGGATCACATGCCGTACAACGGGGTGCACGAGTGTATTATGAACAAATTGTGCAATATGCTGTGTGCTAAGGTACTTAGCGTAGTTAATTGCTAGATTTAACGCTAATGTTTTGAAAAGATTGACATCTTTGTCGTTGAATATTTCACGCCGCTGCCTGTTGCCTGGCCATTTAGCGCTTATTTTCCACTCATTAGAGCAGGGGGAGGACTGTACGCGAATAGCGACACACCATCATTCTTCAATCTGCCATTCCTTGCTGCGACACGAGCGTCAATCAGAAACCTCAACTCTCGTCTACATTTAGCTGATTTGAAGGGATCGGGCCAGCTAACTTCTACTTCATGCTTGGAATTCACAACTTTCTGAAGTCTATCCAGCGAACGGCATCGACTGGCATCTTCAATATAGTGGACAAAACGTGGATGTACAGCGATCGCTTGCTACTCATTTCGGAATATAAATGTCCCGTGCCTCATACGGCAGCGCAACTATATCACCATGAAATCATATAGAGGCTGGCAGCAAAAACACAACAAAGACCATATTTTGAACAGTGTTTTCAACGAAGCGGGGCAGTCTAGAAATGTAAAAAAAGATAAAATAACCTGCAACCAATGGAAATAGAATAACACTTTTGCATATTGTTATATAATGCTACATCCGACATATATTTTTTTTGCTTTTGTTAGCAGCATCGTATATTTTAGCCAGGAGTGCAATATATGCGCGGCAACTACTTTGCAGATTATACTGCCCTCTGTTTACTCGAGCTACGGGACCGCTGCTGCCAGAACGATTATCACCTCCCCTTTTAGCCCGCCATACCTTCAACTTGGCGTGTTCACAAGTAATATGTTTAAAGTTTGGGTCCTTGATGATAGTGCTAGAAAACAGTCTAAAAATACCGTTACGAGGAACCTTCACGAAATGGGTAACACCAGCAAAAAAAATGAAAGCCGTTTACAACTCCCTGTAACGCCGGATTAGAGCGCAGCTCTTGTTGGAGGAGGAGGGGAGGGTACTGAGGGGAGGGTATACCCCTCCTCCCTCCTCCTTACGTCCTGATCCTGTTTGCGACTCCTCCCTCCGAGCAGCGTCGCCATTGCCTCACGAGGGTCACGTGAACTCACGGGGGTAATGTGACGTCACCGGGGTCACGTGACCTCACGGGGGTCACGTGCCCCCTTTGAGGTCACGTGACGATGACGATGACGTCATCCGTGACGTCACCAGTGACGTCACTGATGACGTAATCCGTAACGTCATCAGTGACGATGACGATGCGAATGCCGATGACGTCATCAGTGACGATGCCGATGCCGATGATGTCATCAGTGACATCACTGATGACGTCATCAGTGACGAAGACAATGACGATGCGGACTCCGATGAGGTCATCAGTGACGTCACTGATGGCGTCATCAATGACGATGACGGTGACGATAATGATGACGTCATTTGTGATGTCACTGATGACGCCATCAGTGAAGATGACGATGCCGATGACGTCACTAATGACGTCACTGATGACGACATCAGTGACGTCACGCGTCCCATAATGCACCGTGCGGTTGCGCCGACGGCGATGGCGACGCCGACGCCGCTCAAGCCGGAAACGGGCGCCTAAGAGCTGCGCTCTAAAAACATATCGAAAGAAAATACACAACTGATAAGGAAGCATAACGTCGTTAACTTCCTAAGAGCAGAATCAAACCACACCCACAAGATTTGCGTCCAGCGCTCTATCACTGTCCCAAAAAGAAATCTAGTGAAGCGACGCCAGGCCGCGATCTTTGTGTCTAGATGAGCGATCGTATCAAAAAATTATATCAAGCATTCGGACGTCACGGAAATGAATTCGAAAGTGTGTGTTGGGAGGGGAGGAGCACACATGCGACCGCGTGACTATACAATATGATCATATCCGGTGATTTGTCGCCGCGGAAAAGGTTCGAAAGAACCATCAGAGGTGACAGACACTATGTGGAAGGTAATGCAAACCTGCAGGAATTATCGGTACCAAACGTATACTTTAACGTTGGCAAACAAAGAAGCAGAATGCCGCAGAGTCGATACGAACCGAGCAAATTCAGCATATTGAAAGTTTAGCAGTATCAATATAATTGTTTGAATCCATTGAAGGTTGTGGCTAACAATAGTAAATGAGAAAAAACTATGTCGAATTTTAACATGATACAAGTTAATCAAATTTCATTACGTTTGGAATGAACCTAGCCTTTCACTTCTGCAGTTGATTGATAATTACGGTTATCGTTCCCATAAAATTAATTTATAAGTGTTGTATAAACATCTAGCATATTTGTAAATTTGCGAAAGGGGATCTCTGAGTTGCGACACACATATTTTTGTACAATTCGCAGCAGAAGCATTGCTTGGTATTTAAAACTAGAGCCAATCTGGGCCAATCAAGAAACTAGTGCCAATCGGGAAACAATGAACTTGTATCCTGAGAGAGGAATACAATAGCAGCAGCTCGGGCGTCATTAACGTACTGACTCGATGGAACACGCTGTAAATTCTTTTAAGCACGCTCTCTGTCTACGAAATGTCTAGACGGGATCATACGACATTTGCCAGGAAGGAGCAGGAGCTTTTTTAATAAAAACAACAAATAGTGTGATGGTGTTGGGGTCGCGTCAGACAATAAGCTTATCTTTTTTTTTCCCCGTACCCTCATACTTTTTTGTCTGAAATAAAGAAGGCAAACTACAAACTACGACAATTAGGTTTGTAGGTTTCCAACCCCGCTAATGCACGTGGACGCTGCGTGCTCTGTGAATATGGTCACACACGCGGCGACAATGTCTGCAGTCTTGTGCAATATTTCATAGGATAACATAAAAAGTAGATTAAAACGCTACGCCAGATGTTTACATGAACTGAGAGAATCCAAGAGTAAAACGAAATAACGAGAACTATCCCCAATTATCAGCCGAGACAGCAGCGAAAAGTTAATGAAAAAAAAAAATGATTGCACGAAAGTGACGTCATAGAGCAACACCTTTTCAAGTTTTGCTTCACCAACAACTATCCCGTTGGCGACCCGCCAACAAAACTGGATATTGCATTTTCGACAGTGGTTTTAATGGGGATTGAGAAGTTCGTTGGACGTAATAGTTTTATATGGTAAATACAGCACACAGAAAGACGAAGACGGTGAGAACACAGAACGAGCGCTGAGTGTTTTTAAAAGAAATGTTGTGTTGTGAAACTAACCTTTATTTAAAAACGCCGCAATCAAAACATCCTCAAAACGCGTTGACACGTGTCAATAAAATTAATTTCCTTTTTGTGCAAAAAGACTGAGGGCTGGCTGACGCAGGTCCCCGTGTGCTCCTGTTTTCTCGCATATGCTTCCAGCACCTGCCTTGCTACTTGTGAAGGTGAAATAGTCTTTCCCGACAATGAATATGAAAGTGTCCTCGAGCCGTTGAAAGCAGAGGCAGGTCATGGTTACGCATCCTTTCCTTATCAGATTGAACCGTTTGGCCAATATTAACGCGGCCGCGTGACAAGTACACTATATGCAACGAAAAAATAGTCGCACTTAAAATGTTTGGGAACTTTTTCATAAACTCCGCGTAAGCCCTTTTAAACATTGGATATCTCGAAATGTGATCACCAGCGGCAGCCTACATGAAAAGAGTAATCAAACGATACTGTAGCATCGCTCAATATCAGTAAAATACGGTAGGCATCAGGAAGTCTCACTGGAGGCCCCATGCGGCATGCGGGAAGGGTTTGCCCGATCGCGCTTTGCAATTTAGAGCTTCGATTTCGTAAGTACATGCTCACCAGTCGCGACTTGTATTCATTTGTAAGCATCATCGTTAAATAATTAGGAATACGTATATGGCTAACTAATTTTTGAATTGGGCTCATTATTACGACGATGTTGGAATAAAACACTTTCGAATACTTAACATAAAGATAAATATTGATGTTACTCGTTCGAAGCAAAGGTCCCCCCAAAACTTGGGCAGAAAATATAATCCCGACAATCATTATAAGAGGACCATATTTACGGAGGGCACCGAACCCTCTTTACAAAACCGTTTCAGATGGTAAAATATCTGCGCACAACAATAGCGCAAGCAATCTAAATGACTTTACTTACCTGCGCTCATTGTTGAATATTCCAAAGTTAAAAGGTAGGCATAGAAATCCCAATTTATCATACTAAGTGTTGAGTGAACTCTTTAAGCCGCGAATGCGAATTGACAAGATTGAGAACACGTCAGAGGAAAGAGAAACATTGAAGACAAAGAGACAAGACAGGCTTTCGACTTTCAACAAAACGTTGACAGGCTCGACTTCGCCTCCTGAAGTTCGACGGGGCGTCCAGGAGGTTGAGAGGGTGGGTGGTGGGTGAGGGAAGCGAAGGCCATGTGGTCCGGCTCGCAGCTATGCATGCACGGCGGAAGGTGGGGTCTGCTGTGTGTCAATCGACACGTCGCCGTTACATGCAGGCCCTAGTGTCGACGGTTCCCTCTTGGGAAAAGGAGGGAGGAGGGGGGGAAGGGCGCGGAGAAGAGGAGGAGGAGAAGATGCGCCGGCGGTTGTCTTTTGGGGAAGGAAGGGAAGGGTGGAATGCGTGGAGAAGGAAAGGAGCCGAAGATGCGGGAATTTTGACTTTTTTATGTCTTAGGAGGAACCCTCTCGCCCCGCAGGAAGCGAATCTCTCGATTGGAAAGAGAAAGGGATGGGCTGGATAGCTTTGAGACAGATTTGATATGTAGAGACTCAAGAATTTCCCTGCCGAATCGAAATTTGTGCCCGCCGAGAATTTCGGTTTTCGAGAACTCGGGGGTGCACGAGGGGCAGTTTCTGGCGTGAGCCACGACTGGATAAAAGGAGTCAGGAGAAGGAGACGAGATCTCCTTGGCGTGCTCCCGGAGTCGGTCATTCACGCAGCGCCCCGTCAGACCGATGTACTCGGCTCCGCACAGAAGAGGAATACTATAAACCTTCTCCCTTGTGCTGGGCCAGAAGCACTGCGCGTGTCTTTTCGTGCATGTGGATAGGGGTTCTGGGTTGGTGATTCGCATGCACATGTCTCCCAATTTAAATTTACATGTGAAAACAACCCTAGTACTGAATCGATGTGCAAGTGCGCGCAGTCGGTGTGCCGTGTTGTGGGAGTAAGAAATGCACGCAGGGAGGGCAGACCGGGTCCCGGAGGGGGCCTTCTTTGGACGGCTCCTAGACTACAGGATGAGCTTCTTGCTGATGTTATCTAGGAAGTCTACCGGGTAACCCGCCTTCCGGAGCCTGGTTGCCTGCAGCGACAGGCTCTCTCGGATCTTGTGATCGCAAGACTTTTTGCAAGAGGAGGAAAGGAGAGACTGAAAAATTCCGGACCTAATGATTTTTGAACGATGGCTAGAAAAGGGGAGGACAGGTTTCTGGGAGCGCTGTTGAAAAGACCTGCATAGACCGTGAGACGAGTGGGTTAGTCGAAGATCGAGAAATTGGGGGCCCTCCTGAGTAGGGTCTTCCCTTTTGAAGGTGAGGCCGTTGGCGTTAGTTTGGAACATACATGGTTGAATTACTTCCAAAATGTAATTTAATTACAATTACAATTACTTTGCTTCAAAAGTAGTTTAACTACAACTACAATTACTACATCTGAAAAGTAGTTGATAACAATTACAAATTACTTTTCAAAAGTAATGCAATTACTTTATAAATACTTATTTCTCAGAGCAACCCGACTTGGGCCATAAAACTTTAAGCGAGTTCTATAGAATGCAATGTATTTGTTCATTCCTTATTTCAATGTTCACGTGTTGTAGTTTCTTTTTCTGAATTTTGTTAAATTCATGATAGAACTTGACAGTTTGGGGCAATGAAGTAATACATTTTTATATTTTTAATAAATAATAATAAATTAGTTCATATGCTGGAAGACGTCACATCACTAAAGAAAAAATTGGGTTGACAGACTTTTGTTAGCCAGGCAAATAAAAATGTGACAATTAGTCATATAGGAATATCTTACAAGTGTTAATATAAAAGTAAAATCCACACGCGCTAATACGACCACATTCACATAAAAACATTATGGTATTGCAAATTATTTACATTGAGTTCAAATTAGAATGACTCGGAAATATATAAGTACGAATCGGGGCTCCCGAATCACGGTGACAATATTCGCAGGTGCGAGGTCAGTCTCCAGAGTGCTTATGCAAATAATATCTGAAGTAAAACCAACAGGCAATAAACTTGAAAATACTACAAATATATACATATGCGACATTACTGGAAGAGAGACGTAAAATCCTGGCAAAAAGAAAGGAAAATAACTTCATAGACAATTAAAATTCCCGACCTCGGCTGAAAGCTGAAGGTCA
Organism: Ixodes persulcatus; assembly: GCA_013358835.2. Classification (NCBI taxonomy): domain Eukaryota; kingdom Metazoa; phylum Arthropoda; class Arachnida; order Ixodida; family Ixodidae; genus Ixodes; species Ixodes persulcatus. Next base: position 1,253,010 of record JABSTQ010009074.1, on the reverse strand, counting down.
ATTTTTTTTCTTTCAATATTTTGGCATGTTTACGCTATTTGTTTCTGCTTGTACCGCAGACAGCGCTACACTGCGCCGTTGAGGTAGGCTCCAAAGAGGACTGTCTCTCAGCCCGCAGTGCAAGCAACAAAACAACAAACAATGCGACGATATTTATGTTGTCCGTGTGTGTGAGTTTGTGTCAGTGTGTGAATAGGCCGGTTGTGCGAGCGCTGAGGCTTTCAGAGAGGTTCCGTCGGCGCCGCAAAGTTTTGCAAAAGTAATTGTAATTGTGCCTAACATTTTGCAATTACTGACGCTAAAAGATAATTAAAATATAAATACAATTCTTTTTAGCCAAGAGTGATTAATTACAATTACAAATTACCAAGAAAAGTGGTTAAAATACAGTAATTAAATTACAGTAATTGAATTACTACCCAAGTATGGTTTGGAAAGCCTGAAGGATGGGAGCATCTGAGTTGGAGAGGGGATGAAGAACGAGGCAGTCGTCCACGTACCGGAAGATCTTACATTCATTACCCGAGCGAGCAAGATGCCCCTACACCGCGCGATCCACAAAAAAGAGATAAATCTCGCTGAAGATGGGCGCGAGGCAGGAACCGATACACACGCCCGACCTCTGAATGAAAACCCTTCCCTCGTGCTCAACCAGAGTGGAGCTCAGGTAGAGCCGGAGGAGATCGAGAAAGCCTCCGACCGGGATTCCGGACGCGTTTTGAAACCTCGTCATTCCATGCAGTTCGATTGCCTCGCACAGAGCTCAGAACAATTTTGAGGTCGAGATTGTAATACATGTCCTCGACATCCAGCGAGAACATGTTCTTGTCCTGATATGAGTGCAAAGGTCGGATAAAATCAATCACCTTAAGGGAGCCCTTAACGCGGAGGGGGTAGGGAAGATCAATGGAGGAAAGGTGCCTTTGTAGGAAGAGGGTGAGAGGTTTCTGCCAGCATCCGCCCTGAGAGATTCTGCTTCAAAGGGGAATGTCACGCTTGTGCGTTTTCGCCGTGAAAAAGCTGGAAAAGTACTGTTTTGAGGGTGCAGAAACCAGCGTTTTCAAGGAACAGAGGCTGAGAGAGTCACAAACCGATTTGACTTCAGACCGGAGAGCACCCGATGGGCGCTTTTTGAGGGGGACAGAGTTCTTTTTTAGTGCCTCATCTACCTTCTCTCCGAATTTGTCCCTTTTCATTACGACAAATCGGCCTACCTTGTCCGCCTCCAAAAGCACCAGGTCGGATCGGCGGAGCTCCTCCACGACGCGTTTCACTTCCGAGCACACTGGTGCACTCGCGCCGCCGTGATGGCAAACCACGCCGGCCGCCGCCCCGACAAAGTAATGTTAGTCACTCTCCGGGACCCTTGCCGCAATCTCGTAGACGGAGGCGAGCTGGTCAACTCTTGATGATGGCGCAGGCGGCGTGAACTCGGGGCCTTTTGACAGAGGGGCAGTTGCCTCTGCATGACAAATCGGTGTCTGACAGATTGATGGGGGGATCCAGGCCTGCCTTGCGGCGGGAGGCAGAACCCGCGAGGATGCTCTGAAGCACGCGTTTCCACGATGTCTCAAGGAGGAGCTCCGAAGACTCCCGCAGAAAAACGAAGGCGGGGTGCGTGTCGAAGCAGGTGCCGAAGCATACGGTCATCAGAGGGCGCAGCCAAGTCCTCATCACAAGGATTTCCCGCGACACCTCCTTCCTCGCTATCTGCATTACTCTGTTTGTGGAAGGCCAACTGGGTTTACTACGGTTGATCGAATGCCATTTCATCGAAGCACGTTTTAGAGAATGGGCACGTTTTATCGAAGCACGGTTTAGAGAAAGCAGAGCCTCAGTTTAAAGAAATGCCGTTTATCGAAAAGTGGACGCTTTTAAAAAAAAGGCATTCCTACTTCTTGCGTGTATCACTGGTGCGCGTGTTAAGCCATGACCCCGCTGCGCTCCAAGCCGCTTCGCGGCGGCAGTCTGCGGCGGCTCATTACAAAAATGTTAACTCACCTGATTTACCCATACACGCCGCTTCCCGGCGGCCGAATTCGCTAAAAGGAGGCTCATCGCCATTTTCTCCAACCTGGGTTCTCTATAAAGGCATTCGATAAACCGGGGTCGGTAAAATGGCGTTCGCTAAAACGACCCTCTCTAAACCGCATGCCTCCGAGGCCAACTTGATGGTTCGAAGCCTAGGAGACGGTGAACTGAGGGATGGGCCACGTTCTCCCGAAGGCAGACTCCCAAGGCTCGTAGTTGCAGGCGGAGAAGACTCATCCTTGACACGAAGATGGCGGCCCGGAAGAACGAGGAAGGGTCAAACTCCAGGTGGTTCAGTGGGTTACCAGCAGGACAGCACATAACATGAAGCTGGCGGAAGTATAATGTAGATGGTTTAGCGTGTTGGTTTCTAATTTACGATAAGGAAAGAGAAACATTGAAGACAAACAGACAAGAGAGGCTTTCGACTTTCAACAAAACGTTTACTGGTTCGACTTCGCTTCCTGAAGCTCGACGGGAGCGTCAGGGAGGTTGAGAGATAGGTTGGTGGGTAAGGGAAGCGAAGGCCATGGGGCCCTCCTCGCAGCTACGCGTGCACGGCGTAAGGTGGGGTCTGGTGTGTGCCAATCGACACGTCGCCGTCATACGCAAGCCCGAGTGTCGACGGTGCCCTCTTGGGGAAAGGAGAGAGGAGGGGAGGGGGGGAAGGGCGCTGAGAAGAGGAGGAGTAGATGCGCCTGCGGTATTCTGTTGGGGAAGGAAGGGAAAGGGGGGAATGCGCGAAGAAGGAAAGGAGCCGAAGATAAGGGAATTTTGACTTTTTTATGTCTTAGTAGGAACCCTCTCACCCCGCAGGAAGAGAATCTCTCGATCGGAAAGAGAAAGGGATGGGCTGGACAGGTTTGAGACAGAAGATTTGATATGTGGAGACTCAAGAATTTCCCTGACGAATCGAGATTTGTGCCCGCCGAGAATTTTGGTTTTCGAGAACTCGGGGGTGCACGAGGGGCAGTTTTTGGCGTGAGCCACGACTGTATGAAAAGAGTCGGAAGAAGGAGACGAGATCTCCTTGGCATGCAACCGGAGACGGTCATTCACGCAGCGCCCCGTCTGACCGATGTACTCGGCTCCGCACACAAGAGGGATACTATACACCTTCTCCTTTTTGCAGGGCCGGAAGCACTGCGCGTGTCTTTTTGTGCATGTGGGTGGGGGTTCTGGGTTGGTGACTCGCTTGCACATGCGTCCTAATTTAAATTTACATGTAAAAGCAACCCTGGTACCGAATCGATGTGCATGTGCGCGCAGACGGTGTGCCGTGTTGTGGGAGTAAGGAATGCACGCCGGGCGGGCAGACCGGGTCGCGGAGGGGGCCTCCTTTGGGCGGCTCCTAGACTGCAGGATGAGCTTCTTGCTGATGTTAGCTAGGAGGTCTACCGGGTAACCCGCCTTCCGGAGCATGGCTGGCTGCAGTGACAGGCTCTCTCTGATCTTGTGATCGCAGGATTCTTTGCAAGAGGAGGAAAGGAGAGACTGAACAATTCCGGACTTAACGGTTTTTGAATGATGGCTAGAGAAGGGGAGGACAGGTACCAGGGTTGTTTTCACATGTAAATCTAAATTGGGAGGCATGTGCAAGCGAGTCACCAACCCAGAACCCCCACCCACATGCACAAAAATGCACGCGCAGTGCTTCCGGCCCTGCACAAGGGAGAAGGTGTATAGTATCCCTCTTGTGTGCGGAGCCGAGTACACCGGTCAGACGGGGCGCTGCGTGAATGACCGTCTCCGGGAGCACGCCAAGGAGATCTCGTCTCCTTCTCCCGACTCCTTTTATCCACTCGTGGCTCACGCCAAAAACTGCCCCTCGTGCACCCCCGAGTGTCGATTGACACACAGCAGACCCCAACTTACGCCGTGCATGCGTAGCTGCGAGCAGGGCCACATGGCCTTCGGTTCCCTCACCCACCAACCTCCCTCTCAACCTCCCGGACGCCTCCGTCGAGCATCAGGAGGTGAAGTCGAGCCAGTACACGTTTTGTTGAAGATCGAAAGCCTGTATTGTATGTTTGTCTTCAATGTTTCACTTTACTCATCGTAAATTAGAAACCAACACGCTCACCCATCTACATTATACTTCCGCGATCTTCATGTTATGTGCTGTCCAGCTGGTAACCCACTGAACCACCTGGAGTTTCACCCTTCCTTGTTCTTCCGGGCCGCCATTTTCGTGTTAAGGATGAGTCTCCTCCGCCTGCAACTACGAACCTTGGGAGTCTGCCTTCGGGAGAACGTTGCCCATTCCTCAGTTCACCGTTTCCTAGGCTTCGAACCATCAAGTTGGCCTTCCACAAACGAGGAAGGAAGTGTCACGGGAAATCCTTGTGATGAGGACTTGGCTGCGCAATCTGATGACCGGATGCTTTGGCACCTGCTTCGACGCTTTCCCCGCCTTCGTGTTTCTGTGTAAGTCTTCGGAGCTCCTGCTTGAGACATCAGTGGAGACGCGTGCTCCAGGGCATCCTCGCGGGTTCCGCCTCCCGCCGCAAGGCAGGCCTGGATCCCGCCATCAATCTGGCAGACACCGTTTTGTCAGCAGAGGCAATTGCCCCTCAGTCAAAAGGCCCCGAGTTCGCGCCGCCTGCGCCATCATCAAGAGTTGACCAGCTTACCTCCGTCTACGAGATTGCGGCGAGGGTCCCGGAGAGTGACCGACAGGACTTAGTAGGGGCGGCGGCTGGCGTGGTTTGCCATCACGGCGGCGCGAGTGCACCAGTGCGCTCGGAAGTGACACGCGTCGTGAAGGAGCTCCGCCGATCCGACCTGGTTCTTTTGGAGGCGTTCAATTTGGGCCGATTTGTCGTAATGAACAGGAAAAAATTCGGAGAGAAAGTAGATGAGGCAATAGAAAGAACTTTGTCTCCCTAAAAAAGCGCCCATCGGGTGCTCTCCGGTTCGAAGTCAAATCTGTTTGTGATTCTCTCAGCCTCTGTTCTTTGAAAACGCTGGTTTCTGCACCCTCAAAACAGAACCTTTCCAGCTTTTTCACGGCGAAAACGCACAAGCCAGACATTCCCCTTCGAAGCAGAATCTCTCAGGGCGGGTGCTGGCAGAAACCTCTCGCCCTCTTCCTACAAAGGCACCTTTCCTCCATTGATCTTCCCTACCCCTTCCGCGTTAAGGGCTCCCTTGAGGTGATTGATTTTTTCCGACCTTTGCACTCTAATCAGGACCAGAATATGTTATCGCTGGATGTCGAGGACATGTATAACAATCTCGACCTCAAAATTGTTCTAAGCTCTGTGTTCGAGGCAATCGAACTGCATGGAATGACGAGGTTCCAGAACGCGTCCGGAATCCCGGTCTGAGGCTTCCTCGATCTCCTCCGGCTCTACCTGAGCTCCACTCTGTTTGAGCACGATGGAAGGGTTTTCATTCAGAGGTCGGGAGTGTGTATCGGTTCCTGCCTCGCGCCGATCCTCAGCGAGATTTATCTCTTTTTTGTGGATTGCGCGGTGCAGGGGCATCTTGCTCGCTCGGGTAATGAATGTAAGATCTTCCGGTACGTGGACGACTACCTCGTTCACCCTCCCATATCAAACTCATATGCTCCCATCCTTCAGGCTTTCCAAACTAACGCCAACGGCCTCACCTTCAAAAGGGAAGACCCTACTCAGGAGGGCCTCCAATTTCTCGATCTTCGACTAACCCACTCGTCTCACGGTCTATGCTGGTCTTTTCAACAGCGCTCCCAGAAGCCTGTCCTCCCCTTCTATAGCCATCATTCAAAAACCGTTATGTCCGGAATTGCTCCAGTCTCTCCTTTCCTCCTCTTGCAAAAAGTCTTGCGATCACAAGATCAGAGAGAGCTTTTCGCTGCAGGCAACCAGGCTCCGGAAGGCGGATTACCAAGTAGACCTCCTAGATAACATCAGAAAGAATCTCATCCTGCAGTCTAGGAGCCGCTCAAAGAAGGCCGCCTCCGGGACCCGGTCTGCCCACCCTGCGTGCATTCCTTACTCCCACAACACGGCACACCGACTGCGCGCACTTGCACATCGACTCGATACCAGGCTTGTTTTCACGTGTAAATTTAAATTGGGAGGCATGTGCAAGCAAGTCACCAACCCCGAACCCTCACCCACATGCAGAAAAAGACACGAACGGTGCTTCCGGTCCTGCACAAGGGAGAAGGTGCATAATATCCCTCTTGTGTGCGGAGCCGAGTACATCGGTCAGACGGGGCGCTGCGTGAATGACCGTCTTCGTGAGCACGCCAAGGAGATCCCGTCTCCTTCTCCCGACTCCTTTCATCCAGTCGTGGCTCACTCCAAAAACTGCACCTCGTGCACCCCCGAGTTCTCGAAAACCAAAATTTTTGGCGGGCACAAATCTCGATTCGGGAGGGAAATCCTTGAGTCTCTAAATATCAAATCTTCTGTCTCAAACCTGTCCAGCCCATCCCTTTCTCCTTCCGATCAAGAGATTCGCTTCCTGCGGGGCGAGAGGGTTCCTCCTAAGACATAAAAGTAGTCAAAATTCCCGTATCTTCGACTCCTTTCCTTTTCCGCACCCTCCCTTCCCTTTCTTCCCCAAGAGAACACCGCCGCCGCATCTTCTCCTCCTCCTCCTCTCCGCGGCCTTCCCCCCCTCCTCCCTCCTTTCCCCAAGAGGGTACCGTCGACACTCGGGCCTGCGTGTGACGGCGACGTGTCGATTGCCACACAGCAGACCCCGACTTACGCCGTGCACGCGTAGCTGCGAGCCGGGCCACATGACCTTCGCTTCCCTCACCCATCACCCTCCCTCTCAACCTCCCGGACGCCCCACGTCGAGCATCAGGAGGCGAAGTCGAGCCAGTCAACGTTTTCTTGAAAGTCGAAAGCCTGTTTTGTCTGTGTGTCTTCAATGTTTCTCTCTCCTTATCGTAAATTAGAAACCAACACGTTCAACCATCTACACGTCAGAGGATCCTTGTTATTTCTTCGTCAATACATAAATATATAAATCGAGTTGCCCATTATGTGGCGCGAAAGAAACAATCGAGGCAGTGTCACTAATGCATACAATTTGACCCCTTTTTTCGAACAGCTTTCATAGCCGGAATCATTATGACGCTTTACAGCGTAGCCATCCCATACTTGGGATCAGCCACAAGAGTGAGTATCTTCGTGCGGGCTCGTTTGACAACTTGATAAGCCTAAATAACTGTTACGTTGATTAGTCTTCCAGGATAATCCGCAAGTGAAACACTACCTTCTACTTAATTCCACAGAAAATCGAAATAATAACTTTTGTAATGCTTGCGAAGCCGTGTGTCGGATTTAACATTTAAAGTGTAAAATGCAGTGTAGTTTAAAGTCTTGAAGCTACTTCATAAAAATGCGCCTCTTAAGCGATACCTGCGTTATATTTTACACAGCCTGTAATGTTACTATTACTACTCTTTACTGGGCTTGGGTCGATTAAAACTTTAACCCGATTAATTGGCACCCATTAATTAATTAATCGAGTATCGGTTTCAATAATTTTAATGCATATTAGTCTTAAAAATGTCAAAGTTTCATATTTTTCCTTTGCTAAATATGTGATAAAGACGCAATGTACAAGTGCATTCCGAAAGAGCGCAGTGGCTCATCGAGCGCAAGTGAGAGATTATCTCCGCCTCAGGGTGCGCCGTGTGTGCGGAGCAAGGCGGCAGGGGGCGGAGGTAGTACCGTGCGCCGGCCAGAGCGCTGTTTCAGCTCATATTGTCCACAATGGTACAGTTAGTCACCTTCATATGTAACTGAGTTGTGAGTGAGTACAAGGCATAAAACGTACGCTATTATGATTCCGTACAGGACGTAACTTTGATGTGTAGTTGAGAACATGTCAAAATACACCCACACTCACAAATTATTACTTCAGCCGCAAAGACACAGAGGCTCGTTGCGAACTCCTCTGATTGTTCACAATAGTCTCTGCAGCACTAAACATACACTCGCATGGCGTTGAAGTGACTGGGATGCTTATAACCTCAAATTGTTTGGAGTTACAATCTCGCGCCTAAAGTGTACTTTAGATCAAACTTTATCCTATAGTTTGCGTTAATGCACGTGTACTCGTCCATGTCTGCGTTCTGAAAGCGTTGGTTCTTTTTTTACTTTTTTGTATCTTTCAAAATATTACCAAATAACCGGTTAAAAATATCGCTATTAAAGCAATAATTGATTAATCTGTAGGTTATTCGATGAAGTACCCAGACCTAGTTTTTTTCCCTTTAACGACAGTTCACCATAGGACATTACAGAAAAAAAAAATACTAGAAACTAAAATTAAAAATTCACCAACCGTGTGACAGCAACGCACAAACACTTTTTGCTTTCTTCTTTCTAACATACAGTATATACTTTACAGCTAGTTAATAAATGTGAAAATCTTCACCTCCCAAGCTTTAAGTGTCATGCGCTTTAAGCTAATACATGATTTGTCGAAGAGACAATTTGGATACGAGTGCTGCGACTGCGTTCGACCGGGCCTCACGTCCAATCACTCCGTCGAAGGACGGTGGGCATCAGGCTCGCGTCAAACTGTCGAGTTGGCGGATCCAAATGTGATGACGTTGCTTGGAGAATCTGCGCATGCCTCCAAAATGTTAGGTGGCGGCTGTCACTGCAACTCTAAAAACAAAAAAGGCAGGCCGTGGGAGTTTCGAGCTTCTCATTGTGGCTGGAGAGACAATACGGTTGCGGAATAAACATACGTAAGCCCACAAAAAAGAAAACAAATATGATGCAAGAAGTTCGAAGTTAAAAATTCACGCCCTGCGTTTTTTATGCTCCCGGTGGCTGCACATAAACCAAGTAATGCGTTAAATGCTCTCCAAGCACCTACAATCACAAGGTATGGAGGTGAGTGATTAAATATAACTTGAGACTTCCATGGGAGAATAAACCTGGTTAATGAGCCTCATATTACTTGACATATCAAGGGCTAGGGAAAGATTTCCCGCATTGTGGGGCACGCGCATTTAGCGATTTTCAATATTTATACTTAAAATCATACGTTTGTTTCTGAACGAAAGTAGAATAATGATGATATGGGCGCGGTTATGTGAATATCAGTGAATGTATTATGGTATGTGCCAAGACTTCTACGAACGCAATTCAGCAGGCAAACCGGGAATTCTGCTATTTTGGCACTTGCAATTACTTCACAATCACAGGTTCTTTTTTGTTTGGTAATGTAATCACTTTTGCAGATAATACTGCTGATCCACAGTGGCATAACAGGTCCCTTCGTAGGTTTGTTCCTCATGGGTCTTATTTTCCCGTGGGTAAACAGTAAGGTGAGTGGCGACTTTTTAAATATCAGCACATTAAAATTGCCTTTAGAGGTATTTTGGATCCTTGTTGTAGAGTAAAGGCACACTTTTTCATACAAAACTAAAAACTAAAAACATTCAGTAGTGCCAACCAACCGCCGTAGGCTTTCAGCAATCAAACAAACCCTTAGAAAAGATAACAACAATAGTATTCTCCTTATAACCGCTCTGGCATTCACACTAATTGTAATTGTGAAGTTTGTGATTTTGTTTCAATTATACGCGTTAAGAGAGGTGTTCGAACAACTAGCACACATGAAAATATATTATATCGTTGTTTTCATTAAGTCCACATATATAATAAAATTAGTATTCTACTCACGTGGCAAACCACGTCGGCCTCAAGTCGGTACGAATGTGTCCTAACCAGTCCCGGTCTACAAGTCTATGGAGAACAGGAGTCGGAAAAAGGAAATGCTGCAACAAATTGAAGTTGAGATGCAAAGCTCTGATATGCGTCTTCAATAGTATATACCACATGGTTTCAAGTAAACGATAGGAAAATACAGGACGGACATTACATACTTGCTAGGAAGAGAGCAGCGAGAATCCACATAGAGCAAGTTTTGTTTTCTACACCGTAGCAACTATATCTGCATTTTTATTATTGTTTAGCTGAAATATACGTATATGGCATTAAGGCGTCAGGACACGCCAATAATAAACTATGCAAAACTACGTCTCTAGAACCCGGTAAATGTTACTATATTTGTACTATATTTACTATATTTGTTCGTGAAAAAAATTGAATATCCTTTATTTTGCCTATCAGAAAGAGCAGTCATGTTTAAAATTCCGGTGACGCAGTATACGCAATGTCCGTAGCGGCATTGCGTTGTAGCCGGCGCAACGCACAACACGACCGTCCCCTGACAAGTACTTGATGACGTGACTATCTCCGCGCCTCAGCCTCAAGCGCTTCAGCTCCCTTCTTTACATTTCGCGTTTCGAGCGCGTAGTTTCGAGACGATGTGTCTATGGAATCTCTCGCTTCGTCGGAATCTTCTTGTTCCAAGGCAGTCGCACTTATCGCAGCAGCGATGAGAGTTACTGCTATCACGAGATGTTGGAAGAAGGTCAATTTGACTGCGACTCGCTGGCAGCCAGCCGCAGCGACATCGCGAGAACGTCGCGGGAAATCTCGCGATATTCTGTGACAACGTCGCCGTCGACACACAAGGCTGGGCTATGAAATTTTCGTACACAAAACCATCGCGTCTGACAGTGATGGATACAGAATGTCGCGGCTATCGCGCGCGACATTATGTATCCATCACTCCCGACTTTTAGGTTTCTTCAGATACCAGAAAAAGACAAAACTGGTGGTTGATTCTCCGGTGCATTTAGACATCCCACCGGGCGACAGATTTTGCGCGACATTTGGAACTGCTTTTCTGTTGGGACCTAGGCAAACGTTTTCTTTGAGAGCCAACGCATGCTATCGGAGAGGGAACCGGAAAGCCCAAGCCAAGAAGCCGATGAACCGAGGGTTGCTTAGCGAGTCAGCCGGGCTCACGTGCAAACCGACCGAGTAAAAGGACAAGGAAGGCCAGGGAGGCATTGGGGCAGTGCGAGAAGCGTTGGAGCATGCGAGTAGCGTGAAAAGGTGGGATCGTTACCTGGCAAGCTAGGACAACGTACCATGGGCGAGCATGAGTAGGACGATAGTAAGATAAACTCCAACTACGCAACCATGGTCACATGTTTGATGGACAGCATGATTTCACCTATTCGGCAGAGTACAACAGAATTCCGCAAGGGTGGTCTTGGTCTCCATATGAATTATATTGACATCAATAAATTAATTATTAAAATTACTCGAGCTATTAAAATTTATACGCTTGGAGCATATAATTAATAGCTTAGAAGTATTTTTATTTCAAAAGTAGTATTTTGGCTTATTTTTTTGTCTCATAATCACTTTTACTGAGAATATCATGCAAATACAAAAGTGATGAAAACCTTACCTGCAGGGTGCCGGGACAGCAACAGTGTTGATGGCCGCATTTCAGGTGTGGCACATGGGCGAAAAATTTCGACTCGGCATTCAACCACAACGGATGCCAGCTACGCTAGACTATTGTCCGGGGAATATAAGCACAACAGCGATGCTCACGGAGACTGTGTCGATTGTTTCCTCCAAGACAAAGTAAGAGAATTTTAATGTTAACAGCTAAAAAAGTTAATATAACTTTTATAGCTGAGTTCAATTTGTCTTTTCTCATATAAACTAATATACGTGCTAAGAAAAGGTTTTTGTTCTCCAAAAACCTGTTCTTGCATAATTGCATGTACGAGGGTCGTTCATAAAGTTCGTATTATTGTCACGAAGGAATAGAGATTCAGCAATCATACTCGAGTAGAAGTTGAGACTTTTTCTATACGTTTGCCACCAAAAGTTACCCACTTTTTCCAGCGATGCACCACATGCCGGAGGCCATTGTTAATGAACTCCTCGTCTTGAGTGTTCAGGAATCGCTCCACTTCAGCAATCACTTGGTCGCCGTCCTTGAAATGCTTTCCTCTTATTTGGCCATACTAGAAGCGTCTGTGCCATTTAACCAAAAGTGTCATAAACTGGAACGTTGTCCCCAAACAACGCTCCCAGACTGGAATGAATATCCTTGGCATTGCTTCCCTTCAAATAAAAAAAAAAAGAAAAAAAAAAAAAACGGATCACTGCATGTGCTTGGCACCGACGGGCGGTGCCATTTTTGTTTCGTCTCCCTAGCGGCGTTCCGAGCTACTATAGCATACGATGTTTATATACTGTGCGGAAACTAGAGGGACGCGCGCTCATGCTGACGCCTGTTTTGTTTCGTTTCCTTTAATGTTTTGTGCCGATAATACGAACTTTATGAACGCCCCTCGTACATGCGTATGTTAAATGTAGTAATTATCTCATGTTCTTCATAAATACAACGGAGTTTTATGGTGCAGCTCTTAGGCCTCCCTTTTCCGGCTTGAGCGGCGACACCGTCGGCGTAACCGCGCGTGGCATTATGGGACATTTTTCATCATGACGTCACACGTGACCTCAAGTGTGACGTCACGTGGGAAAATGTTTCCGCTAAAATTGAAAGAAAAGTTTTCCGCTATAATTAGCGGGAACCTTTTCCGCTACATGTATCGGGCAAATTTTACCCTCGTGACGTCAGACGTGACTTCACGTGTGACATCACGCAGGTAAAGTTTTCCCGCTAAATTTGGCGGGAAATGTTCCGCTTTATTTAGCGGAAAATTGTTCACTCGTGACGTCACAGGCGACATCACGTCTGACGTCACGCGTGACCCTCCCCTCCATGACCTCCCTTCCTCGTCTACAAGAGCTGCGCTCTAATCCGCAATTACAGAGAATTGTAAATGTCTTTCATTTTGTACACGGATGATATTTGTATTGAAAATCTCTTGCGCTGAGGAGGAAGGTAACTGACGGATTTCTTACACTCCTTCAATATATTCAACTTTTTGGGTTAAGGCTCATATTAGGCAATTGAGTGTTGTGAGTATGCACTTCTTCAAGCTAAACCTGATAATAACTTAATGCTATTCATTGTCTCTGCCGATGTTAAAGGAGAAGACACAAAATGTGCTCTCTCTGCCTAGACTTTGGACCTAGGGTATGCTTGTTCCTTAAAATGCATCTGGATTTGCGCTGCAATCCTGTCTTCTACCTTGGCGTGTGGAAACTGCTGGCCGATCGTAGCCTAAGAAACGTTCCAATTGCCCTCTCGAGTTTTTTGCCCTGTGCTTTACATTAATCTGTCGAATCGCAAGTGTGCTCAGTTCTAAAAATAACCGAATTTTCCTATTTACTTCAATCTTATTGTAAACATAAGTAATAACTAAATAACGTATGAAAATAAGTAAGATTGTGGAGAAGATGTCACTTTGTCGACCTACAGAACAACATCCTCCTTTGAAGGCTGATTTTCGTAGCAGTGTACGCTACTTGAAACACGAGCTAGCAATTCACCGATCGAATTACTTGTACGACTAGGTTCATCTATCTGAAACTACAAATACACTAACAAAACCAACGATTGAGCATGATACGTTGCTTCCTTCTTTCATCACTGGCCATCGTCAGTGTGCACGTCTAGTTTAAGACAAAGAGTCATCGGTCACCTGCTTTGACGTTATCGGAACCTTTTTTTCTATTTCTGGTGAAAGGCGAATCTTTGCAATTCAATGGAATCGTTGAAACGTTTTCCTTTTTTGGCGTTTAATATGATAGAGTTTACTGCCAAAAAATAATTGCTTAAAAAAATCACGCTGAAGAAATTAGCCTTAAAAGTCTGACAGACGCAGAGCTCGTGGAACAAAACACAGATTATCAAGAAGTAAAGAAAGAAAGGCCATATTTGCAAAACCTGATCTCCAAGAAAAATATAGTCTTCAAATAGACATGGACTTAGAAGTCATTTTAAATCACTCGAACATGAAAATTCTCAGGAAGTCAGAGCTGGATAACCCTACGAACTGTCAAGTTTCAGAAAAAAGTCAGTCAATCTCAAGAACTTACCTCAACTTCAGGCTGGCTTTCAAGGAAGGAATTCGCTTCTTGGGACACTTTTAAAGGAATGTGCGTTTTTGAACTGGCAACCCGGTCAATAGGGAATTTTAGAGAACGTTTTGTGGCTCCGGTCGGTCCGGATGGAATCGCCAAACTACGTGCGCCAAATTCATCCTGGCTTTGGTCACAATAATTCAATTTCGCTCGTCGAAACAGGACGAAGACGATGGAAATATGAACAAAATGAAATTGTCTTTGTGTACTTGAGGAGCGTCGCGTATATATTTTGCCGAAGAAGATCGTGACTAACAAATATTGCCAAAAACAAAGATACCTAAGCCTAAATTTGCAAATGTGACTCATAAGCCCCCTTAAAACGCTAGATTAAGAGTTTGGGTTCGTAGCCGAGCGGGCATGGGCGCCACTCTGCGAAACACAAAGTTCTGGTTTAAATTGCTCTTAAATATATATATATATATATATATATATATATAGACGCCCCAGCGCGTAAAATAAACGCAAACTTTCACCTTCAGAATTTATTTTTATATATTCTTTGTTTTTCCTCAGTGCTTGGAGTCGCATGTCGGTAGAAACAGTTGCCAGTGCTTTTTGTCCTATCGCTTCTGAGTGGCCATTCTTCTGAAATAGGATTTATTTGTTTTGTAAAATAAGAGGCAGATCATTTCCTTTTGCGTGCCATAACATTGCAGTTTAAACAACTTTATCCGGTCACTCATCGCTCGCTGTTCAGTTGCGAAGTATTGGTGCAGCATATATTCAAGCCGTTAAACTCGATCGGCTGTTAACATACGATCGGGCGCAGCCCCCGATACCGGTCGTCAGTAATCTCACTAGCGGTAGGGTCGGCACACAGCAGTGCTCGAGGTTGGAGGCGCTGTTACTCATAGCATGTAAAACGTGTTTTATAGTACGGGTTTTATCGACAACAGAGCAGCAGCATTAGGAAAATTAAAAAAAAACAATACTCTGTGAACCACTCTCACCAAGGGCTACTCTTAACATTATTTAAACGACACTGCAAAGAACCATGGCGCCGAAAGCGGGAAGAAACTGTAGTTGGTGACAGATTAAAATTCTGTCACCACTGAAATTCAGGAGCAGTTTCCCGAGCAGGTTCGCGCCTTCGAAGGTTTTCTTGAATTCCTGGTTCTAGGCGAGCTCAAACATTTTACTTCAATGTAGCCCTTGCTGCTAGATCTTTTCGTCAATTACGCTTTTTCTCGTCCAATGCTTTCCGGGTGTCCATCGTGCCTCTGCTCAATCCAGCCCCAGACAAGCAGCTAGCCCAACGCTGGGCGCCAAATTTGTTGTTTTCGCTCATCGCTTATTGAAAGGAAGGCTCCAACTCATGAGGAAAAGCTGTTTATATGTGAAGCCCCCTACGCCGCCATGGCTGAACTGTCCTCTATACTTTCTGTCTCTAGTTCTGTGCAGTGGAGGCGAAGGCACCACCAGCCGAAGAGAGAAAGGGCGAGCACTAGGAAGGCGGGACAGGAGAAGAGGTTTATGAAGTGCAAGGGGAGAAAGAAAGCGTACTAAAAACGCTAGACAGGAGAGGAGCATTAGAATGGCAATCTGGGCTAGTTGGTTCATGATAACTTTCAGGGCGCCGAAAATACACAAGGACACCTTGCCATGCATTGCAGCCGTTGCTCATGTACTCCGTCATTCAGTGACACAAGGTTTTTGGGCAGATACGCCGATCGGATATCGAGGGAGCTGCACGAGGCCTTTGAAATAAAAGAAAAAGGCGAGGATTGCATTAGTGACACGTCTGTGTCACTATCGGCAAAAGAGCACACTTTTTTACGAAGGGGGCTACACCGGATGTAGTATGACTGTGCAGCATGACTGTGTTGTTTGCCATGAGCATATAAGAGAGTGGTTTTTTTCATAAACGCTAGTTGCGAGAGCGCCTTGTTTCGTCTCCTTTCTTGTCCTTGTGTATTTTCGGCGCCCTGAAAGTTAACAGGAGAGGAGGTTTCTTCCTCCACCCCACCTTTCCTAGAGCTTGCCCTTTCTCCCATCGCCTGGCGTTGCCTTCGCCTGTACCGCACGCAACTAGTGACACGGATTATATTCACTCGCAACTCGCCCAGTGCGCTAGTCCTGCGCTCGTTCCTTGAGCGCCGTTCGCGTCGTCGCCCCAATTATCCACAAGCCCCACAATCTTTACTAAATTGTTAGTTTCGGATTGTCGGTCCCCTGGAGTGAATTGGTCGCGATCGTTGTGCCGCCTCTACTTTATCGTGGCTGATTCAAACTTCACCTTAAACGTTATTCTATTCGCCGAGAGGAGGGGTGGTGCTTGTAAGGAGGAAATAAACCATTGGTCCGGTTAATGAGTGACTTCATTCATTGTGCAGCGAAAAATTCCACCGGGTAGAAACAATTTTATTTTCCGTTTATTTTCTTTTCTTATTTTCTCTACTCTGACTCGCACGCTTGTTGGTTATGATAAACATTTTTTTTTTTTCGAAAGCGGGTTTTTGCTGGTCAGGAAGTTCCAGTTTATGTCAAGTGCTGGCCACAAATCATGGTGTCATTTCAAGAGAAGCTATGTGAACTGTGCGTCGCGTGGAAACTGCGTATCAAAGCTGGAACCCTACATACTACTGGAGACAAATTTTTGGCTATCATATCCGGCACGCCTGAAGCCTGCTAACATTTGTTGTCTATAATTCATGAGCACGGATAATTCATGCGTTATTCATGATCCTCATCCCCAAATACCGTAATATCTTGGCAAAATTAGCGCAAAAACAAGGAAGGAAGAACGTAGTTACAGGACGGAGCGCTGCTTAATACTGCTGGCGTTTATGAATTCGAAAGCATTAACTGCCCCGTGGAGCAAACCGGTGTTATCAGCTTTTGAAGCCGCGCTTTAAACAAAACTTCGACGAAATTTTGGCGCTTATTTCTTGCTCAATTCGTGTTCGAAGGAGAATTATCACATCAGACACACCAATAGCATGTTGAGAAAAGCACGAAAAGGAATTTCAAAATGAATGAAACGATTAGCACAGAGCTCCTGGTGGATGTCGCTAAAGCCACGTTTGTAATGTCCGTCTAGGAACCGTAACAGGCTGTGACGATGCCTGTCTCGCCAAGAGCTCTACATCCCCTGAGCGTGACGTCATCCCGCCAGCTCTCCGACCACCACGAGAGAAGAGGGGAAGGTGGAACCCCCCTCTCACCGGGACATTATTCTGTGTGTCTCAAACGTAGCTATTGCCCCTCTACAAAATTACAGAAGATTATTCGTCACTAAAATTCGTACAAAAGCCGCTTTTAGGTTAGTTGCGGTGGCCCGATCGCTGGCGTGCTTCGGCCACTTCGATGGCTGTAACAGCTTGGACATCATGTCGACGTCAGCCTCGCCGCAGCTTTGCTCGTCCCGAGACAACATACGTCACCATTGCGCCGGATGTCACGTGCTCTCCTCCGGCTGCTCTACGAGCGCTTGCCAGAGTGGGCCGTTTATAACGGAGAAAACTGCCGACAGGCTTAAAATACAAACGCACGATTGTCATTTACGGTTAATGTGGATCATATTCAGCCTATTTCTGAACACGAAGGGTATATCTTAAATTTCGTTGAAGTATCCACCTAAATTATCCCATCCCGATCTAACAAAGCTCTGTAGCATCGATTTGATGGATAGGCTCTCATTGGCTGGCGCGTCATAGTTTCAAGGCTCAAGGCTCCCATTTGCTGGCGCACGTCATAGTTTCAAGGAACGCCACCCAATGGCTCTGCGGGCCCCGCGCCGGCAGAGCCGTATATTGGGAGATTTTGGACAATGGGTGTAGCAAAGTCCGCCGACAGCACCGAATATACTACCCGCAGTTACAATGTAAACTAAAAGTGCGACACAGCGTAGACCAATCAGCAGAGTGCGACGTCAATATATTGGAAAAGACATTTAAAGCATGAAATAGAAACGTTCAATCCCGTCGTCTCGGTGACAATGGCGTGAATAACAAATCAGCAGCAATGATCGCAACTACGGAGTTTGCTTTGGTTTGGAACGCGCGTTCGTTTATTCTACCGTTGATTATAGACTTGACAAAAACCTCACGCGCGCCAAGTTTTCAGCCACCAAGAGTTATACTATTTTACTCTAGCGACGCTAAAAAGGCTTACATTAGTCGAGTCGCAATTTTAGAGCTCACTACCAACGGTAGGGGCTGCTTCGCTGCCTGTGGTTGGCCCCGAGATGCTCGTCTATTCAAACCAATGAATGGCCAAGCTCTCCCAATGAATGGCTGTGCGCGCCGGTAAGAGCAACACGGTGCCCGTGCTTGGACGCTTCTGCTCCTCTCGACGCCGACGAACATGGCGGCGCCTCAAGCACCTACACCGTCGGCGGCCGTGACCTCGGCAGTACCGAAACCTGCCTTTCCACGCATGTAGACCGCAGACGAACTAAGTCAGCGAAATAACGCAGCACAACGAGCGAGGAGGCAGGCATCGATATCCACCATCGTTGTCAAGTCTCCGAATATACGGCGGGCATGAGGTGCAAGCGGATTGCGATTCAAAGCGTCTCAAACGGCAAGAGGGCGAGGCCCTTCAACAACGCGAGGCGGAAGCAATACGTGGCAGGCGGCGTGGTTTCGTATTCATAACTCATAAAAAGTGATTAGGTGTCCTCCGACTTTTACTTATGGTGAATTCCACTCGTAGATCCGGAGCGCGTTCCAAAATCCGGGAGGGAGGCAAAATTCCGCTCCGTGGGACCCACTCCGAATGGACGAGGGGAAGATAAACTCGCATTCTTGGAGCGACATTCCCCACACCCCTCCCCATCGCTTCCCCCTCCGCTGTTCAAAATGGCCGCTGCTCAAACTTGACAAGCCCACCAACGCCTCAGCCGACTGATCTTTCCGACGACCAATGACAACTGTCACTGCTTAGCTGCAGAAATAACACGCGACACAGGCCGGGCGAAATTATACCACGGCGCCCATGTCACAAATAACGAAGACATCCGCGTTCGGCATTGTCACATACCTATCGGCCGCCTCGAAGCGGCGGGGCACAGACAGCGATTGCCAGCGGTGGAGTTAAGATTTCGGGTACGACTTTAATAAACAGAGAGGTAACAAACCATCCCTTGCACGGTCGTTGCCTAATCTCTTCTTGCTTTATTGCACGGGAAACCGCCGGCGGAATGCAGTGTAAAAAGGTAAACAATCATTGGCTGCAAAATGGACAGGCCTAACCTTGCGTCTGCCTCCGGCGTTTCTGTCGCTCTTTTTCTCGTTCTTCCTCTCACGATCACAGATGTTAGCGCTTACGATTTACCACGCTCCACAGTCCCGGCTTTGTATCCCTGATCTACGCGAGGTAGAAGCGTTCGAGCCGTCACAATCCCGCGTAAACAAGCGACGCACACGAATAGATCCAACTCGACGACCCGACCGGCCTGGCGACCTCTCCAACCTCGCCGCGCATGCGCACTGCCGATTTAGAAGGAAATCACGTGGGCCGCTTTGTGAACTTCCGGAAAGATCTGTGAAATTCCGCAGAGCAAGTTCGGCGGGGTTTGAGGCGCTCCGTGGAGCGCGCGCTGCCAGAGATCTACGAGCGGAAGATGACCAACTAGAGCCAAATCTGCGAGCGGAACATGCGCGCTCGAAATGGAGCGCTTTTGGAGCGCTCGAGATCTTCGAGCGGAATTCACCATAAGTGAGAGAAACACGTAGGAGATGTATGCTGGCTGTTAAAGGAAGAAGACATACAAAAAGAAAGATAATAGAAAATTGTTAATAAAAGAAAAGGCTAGAGAGAGAGAGAGAGAGAGAGAGAGGGATACGAGAGAGAGAGAGAGAGAGAGAAATATATTTATAATAAAGAAAGAAGAAAAAAGAAGGGGTAATCCTAGCTTATTTCTCTCTCTTTCTCTCCTGCCCCTTCTTTTTCTGACAATTTCCCATGTCTTTTTTTGTCTCTCTTTTTTAACTGTGATTATACTTCACTTTCTTTCTCTCACTTAGTAATGAACACCATTGGTAAGTAGCGCTCTATCCTGTCTTTACGTTCTTCTTCCCTCATATTTGGGTTAATTTTACTAAAATATATAGCCAACGGGCCCAACAGATACTTTTAATAGCCTAATCTATTGGGCTACGGATCGATAATTTGCCCGGAATCCGCCACATCCTGCGCTTTTTAAGCCGTAAGTGAATATAAGACTAAATAGAACAAATAAAAAACAAAAAAAAATTTGATTTTACAATTGACGTTTATGTAAAATAAGGCTGCAGTATATTGTGTCATTTTTCCCAACTATGGAGAACTTATTTAGGCAGTTGAGTACGACTGGTAACGTGGGATGTTAACCTTTCTCACATAAAAGTGATTAGGAGTATGCACACTGTTACCACTAGAAAGAAACCTCGCCGAACTGATGCAAATTCATGTTTGCGGTGCACCATAGCTGCTTGAACATTGCAATTTCTCTGCTGTATAGAAGTATTCCAAAAGGTTTTTGTAAGGCGAAAGCCTTATATGTCCCATTACGGCAAAAGTCGGCGTCGGCGTTGTGCCTGAAAGATGGCCATAAAAGTACGTCATCAAGCACGCGCCGCTCAAGGTCAAAGCGGACGCGCCTGAGAAATAAAGCACAAAGAAAAGCGCAGCAACGCAGATGAATCGTCACGGAAGCCGTGAAGCCGACGGGGGTGCCGCGCCTGCGTAGTTGAGGAGCGTGATGTCACTGGCGGAGCGCCGTGTGCAAAACGAACACGTGGCGCGCTGCTTTCGGCGCGTCATTTGCGCTTCAGACTTCATCTGTGCTCGTTGTGTGCTCCGTGTGATGAACTGTGAGGCGACCACGTCTACATCTGCGCCTCGACATCCGCAGCAACGCCTCCATCTACGGCGGCTTCTGCAAGCAAACGTGGTTTCTCACGCTAATGCGCCAAAGCCGAGGGAGCAGGCCTACGTTTACGCAAACACACACACCGAATACAATACCTGCAGAAACAACTTTAATACGTGTAGAAACATTATGCGATAACATTTCACCCGCGGGACTATAGTACTTTTGCGTCCCTCCACGTACGAAGTCTTAAATGTCTTCGGCGTGCTTTTTTTTTTTTTTTACCTCTAACTTTGTTTTGTAAGTGCCTCTGTCTGGACTACCACCCTAAGCGGTCTGTGCTCAGTATTCTATTTTCTATTAACTGCTAAAACTTGTGTCGTACTTTTCTGGTTAACATACTTACGCTTTCTGTATGCTTTTGTTTTTCTTCATAGTAAAAACTAGTAGTAAAAAAATTTGGTTGTTGGTCAAGGTCATGGTTTAAAATACAATAATTTTGACTTCCAGATGAATTTTGAAAGGTTGAAGTTTAGTAATTGTTAAATAAGTAAAACATTTGCTTTTGAAAGGGTGTTTTCTACCATCCACTTTAGTTACTGAATGCTTTACGTGCTTAGAAATCACGATGTATGCTATTTTAATCGTTTGCTGAGCTAGAGTAAAGCGCATTCATGTAACTCTATATTAAAAAAAAAAACTTTTTTCTTTTAGGATGGACGATGTATTTGTGCTACTGAGGCTGTCGGCTTACTGGAGCAACACCATAAGCGCAATTGTAACTATACTACTGGGCATCTTTTTAAGCCTCCTCACAGGTATAGTCACACATCCTTTTTTAAATACTATTATCACTATATATTGTAAACATTCAAAGCTTTATTTCCAAGTCGGTTTAAGTACTGTGGTATACCAAAACGAAAAAAATATGCGTATGATAAATACGTTGGTTTTATAAAAACACAACAGTATGTTCAGTGTGTACATCTCTACGGTACAATTTATCCGATATGCAATATCGCTGCTATGCCGGCGCCAACAGTGTCTTGAAACAGGCCACATCCCTAGCAAAATATGGAAAATGAAGTTGTTAGAGTGATAATGAAAATGATTTACTATACAGCGAAGGGAATATGAAATACAGATATGGTGGTTAGTCATTCAGAGCGTGCACCGCCTGCGTCGTCTTCTTTCTTTACCGTCGGGGTCGTTTTGCCGCATCTTCTTCTTCGTCACATTATTCCCCTCCGGACGAAAACGGCGTCTCGCCGTTAGCTGGAACTATGTACGGTTTTAGTCGCATAACGTGGACGGTGTCGGCTTGAGTGCGGCGTGTATCGCGAGAGTGTTGTAAAGGTTCCACCACCTAGGTAACGTCACTCGCTCGTGCGATGACACGATAGGGCCCGGTGTAGCGCGGAAACATTTTCTGAGCGAGACCATCACGTCGTTGAGGCGTCCATACCAGAACAAGGTCGCCCGGCAAATAGGAAACTACACTATGTAGGTGGTCATAGCGTGCGCACTGTCGTTCCTGCGAATCGAGTGTTCAAAGCCGTGCTAGTTGGCGTGCCTCTTCGGCGCGGCATATGGCTTCGGAGGTGTGATCTGTAAGTGGAGTGTTGGTTTGCAGTGGAAGAAGGGTGTCAATCATAAGGTTGGGCTCGCGGTAGAATAGTAGGTAAAATGGCGAAAACCCGATTGTGTCGTGACGGGAGGAGGTGTACGCAAATGTAACATAAGGAAGAACTGTGTCCCAGTTGGGATGGTCAGCCGAGATATACATCGACAGCATATCAGAAAGTGTCCGGTTGAGGCGTTCCACCAGCCCGTTGGTCTGTGGGTGGTAGGCCGTCGTTTTTCGGTGGACGATGGCACATAGCTGTAGAATTTCGGCGACGAGTTGTGACACAAAAGGGCGCCCACGGTCGGACAGAAGTTCTCGAGGTGCGCCGTGCTTGAGAATTAGGTCTTCTAAAATAAATTGCGCAACGTCGACCGCCGTGCTAGTCAAAAGCGGCCTTGTTATGGCGTGGCGTGTTGCGTAATCAACGGCCACGGCGATCCAGCGGTTTCCAGTGGAGGAGGACGGAAACGGACCAAGAAGGTCCACTCCTACGCGGTCAAATGGGCAGACCGTGGGACGCAGGGGCTGCAGGAGACCAGCGGGCCGGGTTTGCGGGGTCTTGCGGCGCTGGCAGGAATCGCAGGAGGAAACGTAACGCTTAATGTTCCTGTACATATCGGGCCAGTAGAAGCGATGCTTGACTCTTGCGTAGGTGCGAACGACACCCAAATGACCGGCGGTTGGGGCATCCTGCAATTCGTCTAGGACTGTATATTGAAGGTGTTTGGGGATTACCAAAAGTAAAGACGGACCATGTTGCCGAAAATTGTGTCGGTAAAGAATGCCACTGTGAACCGTGTAAAGCCTAGTGGAGGGTTGAGTCGGATCTGAAGTGATTTTGTCAATGATGGTCTGTAGGGCTGTGTCACGACGCTGCTCTTCTGTGATGTTCATAAACGTTGAAATATGAAGTACGGGGAGGTCGGTGTCGTCGGCTGTTTGGTCAATGGGGTCGACAGGGTGTCGAGAAAAGCAGTCGGCATCTTGGTGGAGTCTTCCTAGATTTGTATATGACTTTAAAATCATACTCCTGAAGACGAAGAGCCCAGCGTCCAAGTCGGCCGATTGGGTCTATTAACGAGGGAAGCCAGCAGAGGGCGTGGTGGTCTGTAATAACAGAAAATTGTCTGCCTAATAAGTAAGGACGAAATTTCGTAATGGACCATACAACAGCTAGACACTCCCGTTCGGTAATCATGTAGTTCTGTTCGGCTGGGGAAAGTGTACGACTGGCGTAAGCTATTACACATTCCTCTCCAGATTGGTGCTGCGTTAGAATAGCGCCAATTCCATGACCGCTGGCGTCCGTGCGCAATTCAGTAGGTGCAGAGTCGTTAAAATGTCCTAAAACAGGATTAGACGTTAAGGCGTCCTTCAAACGAGTGAAAGCAGCTTCTTGTTCCGGTTGCCAGGAGAAGGGCTGGTTTTTCTTGAGGAGGCTTGTCAGGGGACGAGCAATTTGAGCGAATCGGTGAATAAAGCGTCGAAAGTAGGAGCACAGCCCAGGAAAACTCCGGACATCTTTTGGTGATTGAGGTGTCGGAAATTGTTGGACGGCTTTTATCTTTTCAGGGTCTGGTCGAACTCCATGCATGTCAACCAAGTGACCTAAAACCTTTATCTGGGAGCTGCCGAATTGTCACTTTGAGGAATTTAGTTGGAGACCTGCTTCTTTTAAGAGGTTCAAGACTTGATCCAAGCGTGCAAGATGGGATGAGAACGAGCTGGAAAATATGATAACGTCGTCCAAGTAGCACAGGCAGGTTGTCCACCGTAAACCTTTTAAAAGGCGGTCCATCATTTGCTCAAAAGTAGCGGGGGCATTACACAGACCAAACGGCATGACTTTAAATTCATAGAGGCCGTCTGGAGTAATGAAAGCAGTCTTTTCCCTGTCGTTGTCGTCCACACTAATTTGTCAATACCCTGACCGAAGGTCAATAGAAGAAAAGTATTTGGCACCGTGTAGACAGTCTAGGGTGTCATCGATGCGAGGCAATGGCTACACATCTTTCTTAGTTATCTTGTTTAGCCTACGGTAATCGACGCAAAAACGCCAGGACCCATCTTTCTTTTTAACCAAAACCACAGGAGAGGACCATGAACTAGAAGAGAGCTGTATGATGTCTCGCGAAAGCATTTTGTCCACCTCGGTTTGTATTATGCGACGTTCGCTTAGCGAAACTCGAGAAGGCCTGTGGTGTAAAGGTTGGTGGGTCCCGGTGTCAATGCGGTGTTTGGTGGTGGATAATCGGCCAAGAGGATGGGCTGGCAAGTCGAAGATTTCGTGATAATTCAAGAGAAGGCTCTGTAGCTGTTGTTTTTGCGTCCCGTTTAACGTAGAATCAATCATGTTGGCCCGTTGAACGAAATCAGAGGTCAACGGCGGACTTGAATTTGGAGTTGGTCGGTCGTTTTCGGTAATAACCGATAGTGTTTCTTCAGACAACGGCGATGTGACGGCTAGAGAAGTTCCTCTGGGTAGTAGTTGTGGGCTATGCCCGAGATTGACCACCCAGAGGGAAGTGGAATCATCAAGGATAGAAACAATTGAATGTGCAATAGTTGCTTGGCGAAAAAAAATGTCTATGTTTGGAGACACGACGTAGTCGCCATCGGCTGTAGGGCTTTCAGGTGACACTTTGATGGGGACTGCTTTTTATGGTGGGATGCGGCAAGTTTCCATAGAACATAGTTTGCAAATGATGGAGTGGGCCTGGGTTTCGTTCGAAGCGGAAACATTAAGTTCAATTTCTCTCATTGCACAATCAAAAATAGCGTTATGGGCGGATAGGAAGTCCCATCCAAGGATCAATGCATGAGGGCAATTCGGAATGACGGTAAAAAGGACGGACGTGGTCTTATTTTTAAGAGCAATACGTGCACTGCACATGCCAAGAGAAGGAATTAGACAACCATCCGCACCACGAAGTGACGTGGAATCCGGTGGCGTTAAGACCTTGCGTAGCTGACGTCTCAGATCCTCCCTCATAACGGAAATAGCAGCGCCAGTATCGACGAGGGCTGTTGTTCCTACATTGTCGATTGTAACAAAAATCTGATTATGAGGGGTCAGTGAACGTTGTCGAAGAGGATTTGTTACCAATGACCCTTGAGCAGCTTCACCTCTTGAAGCTGCATTGCTTAGTTTTCCGATTGACGGGGGACATGGGTCGGGGAGATGGGGCAACGGGGGGGCGGGGGACAATGATTGGCGGCGACGTGGAGATGGCGAGCGGTTGTATATAGGAGGAGTGGTGAACTGTCCGTCATCTTGAGGATTGGGGCGGGGAGGTGCATAAAACTGGTGACCAAACGAGGACCGATAACTGTTCGATGCGAATGTGCGTGGGCGGTTGTTCCACTGGTTGCGGCAGTATCGTGCAATGTGTTCAACGGCGTTGCTTTGGAAACATATAGGTCTGTTGTCAGGTGTCCTCCATGCTGCGGGGTCACGCCGGTTTATGAAGTGTTGAGGGGAGGGGAGTCATAATCCGACCGTGTGAAAGAAGTCCGACGTCCAGGTGGGAATGTCGGAACATGAAGCCGGTTGATTTCTTGTCTTATGACTGCTTGGACGGCAGAGACTGGGAGGACCGGTTCTTGCTGTTCAGTAGGCCGGGTGAAAGTGTTAACAGGGAACATGGCTTCAAGTTCTCGGCGGATGAGTTTTGATATGTGGTCCGATTGAAGGCTGGTATCTTCACATGTGGATGTTGGTGTCGTGTTGGGGAGGCGCACAAAATTTGCGGTGATTCGTCGTTTTTTTGCTTCTTCAAAGCGTCGGCACTCTTTGACAACTTCCTCCATTGTTGTGCAGTCTTTGAAGACGAGGAGCTGGAATGCGTCGTCCGCGATACTTTTCAGGACGTGGGGGAGCCTTTCCGGGTCGGGCATGTTGGGGTCCGCTTTCTGGCAAAGGGACAGGATGTCCTGTATGTACGTCATGTACGACTCCGTAGGTGACTGCACACGTGGAGCGAGCTTGCGTTTAGCGGACAGCTTGCGACCAGTGGGGTCGCCAAAGAGATGCTGGAGTTTCTCTTTGCACATGTCCCATGATGTGATTGTTTCCTCATGTGTGAGAAACCATGTGCGGGCAGTGTCTTTGAGCTAAAAGACAACGTTGGCAAGCATAATAGTTGGATCCCATCTGTTATGTTGGCTGATTCGCTCGTAGAGCAGAAGCCATTCTTCAACATCCTGTTCACCGGATCCAGTGAAGTTTCCTGGGTCACGCGGTTTGGAGAGGACCAAGGGAGGGGCTTGAGTGGTCTGACCGGCGTCTCTAGATATGGTGTCACGAGACATGTGAGCTTGCGGTGAAGGGCCTTGTGGGGGTTCACTGTCCGCAGGCGACGAGGTGTCGGTAGTGATATCCGGTGGCCGGGGAGGTGCTCGATCGGGTGGGTGACGCTCAGTAGATGTTGTGTCTATGGAGGTCTCGGCTTGCGGAGGAGGAAGCTGGCGGCTCCGGAGGTCCAGTGTGGGCAGCGGAGAGGTAGGGGGATGGTGTCTACCTCCACCAAAATGTTACAGTGATAACGAAAATGATTTACTATACAGCGAAGGGAATATGAAATACAGATATGGTGGTTAGTCCTTCAGAGCGTGCACCGCCTGCGTCGTCTTCTTTCATTACCGTCGGGGTCGTTTTGCCGCATCTTCTTCTTCGTCACAATATATATATATATATATATTATATACCTTCATTTACGAAACACCTGCCACTTTTTTCTTTGTGCACGAGTTATTTTAAATTTAGGACTAATTTGGAGGAAATGTATTCTTAGAATTTCAGACACTGTTCCCAATTGTCTTACAGGTGGCACAAGAGGGTGCAGATCTCGCCTCCATCTGACAAGCAACGTGTTTGTACGCCTCTGGAAACGGATGAACCTAATCCCGGTGGAGGAGACAAGCGTAATACGTTTTATGTCTTTTTATTCAGCTCGTAATGGAGTAGGAATGTTGCGGACTCGCAGAGAGGGAAAAACGCACTGGATGAGAGGAAAAAAATTGATGGTGGTGGCAAGTTTGTGGAAACCACAGGGGTGATTGTCAATGACTGTGATACCATTAAATGTTGCACACACGGGCAAGTGTTCGGTTCTACGCTAAATTTAGCGGGGAACCTCAATTGCTGCATAGGTCACGTGACATCAGTTTTCCGCTAAATTTAACGCAGAACCTGATTCCCCTAAATTTAGCGCTGAGCCTGAATTGCTGCATAGGCCACGCGGCGTCAATTTTTCGCGGAATTCAGCGGAAAACCTGAATTGGTGCATAGGTCACGTGAGGTCAATTTCTCCGCTAAATTTAGCGGGGAACCTGAATTGGTGCATAGACCATGGAAAGTACATTTTTCCGCTAAATTTAGCGGGATTCTGATTTTGATTAATTTAGCAGGGAACCTGAATTGCTGCATAGGTCACCTTGCCACGAATGACAATTGATGAGGCGGCGAATGACTGAGTAAACTGAATGTTTAATGGGGCGAACTTGTGCCCAAAAATAAAAGGAAAAAAAAAAGATAACAACAAAGTGTCGCGGGCGTCGAAAGTGGCGAAGCAGCAAGATTGAACGCTGAGGCCAAACTGACTCCGGCTCGACACGCGGAGCCCCTTATGTACACGCGTGGGGTTCTGGAAGATTCCGCGTAGAAGGTTCTGCGTGTAGAACATTCTGACCTTGAACAAGCAACACGGTTCTCGAATTTACCAGAACTTTACGTCAGTCAACAAAAATGCGTCCCCGCGGCCAGGAATCGAACCCTAGCTTTCCGCGTGGAAGGGACGCGCGATAACCGTTAGGCCACGGGCGCGCTGCCTGCTTGGTCAGCTGCGCTCGCGGCAACCTGACGCCGATTTTCTGTTAAATTTAGCGGGATACCTGTATTGGTGCATAGGTTAGGTGAAGTCATTTTTCCGCTAAAGTTCGTGTCAAACCTGAATTGGAGCATAGGTCACGTGAAGTCAATTCTTTCGCTAAATTTAGCGAAGAATCTGAATTGAGGCATGGGTCATGTAAAGTAAATTTTTCTGCTAAATTTAGCGTAAAATCGGATGCTGTTAAATATAGCAGGGAACGAGAATTGGAGCATAGGTGACGTGACACTATTTTTTTTTTAATTTATCGGAGTACCTGCATTGGTGCATAAATCAGGTGATGTCAATTTTCCGCTAAATTTAGCGGGGAACCTGACATGGTGCTCTGCCATGTGAGGGTAATTTTTCTGCTAAATTTAGCGGGGAACCTGAATTAGGACGTAGGACGCGTGAAGTCAATTTTTCCGCCAAATTTAGCAAGAAACCTGATGATGCTAAATTTAGCGGGTAACCTGAATTGGTGCATGGGTCACGTGACGCCGATTTTTTGCTAAATTTAGCTGGGCGCCTGAATTGGGGCATAGCTTCCGTGAACAAAATTTTCCACTAAATTTAGCGGAGAACTTGATTTGGTGCCTTGTCACGTAAAGTTAATTTTTCCGCTACATTTAGCGGGAAACTTGATTCTGATGAATTTAGCAGGGAACCTGAATTTGTGCATAGGTCACATAAGTTCATTTTCCGCTAAATTAACGGGGAACTTGAATTGGTGCATTGGTCACGTGAAGTAAATTTTAGATGCGGAGCATCTCTTGCTCGGGTCTATGTCCCGCGGCGTCGTAGTCCGCACTCACACTACGCATGCGCAACTCTCCTCCTTCCCTCTCTCCAACAGCTGCGCGTTACTCTCTCCGCTCTCTCTCTCTACCAGCTGCGTGCACTTCGCGTGCGTTCGCTATCTCTTGCTCGGGTCTTCACACTACGCATGCGCAACTCTCCTCCTTCCCTCTCTCCAACAGCTGCGCGTTACTCTCTCCGCTCTCCCTCTCTACCAGCTGCGTGCACTTCGCGTGCGTTCGCTATCTCTTGCTCGGGTCTATGTCCCGCGGCGTCGGCGTCGTAGTCCGCACTCACACTACGCATGCGCAACTCTCCTCCTTCCCTCTCTCCAACAGCTGCGCGTTACTCTCTCCGCTCTCTCTCTCTACCAGCTGCGAGCACTTCGCGTGCGTTCGCTTCTAATCACACCGCGCGCGCATGCGCAACTCTCCTCCTCTAGTCTCCTCTCCTTCAAGCGATGCTCCGCATCACCCCATGGTTCCCCTCGGGAAGATGGTGTAATTTTTTATTTCCGCTAAATTTAGCAGGAACTTGATTCCGCTAAATTTAGCAGGAACTTGATTTCACTAAATTTAGCAGTGAAGCTGAATGGGTGCATAGGTCACGTGAAGTCAAACTTCCGCTAAATGTAGCGGGGAACTTGAATTGTTGCATAGGCTACTTTAAGTCAGTTTTTGCGCTAAACATAGCGGGGAACTTGAATTGGGGTATAGGTCAAGTGAAATCAATTTTTCCGCTAGTTTTAGTGGGAATCCTGAATGGGTTCATAGGTCACGTGAAGTCACATTTTCTCTAAATTTAGCGGGGAACTTGAATTGTTGCATAGTTTACGTGAAATAAATTGTTCTGCTAAAATTTAGCGGGGAACTTGAATTGGGGTACAGGTCACGTGAAATCAATTTTTCCGCTAAATTTAGCAGGAAAACTAAATGGGTGTATAGGTCAGGTGAAGTCAAATTTCCGTTAAATGTAGCGGGGAACCTGAATTGGTGCTCTAGCTGTCACGGGAAGTTATTTTTTCCGCCAAATTTTGCGGGGAACCTGAAGTAGGGCATAGGTCCCATGACGCCGATTTTCTACTAAATTTAGCTGGGTACCTGAAATGGTGCATAGGTCACGTGAAGTCAAGTTTTCCACTAAATGTGTCTTGAAACCAGAATTCTTACCATAAGTCACGTTAAATTTATTTTCTGGCTGAATTTAGCAGGGAACCTGATTCTGCAAAAATTTAGCAGGGAACCTGAATTGTTTCATTAGTGAAGTGACGCCGATTTTTCGCTAATTTTAGCGGGGTACCTGAATTGGTGCCTGGGTCGCGTGGAGTCAATTTTCTGCTAAATTTAGCGGGGAGCATGAATTGGTGCTTAGGTCACGTGACGTCAGTTTTCCACTAAATTGAGCGGGGAACCTGATATGATGTATATGTCGCGTGAAGTTGTTTTTCCGCTAAAATTTGTGGGGAACCTCACTTGGTGATAGGACACTGCGAAGTCAATTTTCCTCTAAACTTAGCTGGGAAATTGAATTGTTGATGGGACACGCGTAGTCAATTTTCTACTGAATTTAGTGGAAAATTGACTACACAGGAGGCGACATATATAGACAGAACTTTGTTGTGAGTAGCTTAACAATGATATCGCAAAAATAAAATATGCTGATGCAGATGTGTTTGTTATTCAAGCAAATCTACAGGGAAGGTTCTTTGTTTTTATTTTATTCAAAGGTAAAAAGACAGGCTTTAACAAACGTCCTAATAAAATCTGAATGACCTTCATTATGCTAGGTGTAGCTGTATGTCAAGGAGTAATTATTATATTTTAAATATAACAAACTTACAATTTTAAACACACTGCACATTTAGGAACTGCATTAGATCGAGTTCCTGGCGGGGATTACTTAAATATTCGTGTGTTTCAATCGAAAGATAATAAATGACAAATCGCAACCTAAAATTTAAGGCATGTTTTGTTCTATTTTCTGTATTATCGTGATTCTAATTCCTCAAAAATCCTGATATATTGCGTAGTGCATACAAATTACGACCGTATTTGCCTAAAATCGTGTTCGTGTAGATTTTAAAACGTGGGGCAAAATTGTTAAAATATTGGTCATTCCCTGAATCAAAAAGCACTGAAACGATAATTGCGTCCGACCGCTTAATCACTATGTAGACGTTAAACAAACACTATTCATACCTATTTTAACACATAAATAATTATTAAGTATTTTACATAGTGATAACATTTTACAAGAGTTTACATTCTATTATAAGTTCATTCTGAGATTTAGACATAATGAAAGACGTCTGTGAGATATCGCAAAGACACGCTGAAATTTTCTGCTATGTATAAAC
Source organism: Ixodes persulcatus (assembly GCA_013358835.2). NCBI lineage: Eukaryota > Metazoa > Arthropoda > Arachnida > Ixodida > Ixodidae > Ixodes > Ixodes persulcatus. The sequence goes on along the minus strand of JABSTQ010009074.1, from coordinate 1,221,635 downwards.
TTCGCGTGAACCGTGCCCCCTCCCCCTCCCCCGATAGCTCGCGAACTGTATATTCCTCACAGCTGGTGCAGAACATCACTCAAAGTTTCTGTAACATGATTTCGACCAACGATTTGCCAAAGGAGCACTGTTGCTCGCTGCTGCTGACCTTATTTTGTCCGAAAGCACAAGCTGCACGTTTTCCGCTCAGTAAAAAGCATTTCTAAAACTTTTGGATGAGAATCAATTTTACACCAGCCTTATAGTCCGTGAACAAACCCTTCAGGCATTTATATATCCCTGGAATTCGAGACACCCCTTGGTTGATAATGATTCGGAGCATTGCGGATGTCTCTAATGACGTAACCTGGGAAATCGTATACAACAAACTTGGCAAAAATACAAGAGCTGCCGGAACTTTGAACCACATTATTAGGATTACTTAGGAATTACCTAAACTATAAATGTATGTTTTTTTAACAAAAATAGATAATTAAAACAACATTTCAGATGATCCACGTAAAATGATGAAAAGAATGTAGGAAAGTTGCCACAAGATTGCATTTTCTTCAACATGCTTAAATGTCTGACAGTAAAGCCATAGATTTCTAAAGAAATGTTAAAAACAGATGCAGTGCTCGCTTTGACACATTACAGTTCTGCTTTAACATATCGTCAATATTATTTTTTTTTTTTGCAGGAGCACGGATTAAAAGGGCTTTCATGTTACGAAGAAAAAGTATTCACTTTCAAACCCGAAGAGATATTGAAGCTGACGGCAGAAACGATGGTTTAAATCGAGCCTCTTCTTGTTGTTTCTATATTAGACACTACGTTACAGGAGAAGTCTCAATTTCTACGTTTTTGTGATGCCTGCAGCGCAGTTACACCGATGGCTGTAGCATTTCACTTGCTTCAAGCGGCCATTATTAGTACTTCAAAATTGTGTACTAATTCTTACTCGACTGATCTCTCTTGTACTAAACAAAAAGGGGACAATCTTTCAATCTCAACGACGACCATCAGTTCCCAAAAATAAAATCATATGATTAAGCTACAAAATATGTTCGTGACCAAATATTAATGTATCCCCGGCTCAATCATCGGTTCGAGACCTGTGCCACCTTGTATATTGCAGATATGTGAAGAACTAATCAAACTACTGACGCCCAAGATCTATTTTGCTCTTTCGTGGAAGAAATACGTCTTTACCACCCTCCAAAAGTTGTGCCTTAGCCCCGCAATAATTTGTTTTAATTTGTAAACGTGCAGGACGTCTGCCGATTCACTTACAGTAAAAACAAAATTAATTCCCGAAACTTCTATACGCACAAACATTATCTGTGAGTTATTTTAGAACATTTCCTTTTGCAGTGCTATATTATTCAAATTCAAATTAAGAACCTCATTTCCCAGTTAGGCAGTGAAGCAGTGGTTCTCAACCATTCATGCTTTGCGGACCCCTGGTTGGTCGACGAAGATGATGGAAGACCCCGCTCGTGGTGAGGGAAAGAAAAATGTATAGTTTAATTATCATAATAAATTAATAAATGTGTATAACTGGGGCTGTTTGAAGTAGACTTCTCTCATTGATATACACACGAGAAAACTAACCCTACAACTGGAATGTTTCTTCTCAACCAGGAAAAAATATAACTTTTACTGCCGGGCTGACTGATGAGGCAGGGCTTCGCGGACCCATAGAATGGCGTCGCGGGCCCCAAAGGTTGTTGTAGTTGTTGTAAGCTTTACTTTACTTATTTTGTAGAAAACAACGATGGGTGGCCCCAAAGGGTCCGCGGACCCCCATATGAGTGCCACTGCTCTGGAGGGCCTTCCGAAAAACTAGCTGCAGGAGAAGAACGATACAGGGGCAGCAGCAAGATCAACATTTGGAAGATTCTAGAAGATATATCTATCATTTATAAGTTATACAATAATACACTACAAACTCTAAACAAATCCCAAAAAAACTTTCGACAAAATACATTAAATATAAACAAAGATCAGCTTTCGAATTAAGACAAATGTCGCTATTATTAGAAGTTATTTGTTTTAAAGTGATGTAATGTTGTGATGAAGAGACTAAGGTATACTTTGTATAGGTGCAGAAAAAACATTTCTCAGGAAAAGAAGTCCCGAGAAACGCAACTGACATAAATGGAATACGAATGGAATGAATAGGTGGCACTGTTAGATTATATACTTATGTGGGTTAGTGTGCATTTAAAAAAAAAGGTTATTCATGGCAATTATATAGGACATTCGCAACATAACGCAGCAGCTTTGGAGCAAGGAAAGGCTAATAGGAATCGTTCTTGTAGTGGCAGACAAAACGTCATAGCACTCGACATTCGTATGACGAACACGTGTACCAAGTTCCAGTTCAGACATGTCCACCAGGTTGCAGAGTGCGTGTAGTCAGCTTCTTTCTGGAACGCGGTTCACGGCTGCGACTGTCCACCTCAATAAACTTATATAAAACGCCCTCCAACAAATCTTAAATTACAAGGTCGTCGTGCTCCATTTACTGCGTCACCAACTTTGGGCCAGTGAAGGGCACATATTAGGACATAAGTACTTCGTCAGCTTGTCAGCGTTCGGCTAAGACTGACGTCGCGACTGAGTGGGTGTCCAAGCTGAACGATGATTCGGTTTTAGTTTTTAATCTGTGCCCCGAGCTTGACTCCGATGAGCGAGGTAAAAAATCAAGGAGTACTGTCCTGTTATCTGTGAAATTCTGCACCAGCTGGTCTTTTTTTTTTCTTTTTTTGCTTTTTCGTGCACTTGTTTAGCGGGGTTTAGTGGACTTCGTGGAATTTGCTCTATATATATCTCTGTCGCTATCATTTATAGACCTAGAGTCGGCCGAGTAGTCCCGATCTTCATCAGGAACTGGAAATTTAGTTTTCCACTGACAACCTGCTGTTTACTCTTGGAATTTTCATCTGGTGTTAAAATTTTGTCATGTTATACCTACTTCGTTAAGAGCCATAACAGTTAATAAAACAAATCTAACTTCGACGTTTATACATTCTAACACTATTTAAGGCTTAAATCGTATAACAAGTCCGTTGAGTTTCCGGTGTTTATGTATGACGAAAATCGATGGATATTTTCGGTGTTTATTTTAAAATGTCCATGTATTTCGGCGATCTGCTCTGGACGGAAGCTAAACATGGTTATTACATGTGAAAAAAACTTATGATAATCTGACCTCAAGTATAAAACTGTGGGTTTCAACGGATTGTCCTAGCTAGAGCAAACAATTTCCGATATCGGTGTTTGCTCGTATAAATCGATTTTGTATTTTTCACAAAAGATGTTATGGGTTTTTTTTGGTCTCAACCGATTTTGTATGTGTGACCCTGAGGGATGTTTATAGGTGTTTCTTGGTTAAAACAGGAACGTCTAGCATTTAGATTAGTTACAGAATATAAATGCGAGTGGATGCATTTTAGTACTGGTGAGAACATGAACAACAGGGCTAGGTTTTTGTTCGGGATTTCATATTTTCTAAGTAATACAGGCACCTTTTATTAACAATATCTGTAGGTTTTTTTTTTCGCTGATCTTGAGGATGACAAATTACTACAATCGGCAAGATAAGTCTAACGATTTACGGAACAAATAACTTTCCCATGCCAGAATGCTACAGGCGCAAATATATATTCAAAAGAATCGTTTCACCTACATCGGCGTTTTATACGTCTCGTCTATATAACGCGGTAAGTGGTTGTATCAGGAATCAGACGACACCAGTTCATGTCCCTATAGTAGGACGTAAGAAAAAGTACATGCATCAACATATGGGTCAGAATTAAAGTATTATGTAAGTAATTAAAAATGAACCAGAGTTTCGAGTAAGAAGTCGCCGTCATCATCCATGCACGCCTCCCACTCTTTTGGGAGACGGGGGATAACATCGGCTTCTCTCACGTCCTTCCCGAAACGTTCGGGCCAAATCAATCACTGTTGTTTTGACACACATTTGCCCCAGTACATTCCCTGCATCTTGTGATTAATATAAAATTCGACACCCTTCCTCTGTTAATAATTGAATAACCGCTTGCGGATCGACCTCGGACGGATTCCCAGTCATACAGGCCATGGTATCAATGATATACAAAAAAATCAAATCAGACATGCAAGGAGTCTAAATACGAGCTGACATGCTCTTTCGCAAGTGTTAAGGCTTTGGCATGGGAAACGGGAACCAGTGAAGGTTTAAAACGAACGTTTAATATACGTCTGGCGGGTACGACTGCCTAGCAAAAAGAACAGTGCGGCACGCGGGTGGTGGCGCGAGATTGGGGTCAGTCGTCTTCTTTGATACCATTTATGGACAAGCGAGAGACGAACAGGTTTCGGGCGATATTATACTTGTTGATATTAGAAACGATGCTTTATCTTTTCAATATTTCGTAAACTTAAGTAACTTAAAGAATGACAAAGTTTATGCGCTAGTGAAAAGCATTTCGCTTACGTAAGCGTGTCGAAGATGACGGCAAACATATTTACATTGGGGGGCTGGTTTACCTTGTGTGGGTGAGGTAGGCAAGTGCGCAGGAGTCTTCTTGGGGTTGCTTGCATTCATCATACACTCTATTCACCCCCAAGCTGACAGTGTGACTAACTACGTGCTCGCTTACCAATAAACCACTTCCCTTGAATAAACGCACCCCACTCTCTCTGCGCCTGGGTATGGGTGAGAGTGGGATCAACGTGAAAAAGATGGACGTTGTGAATTTGTCCAGGAAAACCGTCGTCCTTCGCTTCATAGCGGTTTCATACATTTCTGAACATCAGGAGCCTCTGGCTGCTAGATTGCCCTTCGAATATGTACGTTAGAACTGGATAAGTTCAAAACAGGCAAAAGCAAGTCGCCGCCTTCTGTGACGTTGATTACACAAGCAGGCAAGCAGTGTTCCTTGCCTTCTTGCATCTGCAACTGTGCATCTACAAAGACGTGTCCTGCCGCATACTCCTTGTTCGTCAGATGAACGATCCCCACGTAGTTCGATGGAATCACAACAGACTCATTGGGCTATAACACTAGGGAGTGTGGTGGAAGATCAGGGACTTGAATGTGTTGGAGCCCTTCATCAGCATCAGTAGAACTGTCCTGTTCCTCGAAAATGCGAAGCGTGTTCCTTCTTCGCACGATGGTAACATGCGGTTGCTCTGTAAACGGTTGTCCATTCCAACAAGAAGAGGAATCGCTTGCGTTTCATTTGGAACAACATAGATCGGAAGGCGGGCTGTCGTATGGTCTACGGTGACGCTTGCTTCCGTGATTCCGCGCGGTAGGACCTGACCAAAACCGAAGCCTCTAATCTTACATCCTCGGGACGGCTGGTTATGGTTGATGCCAAGATTATCGGCATCCACCTTGCGCAGCGTAACGCCCTGACTTCCAAGATCTATATAAGCTCGGACAAGCTTCCCGTCTACGAGAGCGTCTTGAAAATACTTTTCGTTTTGCGCATTTACTTGTTCTTTGTTTTCGATGTGATGATTTTCTACGGACACACTTCCTCTGCCACTTGATCTGCAGTCAGCTGTTTTATGTCCTGTTCGGTGACATTTACTACAGTGTTCTCGCTTCTTTGGTTTGCTGCAGTTTCCAGACATATGTCCGTATTCGTCAGAGTTGAAACATCGCGGTTCACCGTTATAGTTGAAAGGCGGTTTTTGTTTCGGGAGTCTTTGGGCATTTCGGTCGCTGGGTGAACTGTTATTTCCTGCCTTGAACTGGTTGCCGCATCGGATCGGTGGGACGCTTCCCCGACGGCGGTGAGTCGATCGTCCAAACATTTGAGGCACTCCAGCAGATCCTCTGGAGTACAAAACTTGACAACGCTCAGGCTCCGAACGAGCGCTTTGTCACTGATGCCTGTAATGACGTAGTCCACAATCTGATCTTCCGGAAATTGACAAAGACGTGCCAGGTTGAGTTTCTCATGGAAATACTGTTCGGCGGTTTCGTTCGGCAATTTTCGCGTCGCTTCCATTTCCTGGTGTCGGCGCTGTAGGTTAACGACCGGTGGAAAAGCCTTTTTGAGCTCCAGCTTCCATTCACGCCACGAACGCTGGACGCGGACGAGGCCGTCGTACCACGTTTTGGCGATTCCTACTAGCTTCGTTAGCGCAAAACACGCGATTTGTATCTCGGTCCACGAGTATATCGCCGATAGTTCGTCAACTTTCAGTATCCAATGTTCAACTGTCTGCACCGAATTCGTGACGGGGTTGAACACTGGTACCAGCTTACCGGAATCTGCAGGTGGTCTTGGGTGGTGCGTGTGCTGGGTTGCGGGACGAAGCAGGTGAGCCATGCCCGCGACCGCTCCTCGCGCGGCGGCTTGTACAGCCTCCTTTACAATAGTCTGAAACCCAGACAGGTCACCTGTCGGTCCATACAACCCAGTCTGGATTGGTGGCGGAACGCTTGCTGGGCCTGCCAGCAGTATTCGTTGCCCCACGGTATCGGTGTCGGAGCGTTCCGAACCTTGATCTGTCACGCCTCCTTGGCTCGTGGTTGCGTCGTCGCTACCACGAAGACTCGTGCTTCCTGTTCCAGTCGCAACGGTGGCTGGAAGTCGGGGAGGGCCCACCACCGCAGTTTGCCGTATTCGGTTCCGCTCGCTCTGCCGCCGCCCTTCCTCGTCCATGTCGAGGTGCTGGTCGGTGCCGCTGCTGTGACGATTCGTGGCCACAGGAGTCGACTTCCGCTCGGCCGTAGTCCCTGGATCTGGCTTGGTCCATCCACTTCTGATATGTTAGGGCCTCGACGTGGGAAACGGGGACCAGTGAAGGTTTAAAAGGATCGTTTAATATACGTCTGGCGGGTACGCCTGCACAGCAAAAAGAACAATGCGCCACGCTGGAAGTGGCGCGAGCTTTGGATCAGTCGTATTCTTTTGCGACAGCGCTAACACAAGCATCTATTGCGATAATTCAGACATCTTCGGACGCCTTGTGCGTCGGTCTACGCAACACAGAACAAGCAAGCTCGCATATGCGCTGTGCGGTAAAGTTGGCGCTTGGACCTTGTTCATAAATGGTACGCTTACCGCTAAAACAAAATGATGCAGTACATTTATCATGCGAGAAAATATGTAATCCCCGTAACCTACCGAGTTTTTTTTGTTTATATATTATATAACTTTCAGTGATATATTCGCCTGGTCTTTTAGTGTGGTGCAATGTTTCAGGAATATAAACACTATAATGAATTTATATCGCATTTTTTCACTATTCGTGCATGAAGAGCCTGAGGCTATAAAATATCGAGCAGAAAAGTGGCTACACTGCAGCTGGCAGGTATATAAAGTTATAACTGGTGCTGCATCCGTCAGCGGCAGATTTGTTTCCACGTAGCACTTTGGCGTAGATGAAGATGATCCTCGCCACTGAGTACGCTGTGTTTGGAGTCCTAATGGCAGCAATTTATGGTGTTGGATATTTTGCCTCCTTTCAGAGAGTTAGCGCGTTAAATCTAGATGAAATGTTACTTGGTAGCCGAAGTCTCAGATCACTACCCCTAGCAGTGTCTGTCGTGGCATCCGCTGTGTCATCAACTAGCCTCGTTTCTTTCCCCGCCCACTTCTACGCCTATGGTATCAATATGATCTGGACGTTGATCCCTGTATTTGCAGCAATGTCAGTGACTTCCACGATCATCGTCCCTGTTCTGTATCTGCTAAACGTTACTTCTGTGTTTGAGGTAAGGATTGATGTACACATTGAATACTGATCGCATTCGTCGTATCAAGCGTGAGTTTCTTGCGCGTCATTCCATAGAATGACTAAGACCGCGTATTTTTATTGTGGTGTCTATTTTCCGGCAGCCGGTAGAATATAACTTCCCCAAAAGTTTACCGGCAGTTGCCTCCCATTGGCCCTTCGACAGTTTAGACTGTCTTTTTTTGTATTGAGTCGCCCCAGACTGTCGCCGCGAAGCGCCACGTACAGGTGGCCCAGGTGAGTTAATATTACTGTGACGAGCGACCGTCGACTGTAGCTTCGAGGCGACGTAAACGGGATGGCCGGGTGGGTTAAAAAGCGCCCCAGTGATACACGCACGACGTAATGTCCCTGCAGCTCTCAATTCGAGTAACGAGTGTCGATGGAACGTTAGTTTCGACGACACGTGTGTCCATGATACTTGTCTCCGCGGAAAGCTGCCCATGAAACGTGTTTCCACAGAGTGCCGGGAGAATAAGAAAGTCAGTATTCTACCGGCAGTTGCCACATGATTTCAAACAGTCAATGGCAGGCGACCGTCGGTAGAAGTTTGAGAAATTATTCTCCCGGCTGCCGGAGGAATAGACAGTGACTTCTTTTTTTTTTTAGTTTAAATCTGTCATGTTAGGGTAGCTTCGTGTGTTTTTTCAATATATATGGCTAGGCGCCAAATGTCTAAGTAAACAAAAAGAATCACCTTCCAACCGCTAATAAATATCAAACTGCAAATAAGTCATGTTGCTTATCTCTTGCCCTCAAATGCAGACTCACATATAGAAAGACTGCAAAGTATTTTTAGTTCATGATATAATGGTGGCTGGAACAACACACATACGTATTTTATACATCCACATGTTTTTGTATTAAGGCTCTGCAAGATAATTTGTTGTTACTAAGTTACTTATGAATAGTGTTGGATATCTGAGCTCATACACATCTCTTCTGAATTGTGTATTTATAATACGCCTAAAGACTTAACAAAGTAGGGCGTTACATACGACTAAAGAAAAGTACAATGCAACTGATGATGCAGTAGGTAAGGGTTTCTATACCACTTGAAAACTACTAGTGGAATAATGAAGTTGATAAAACTAGCCCGAACAACGGACGGCCATATAAGCTCAATGCTAGTAATGAATACCCTTAAATCAGGTTTTTATTCTTGCGCACAACTTCTTAAAACTTGGTATATTTACTTCATTCTCACTGTATGCTGGCAATTCGTGCTTTTTGAATAATGTGCATGGTCTAAATAATCCTGCATATAATATGACTGGCACATTTCGGGTTCAATTTTGTAAAGTTGAACACGATGCGGAGGACTTAGTGGTTGACTGAAAGAAGTCCCTGTGAAAAGCGACCAAAGTCATATGTGATACCATTTATGGACAAGCGAGAGACGAACAGGTTTCGGGCGATATTATACTTGTTGATATTAGAAACGATGCTTTATCTTTTCAATATTTCGTAAACTTAAGTAACTTAAAGAATGACAAAGTTTATGCGCTAGTGAAAAGCATTTCGCTTACGTAAGCGTGTCGAAGATGACGGCAAAACATATTTACATTGGGGGGCTGGTTTTACTTGTGTGGGTGAGGTAGGCAAAGTGCGCAGGAGTCTTCTTGGGGTTGCTTGCATTCATCATACACTCTATTCACCCCCAAGCTGACAGTGTGACTAACTACGTGCTCGCTTACCAATAAACCACTTCCCTTGAATAAACGCACCCCACTCTCTGCGCCTGGGTATGGGTGAGAGTGGGATCACGTGAAAAAGATGGACGTGTGATTTGTCCAGGAAGCACATAGATTCCACCGCACTGTCAGTCTAGGGGTGAACGGAGTAAGATGGAAGAGCATAACTGCTCAGAAATCTCTATACAAACATCTCCAGGTAATATAGAAACAAGTCAAGATAAGAAGTAGCAATACTACTGAGCGGAACTCACGGCAAAGTGACCATTCGAATTGACCACATAAATTGCTTTCTTGTCGTATCGCGCTACGAGTTACCTTAGACGTTCCCGTAGGTGGTTCAATGTGCCTGTTCGCATTTGAGCAATAAATGATCGGAGTTAAATAAAAAAAAATCAATATCTAGAACATATTACTTACGGCAGTTGACTGGACATGAAGACCTGCTTAGCCGAATACAGGAGATGTTGCGGTGTGCCAAAAGGGCGTTCGCGTAGCCGAAATCCAAAGAAAAATGTTTCACTGGTTTTGTATTTATTGAAGGAGTTTTTGTGTTCAATATTTACACAATCCCGCTTTTGCATTTAATACCAAAAAGATACACGTTGTGTTTTACTAGAAAATATCGCCTGCTTTCAGAAATCCAGTGGACGCACCCTTATTCAATGTTGAAACGCTCCAGCCGTATACACCAGGTTCAAGGTACTACGGCTATCTTGAAGTTAGTAGCGCTCCTAAGTAGTCGCTAGCTCAAGGAAGGATCAGCGACTAGGGAGCAATTAGGCCTGCCAGCATTTACGAGCGCAAAGCAAGCAGGTGACTCTTTAGCAAGGAGGCTCCTACCTATACTTCATTTCAACTTAGATCCGAGCACGGCCGATATTATGAGCCTAAGGGCCAACCAAACAGCGAAAGAGGCACAACGTCATGGCGTGCTCTCTGCAGTTGATAGGACCAGCCGGTATTCGACGTCTCTCTGTGCGCGCTCATTCCCCGGCTAGTCCTATCAAGCGCAAAAAGCACACCATGTCGTTGCGCTTTATACGTTGTTTGATTGACCCTTTGGCTCATAACATCGGCCGCGCCCGGACCTAAGGTGAAACGAAGTATAGTCAAGAGCAACACTCGGAAGTTACGTAAAAAGATATGTCGCGCATGAGCGTATTTCAACAGAACTGTGTGAATGGAGAATGTGGCACAATGAAAGGTTGTAGTGCGCGACAGGTGGATGGGGAGAGTTTTACAGGTAACACTGGAAATGGGCAAGGGAGACATCAGGAAAGCCGCATTGCCAGCGACCTAAAGAAACGTGGAAGGACCCGTAAATGGGCGATCTTGTCGTCCAGCGTAGTGCCTAGATAATTTAAGCTTCAGGTAGCACGCCAGAGAAACGCACAACTATGGCGAAAGTGTGGCAAAGCTAAAGGCCTAACATGGGTCCAGTTAGGTTTTTCTCCATGGCGCTTGTCAGTGCCAAAACACGTTGCCTAACTATAGACCGTTTGATCGCGGAGAGCGCTACTTTGAATACTATAGCGCCATCTAGCGAACGACAGGTTTCGCAGGCATGCGGAGTGGTTAGAGGCGTTGGCGAAAGTGCATTTCTAAGCGCCGCTCCCGCGTTGGGTGTGCTGGGTATACAACTTGTGTTCTTGCGTTCCGCGGATAGTGTTTTTCAACTCATTGGGAACGCGTCTTCACCCGCTTGATGGCATCCACCAGTGCGGCGATGCAGAGAAAAGTGGTCATAAAAGAACCACCGATAGAAATTGGTGGTGAGTACTCAAAGTATTGAATCAGTTTACAGCGATTAAATTTCCGTTTAGGTTTTTTGTTGTTTTAGATGCAGTACACCCAGAATATGTTTGGCGTTTCGTGTTGTTCACAGCAATGATTTATAATGTGAAAAAGGACGCGCGAAATAAAAGCGTTGCAGAGAACGATCGAACGCAGCCCCCTCCCGGCTTGCAGATGTTTTTAAAAGTTTTAATTGTGGATCCAGTGTTGACGTGCGTGTCCTTTGTCTAGAACTGTAAAGAGGGAAGTCGAGATAGGCCCATTGCCGGTGCGCGTCAATCAATGTTTAAACGATTCAAAACGAATGCATGAGCATGTTTCAGCAATACAAACTTGTTCTTTCCAGCTACATTATTTACTAATTTCTTAAAGAAGAATCCAGTCGCGTTGTGTCTGTCAACGTAAGTTCACGGCTCTCTGCTATCGCGAAAGAGATGGCGATTAAAAAACCGATAGAGCCGACTATTCGACAAATTCCAGCCACACACGGCGGCGGAAATGAGCCTTTGAATAAGGTTATATATAAAAATTGAGTCATTGTCACCACTGCAAAATATCAGCATTATGATAAAATAAGCCATCAAAAGTTACATGTTATAACAGCGATTCTCACGAAACAACTTGCACGCACCTAGCGAGCGTAGCCTATGTTCATCGACAGTACAGCGGTAAGTTCGGTGCGCGCTTTATTTCGAAATGTTCCGAACTACTGGAGGGGATGAAATCGGTAAAAAGTATTTTCTGTTTACGGACGCCACCCACAGTCGCTAAAACTTTGGTTAGTTTTGCCTTGTCGGATCCCGTGTGCGCTACAGATGTCCTCCGATAATATTTCGCGCTTTCGGTTGCTATTCGTGAAGCCCATCACAACACAATGATGCCCCTATGACCAGGGGTGTCGTCATTAATTTAAATCGATCTACTTACATTGGAAGTAAAGTGCAATAAACAAAGCCGGGAAGAAAACAACGGAACGGAGAAACACGCGTCCAGGGCGTTCATCCCGGTCTTTCACTCGTTGCCAACCATTCAGTAAGGAGAAAAGCACCGGCTGCCCTTTCCCCCTTTTTCTCTAGTCCTATTTCAGTAAAACGGTCTATAGCCCTAGTTGGGCAACCCTGGGACAGGCCGAATATTGTCTTTCCCTGGAATTCTACAGGAGTTCCAAAGTAGGTGCCATGCTTGAGATATAACTGTTAAAGTAAAACATAATTTGGGGGTTCCGGACGTGCCAAAGTTTGGCTGTTCTCTAGTTTAACACAAGAGTGTCAAAGTAAGCGCCATACGTGAACCATAACTGCAAAGTAAAAACCTAATTTGTAGACTCCGGACGGGCCAAAGTTTGGCTTTCTTTGGTCCGCCACGATAATGCCAAAATGCCATACTTGAACCAAAACTGCCAAGTAAACCCTAATTTGAACATTCCGGTCGTGCCACAGTTGTTCTCTGGTCGTCCACGGCAGTGCCAAATTAAGAAGCTATATTTGAGCCATAACTGCAGAACTAAATCATAATTTGGGGATTCCGGATATGCCAAAGTTTAACTATTATCTGGTCCGCCACAAGAGCGCCAAAGGAAATGGCGTACTGGAGCCATAACCGCCAAAGTAAATCCTAATATGAGGATTTGGGGCTTGCCAATGTTCGGTTTTTTCTCTGGCTAGACAATGGAAGTGCCAAATATTGTACCAAAAGTTCCAGAAGATGTTCAGAGGCCTGCCTAAGTTTGGCATTTCGCTGGTGTCCCGCAAAGTGACCTTGTCACACGCTCTAGAACCAAATTGAATTTAATAATCGTTCGCAGCACGACCGACAGATGTCATAATCTCATTTCCCAAGCAACGAGGTGATACTTGGCAGTATCGTGACAGTACCTGACGAAAATTGGTTCCAGTATCGGCCAAATGCCCAGTTAGCGCTTCCGCGTGATATCCGGCAGGTCTTGGTGTTCCGTCGCCTTCGCCACCGGCCTAGTATTAACTCACTATTGTGCTAATTCTCTGTGATGCGCCTGGCTTCGTATTGACCAGACGCCTGTGAAAGTTTGCTTTTGTATAGGCCGATGCCTATAAATTGTTGCATACTCAATCGCATACATAAATAAACAATATTGTTTTTGATCGCTCCCACAAGTGATTATAACACTATCGTTAAACACACCTTTTTCTCGACACACTTACAAAAGTGATATTTCTCTGTGAAACAAGAAGGAAATTATTAATATATTAATGTGCACTGTTTTCATGCAATATAACTCAAAAATCAAACACGAAGGACTGTGGGAACTGAGTGGAAGCAGGACTGCTATCAGAAGCATGCTTTCAGTATACTTACTAATAAAATATCGATAGCATGTAATCCTTGATAGATGCATAATCTGACTCGGGCAGAGCAGAGCGACACAACGCAAGTCGAGAAAGAATAGGTTGCCCACATTTAACGGAAGTCTCGCTGCCACCGAAGAGCAGTTTTTTATCGAAGCGCGTACAACAGTCACAGCACAAAAATTACATGGACTCCAACGAAGAAAGCGGCCATTACCGAAAAGCTACCATTAAATTTCCGTTTAGGTTTTTTGTTGTTTTAGATGCAGTACACCCAGAATATGTTTGGCGTTTCGTGTTGTTCACAGCAATGATTTATAATGTGAAAAAGGACGCGCGAAATAAAAGCGTTGCAGAGAACGATCGAACGCAGCCCCCTCCCGGCTTGCAGATGTTTTTAAAAGTTTTAATTGTGGATCCCTTGTCGACGTGCGTGTCCTTTGTCTAGAACTGTAAAGAGGGAAGTCGAGATAGGCCCATTGCCGGTGCGCGTCAATCAATGTTTAAACGATTCAAAACGAATGCATGAGCATGTTTCAGCAATACAAACTTGTTCTTTCCAGCTACATTATTTACTAATTTCTTAAAGAAGAATCCAGTCGCGTTGTGTCTGTCAACGTAAGTTCACGGCTCTCTGCTATCGCGAAAGAGATGGCGATTAAAAAACCGATAGAGCCGACTATTCGACAAATTCCAGCCACACACGGCGGCGGAAATGAGCCTTTGAATAAGGGTTATATATAAAAAATTGAGTCATTGTCACCACTGCAAAATATCAGCATTATGATAAAATAAGCCATCAAAAGTTACATGTTATAACAGCGATTCTCACGAAACAACTTGCACGCACCTAGCGAGCGTAGCCTATGTTCATCGACAGTACAGCGGTAAGTTCGGTGCGCGCTTTATTTCGAAATGTTCCGAACTTACTGGAGGGGATGAAATCGGTAAAAAGTATTTTCTGTTTACGGACGCAACCCACAGTCGCTAAAAACTTTGGTTAGTTTTGCCTTGTCGGATCCCGTGTGCGCTACAGATGTCCTCCGATAATATTTCGCGCTTTCGGTTGCTATTCGTGAAGCCCATCACAACACAATGATGCCCCTATGACCAGGGGTGTGTCGTCATTAATTTAAATCGATCTACTTACATTTGGAAGTAAAGTGCAATAAACAAAGCCGGGAAGAAAACAACGGAACGGAGAAACACGCGTCCAGGGCGTTCATCCCGGTCTTTCACTCGTTGCCAACCATTCAGTAAGGAGAAAAGCACCGGCTGCCCTTTCCCCCTTTTTCTCTAGTCCTATTTCAGTAAAACGGTCTATAGCCCTAGTTGGGCAATCTTGGGACAGGCCGAATATTGTCTTTCCCTGGAATTCTACAGGAGTTCCAAAGTAGGTGCCATGCTTGAGATATAACTGTTAAAGTAAAACATAATTTGGGGGTTCCGGACGTGCCAAAGTTTGGCTGTTCTCTAGTTTAACACAAGAGTGTCAAAGTAAGCGCCATACGTGAACCATAACTGCAAAGTAAAACCTAATTTGTAGACTCCGGACGGGCCAAAGTTTGGCTTTTCTTTGGTCCGCCACGATAATGCCAAAATGCCATACTTGAACCAAAACTGCCAAAGTAAACCCTAATTTGAACATTCCGGTCGTGCCACAGTTTGTTCTCTGGTCGTCCACGGCAGTGCCAAATTAAGAGCTATATTTGAGCCATAACTGCAGAACTAAATCATAATTTGGGGATTCCGGATATGCCAAAGTTTAACTATTATCTGGTCCGCCACAAGAGCGCCAAAGGAAATGGCGTACTGGAGCCATAACCGCCAAAGTAAATCCTAATATGAGGATTTGGGGCTTGCCAATGTTCGGTTTTTCTCTGGCTAGACAATGGAGTGCCAAATATGTACCAAAAGTTCCAGAAGATGTTCAGAGGCCTGCCTAAGTTTGGCATTTCGCTGGTGTCCCGCAAAAGTGACCTTTCACACGCTCTAGAACCAAATTGAATTTAATAATCGTTCGCAGCACGACCGACAGATGTCATAATCTCATTTCCCAAGCAACGAGGTGATACTTGGCAGTATCGTGACAGTACCTGACGAAAATTGGTTCCAGTATCGGCCAAATGCCCAGTTTAGCGCTTCCGCTTGATATCCGGCAGGTCTTGGTGTTCCGTCGCTTCGCCACCGGCCTAGTATTAACTCAATATTGTGCTAATTCTCTGTGATGCGCCTGCTTCGTATTGACCAGACGCCGTGAAAGTTTGCTTTGTATAGGCCGATGCCTATAAATTGTTGCATATCAATCGCATACATAAATAAACAATATTGTTTTTGATCGCTCCCACAAGTGTATTATAACACTATCGTTAAACACACCTTTTTCTCGACACACTTACAAAAGTGATATTTCTCTGTGAAACAAGAAGGAAATTATTAAATATATTTAATGTGCACTGTTTTCATGCAAATATAACTCAAAAATCAAACACGAAGGACTGTGGGAACTGAGTGGAAGCAGGACTGCTATCAGAAGCATGCTTTCAGTATACTTACTAATAAAATATCGATAGCATGTAATCCTTGATAGATGCATAATCTGACTCGGGCAGAGCAGAGCGACACAAACGCAAGGTCGAGAAAGAATAAGGTTGCCCACATTTAACGGAAGTCTCGCTGCCACCGAAGAGCAGTTTTTTATCGAAGCGCGTACAACAGTCACAGCACAAAAATTACATGGACTCCAACGAAGAAAGCGGCCATTACCGAAAAGCTACCATGAACGTATTCCGGCCAACAAATGTTGAAGGACACTCAAGTGAGCATTTCGGAATCCCGACCTACGTAGCCCCCTACCTATCTCCATAACTTGGCACACGGCGAAGACTACGGCCCCAGTGATCACATAAGTGCGTCAAAGCGAGTCACATGACAAATTTTCGTCCAAGTGTTTTTGTCCTACGCTCCCTAGGGAGAGAAATCAGGCGTTTAGCACCTCCACTCTGTTTTGATTGAAGCGGCCGTCGCGCTCGCTCACAGTCACACCAATTGACACAAGCGGGTGGGGAGGCTTAACAAAAGGCGAGGTCGAAGGGAGATGAACAATGCACCTACGCACCCTCTGAATTCTTGACGGACTAATAGTTTTGTATGGAAAGGGAAGACACAAATAGTGTTTCGTATCTGAGGCGTTTAATGACATCAATATTTTGGCGGAGGGAGGGGGAGTGAAAGATTGCGAGAGGAAAGAGTGCCGGGTCAATGTCAAATGCTTCAAATGAACGTTAAAGAAAATCACCGCGGCCAGGATTTTCTCTCAAAATATGCTGGAACGTTCCCCCGAGTGTGAAGCAGGCGCTGTACCACAGAGCCACGGCGGCTTCTGCTTTGTGTTATTGCAAGGTTTTGAGAGTATTCAATCGCAATGCAAGACACGCACAGAGATCCACTCACTTTTGAAGTGCTTTGCCTAATAATGACATCTGTTGAGGAAATGTGCGCACATCAGTCTCGCGCAGCAGTTTGGTAACATCAAACCAGTCTCATGGCGCGTCCGGATCTTGGCGTGTGTACCTATACAGAAACTGCTTTATTAGTACAAAAAGAGACAATATTAGAAAATTTCAAGAGTAAACTTTTAACGTTGGAGATCTTTGTAGATTTCAGTAAACCATTTGACCGGACAAATCACAGAAATCTTTTTGATAAATTGGATTGTTATGGTATTCGAGGAGTTTCGTCACTCATTTCATCTTATTTAAAGCACCGTTCCCAATACGTTCAAATTAATAATTACAGATCTGCTATGCAGCCCATTAACTGCGGGGTCCCTCGGGGAAGTATTTTAGCGCCACTATTTTTTACCATATATGTTAATGATATTGTAAATATATAAACGTCTGCTAAATTTATTATATACGCAGATGACACCCGCATATTTTTTTCTGATTTTAGAGAAGGGGTAGTCACTTTCATAGCGATTTATTTTTTAAATAAATTAAAATCATGGGTAGTTATGAATTCCCTTGTTATTAACACATCAAAAACAAAGGCACTTTTATTTCAGTGTCTAGCATCACGGGTTAGGTTGTCACGCGATTTGTTTTGGGGGGATTGTGAGATGCAGTGCGTTGATAGTATAAAGACGTCGGGGGTAATATTTTCTTGTCTCATATGTTGGAATAATCATGTTACCTATATTCATAAAAAAAACTATACGAAGTTGTCGGAATACTGAATAAATTCAGACACATGCTTCTGATAATTATTAAAAAAAAGCCTAATTTAAAAAGCGTTGTTTTACCGTGTGCTCTGCTACTCCCACCACGTGTGGGGTTTCACTACAAAGGGAAACAATGACAAGTTACGCCTATTACACAAAAAGGCACTTAGGGTAATCGAAAATGTTCCACGTGACTATCAGTTCCTTCCTCTTTTTGAAAAACAGAAAGTCATTAGTATAACCAATGTTTATGCGCATAGACTGATAGCTAATTATCAACAATCCGTAAGGAAAAATAATGTCATTTCTTTAGATCTTGGTAATCTAGAATCAAACGAGTCTGTATGCCCATCGCGACATAGGCCCCTTTGCGTATTCCCTTTTCAAGGAAAAATTTCGGTCTACAAAAATATCGCCACCAATTACCACTTTTTTTAAACACTCTGTTTTCCCTTGATATTGAAATACACGCTGTTAGTCATCGTTCTATTCAAGAAGCTTTATTATAAGTAACCACCACCTTTTTGTGCACTGTTCATTGCGACGTTGAATTCTTGATGTTGTTTTGCGTTTATCCTCTGTATAGGTGTATGCCGAAATATGTGTGGGCATATTCGTTATTTTTTTGTCTATGTGTGCCAGTGCCGCTCTTACCTTGTACTGGGGCGCTGAGACTCGTCAAGCTGCAGGCCTGCAGCTCTTTTTCCCGCGCCCCTGTCACAAATGTACTGATTGTGGCAAAATAAACAAATTTGAATACGTGAGTACAAGAATCAACCGCAATCTGCGTTTACAAAATCGCCGTTGTACCCCCCAGCTGCGGCTAAACATCCGGCCCACCTTTGGACTTCAGAAATAAGCATACACAGTAAAAAACGTTGCGAGCAGAATTAATCTTGATTTTTGTTTCTTTAAGTTGAAGACCACCCGTCTACCACGAACACCTCATCGGTCATTTATCTCCAAACATAAATAAACCATAGCCAACAGGACATGCCCTAATTACTTAACTGTGGCATTGTTAGAGAATCGAGGTCACATGGCGAAAGATGCTAAAGGCTCTGTAACCCTCCGACTTTGAGGGTAGCAAACACGGCGTAGCGCAGCGGACACAAATACTGATTAGTCGCAGATATCGAGTCACTGCGCGCCGACCAATGAAAGGCGCACGTTGAACGCTACACTGCGTTCGCTGCACTTACCGTCGAATTTATACCAGGACCTTCGCCCTACTTCAAGAAAGTGAAGCCTAACTATTACACTTGTTTACTTATTTTGAACCGAAGACGCCAGATGTCCACCGAACTTTCACGCAGGAAGCCTAACTTTGGCACTTGTTTGGCAATTTTGGCACATAGATGCCAGATGGGAGCCGAACTCCCACGCAGTAAGCTTAACTCTGGGACTTGTTTGACGACCTTGGCCCAAAAGGGCCAGATGGCCGCCGAACGACCAAGTGAAGCATAACTCTATCACTTGGCGAATTAGGGCAAGCATATCCAGACTCTCGCCAAAGACGATCAGATTTGGCTGTACTTTGGCTTATTCGGGCTTCTAAAGCCCCAAACCTTCCTGACGATTGCCGAATTTCGGCCTTGAGCTCAGTGCTGCCTGGGGCGGCAAAACATGCCTATACCCACAATATTTGCTACTACTAAATTTTCTAGATGTGTTCGTGAGCGTACAAAGACAGTAATTACTTCGTTGCCATTGGCGATCAGCGGTGATAAAAGTCGGCCAAGACGCTGAGCCGCTAGCCACCACTAAACACCGACTAAACTAGACTTACCCCTTGACTAAGATTAGTTTGCCGCATTCTTGGTCACTCGGTGCAGGTACAAGTCAGCCATAAACACGGTAGGTGTTTACCGAGTGCTAAGTTTGTCGCAAGTACCACCCACCACGTGATTATTTTAGTCCATGACGTAGTAAGTCACTGGTAACACAGGTGCAAGCAACTTCTAGGGAAAGCTTCCACTCATATTTTGGAAGGAATGATGTGAACATGTCTACTTTCGTTCCATTACTCGTAATACGACTACCTGCTGTTACCGGGAGAGGAACGCCAGGATGTGGTTACGATTTCTAGCGCATGCTGCGGGCGCTGGATATAGCTGTTTTTGCTCGGCTTCGTTTCTGCAGCTGCGGCCCAAAATGGGGAACGAAAAGCGTACAACACAATTTTATCGGCTTGATGCGAGTAGTTCTGAGAAAATATAACACAACAATTTCAACACCGCGCTTATAACTTTCATCGAACCAATTCTGCTTTGCCGTTACTCTTCTTCTATAACGCAGGTGAAAATCAGAGAGAGGCAAACTGTAAAAGGGTAGATACTTGGGCTAGTTGGTAATTAAACATCGACACGGTATTAGCGCACACGTAGAGAAAATAGAGAAGATACAAGATAAAGCGCTATTTACAACTATATACGTGTACTTAGATGAAGATAATGAAGACACATCGTAAAAATTCATCAGACCCAAAAAGATGAAAATTAAAGATGAAAAATAACTATGAAGGTGTTCCTTCGTGAAACATCTGGTATATCAAGCACGTGTCGCGAGGGAACACTCTTATATTTATTTTTAATCTCTCTCTGTCATCGTTTCTTGGGCTATTGGAATTTTACGATGTTTTTTTACTTCTCTTAATCTTAGTAAATATAGTTGTGAGCAGCGCTCTATCACGTGTCTTATTTCTTCTATCTACGTGTCCACTAATACCATTTAGAATCAGGGATAAGTTTTTTTTTTTTTTTTTTTTTACTATGATAGCTGTTAGCGGGACACTTCTTGCGTTTCATAGCGGCGACCGCGCTACATATCGACACGAGTTATTTTTGGCTCTCCGCCAAAATATTCCCCATTGACGTCACGTCGCTTGGCACGAGTCTCACGTCACGCTGCGCATCACGTTACCTATTACCTGGCGTCAGCTGACACCATGACGTGACAGTCTCATGTGATGTCTCATTGCGCAGTGACGCCACGCAACCTAATGATGTCAGCTGACACCATGAGTCAGGTGATGTCGTGACTGACGCCACTTGAGATTAATACGTCACATAACAATACGTTGTCACGTGACACCATGACTGGACGTAGAAACATAAACATGAGACTGCTGATAATTAAACGAATAGAAACAAAGCTTTCTAACTTATTATGTCAGAGAAATTCTCGGGCGATAAAATCAAGAAAGCTAGGTGGTTGTTAAGTCGGCGAACCTACGGGCGTGAAATTGGGTGGAGCTAAACGCTTGGAACTTCAGTGCACGATTTTGGAAGTGCTTTTCAGTCACCACAAGGCGGCGCTAGTTTGTGTCCAATAATATTGCATAGGACGCTCAGGCAGCCACACCAATATGACAAGTGTCCTCCTTTCCTGGATTTCAAACCTCGGTGTGCGATTTTCGACGTTTTCTTCAATTACCGCCGTCCTAGTTTTGTTTAATTAAATAGTTTAACAGGTTTACGAGATGATCTCTACTTAAAGGGACACTGAATGGGAATTTATTATCCGCAAGGTGTTTTTTTGTTTTTTTTTGTACATGGCACATGAGAGTCCAGCTACCCAGAATACAATTTGTGGCTCGAAATTCATTTTTTCTTTCCGGCCGAAAACAGCCGATCGAGAACTGGCCGGTTTTAGTCGCGTTCACTCCCCTCTCCGTGGTCACGTGCCGTTTTTTTATGGTTTAGACACACCCGTCAAAGATAATCAAAGTCGTCGGTCATCGCAGGCACACACTCGATGCTAAAAATAGACGAAAATATGATACCCAATTTTTTTGGCTCGTAAAAAGTTGCAAATACTTTGATTGAAGAAGCAAAAGTTGCACTGTCACGTACGTGACTTTCGGTAACATTATCATCCTCTATATTTTTTCTCCCCAATACTGTTTCGGTTTCTGCTTCGATTATTTGCGTTTTTGTTTACTTTTATAGAAATATGCATCACGCTGTAGCACATTATTAATTCGGTAGTCTTAATTCTGACACTATATTGGATCCCCTGGCAAAAACAAATAACAAATAAACATTTTGGGTATGTCGGTGTCCCTTTAACACACCCTCATTGGTTCATACCCTAGGAAAACTTCGTCCGGTGCGTTCCTCAGTTTAATACGAAATGTCTATGCGGGCTCGGTGGTGGGCGCTTGCACCTTACCATTCATTAATTCCATCTGTTTCCACGTCATACCTCAGCTGTCGCAGTTTCTCACCTTATGGGTTCCGTTAGTGCGTGGCTTTTTTCATCAGAAGTTGTTTTTCTTAATATAAAATAATTGTGCCCCGCTTATAAGAGAGAAATATTGTCAACAACGACAAATGACGAAACTATGAATAATTTAAGAAATTAAAGGTTTATACACCATTGAAAATAGCACCTCAGCTCTAATCTGTTATGGGATACTCTTAGCCCTTCAAAAACCCCTTCAGCCCATCACAACCCCTCCGCCCTTAAAACCCCTTCAGCCCTTCAGATTCCAGAGTTTCACACCCCGTCAGTCTTTCAGCCCTTAAGACATCCACATGACTGTGAACCATAGAACGAAAACTCAGTTTTTTTAAACGATATTTGAAATTTATTTCAGACATTGAAATTTAGATGCATGTTAAAACTCAAAAAGACAAGAACCAACGGGCGCTAAAACCTGAGCGTAAGCAGCTCTACACAGAAGCAACCTGGCCAAATAGCAGCAACCGAGTTCTTTCTCCTCAAAAATATCTTTCGATGTACTTCCTTTCCATGTACTTCCTATTCCTGAGATTTAGGGTAGCTCAACACTTTGACCCTAGCGGGTCTCTCTCTCTCTCTCTCACACACACACAAACACACACACACACACAAACACACACACACACACACGCACGGATGCACACACACACACACACACACGCACGGATGCACACACACACACACACACGCACGCACGCACGCACGCATGCATGCACGCACGCAAACACACACGCACACACACACACACACACACTGTGATTATACGTATAGCGAAAACCATAAACGCCAAACCGACATCGGCCGTCGTTGAACAAATTCTAAGCACGGTCGTAGTGTCGGCCCTGATGCCGTCGCAGTGGCTTCGCGGGCGTCTTCCTTGCAAGCTCGACGAAGTTGTAAAGCCGGGCGTACCAATAGGCTCAAGAAACGGGGCGATGAGAGACAGACCTATTTTGTCCGCACCCTGAGCTGCGTTAGAAGATAGATCAATGCGTTGGACGGGAAACCGACACTAAGCTACCGTTGTTTGCGGCTGCCCGATACAAAACAACCAAGCGGGTTTCCCGAAGTATACATCTTGAGAGCTCACGTGATCTCTACCATAGAGTTGTTAAAACTATTTTGATGGCTTACATTTTCTTTCTTTGAGAAGATTGTCACATTATCCACCTGCCTTTCCGTAAACTGTGACGGAACTTTCATAGCCTTCAAAAATTATTGAAGGGTACGACAGACGTCTTAGAAAACTTTGATGGACATCTCAAGCCTCTCAAGATTTATGGATGTTACGTTACGAAGTAAAAGAAATCCGGGTGTGTCCCACGGACGGATTTTCAATAGGGTAATCGCGGACGTGTTCAAAAACAAGAGATGAATACGCAGCTGGACGGACGTGTACAGCCCTAAGAAATATTTTTCACACGTCTCGTATCCCATGTTTTAAAAGTCACGTATTTTGTCTTTTCTATGCTGGGTTACTCATCTGTGATGTTCCGAGCTATCAAATGTAACCATTGAAAAGGTTAGTCTTTTATAGCTAGAATGTCTTGGTTGTTTTATTTCTAATTTGAACATAATTTTTATTAATAGGAATGACGTGTAGACGAGTTCTGAATTTACCAAGTATAAATCGAACTCTGTGGATATTATACGAAGGGATAATCATCACGGTAGATTGACTATTCAAATAATATATGTTTTTAAATTTACATGATTGGTTTTAGGGTCATGTCGCAATTTCACTAATGACGGTAATTGCTGTTAGAAGCCATACCATGTTTAAATGATCTGCGAGAAGGTAATGGTTTTTCAAATATTATTTGATTAGCTTTCGCGCGTGTTTGCTCAATTTAGAACTGCTCTTTAAAATAGCCTCGCAAGGCCTGCCCACAATGAAATAGATCCAGAAATAAATAAAAACACTGTCAATATGGTTTTCTCTTTATCCCTGGTCCTGAATCTCTTGAAATGGTATGCCACTAGAAAACGAAAACGAAGAAAGGAAATTTTATTTCTTAAAACACCTGATGGCATCCTGTTGCTGTATTAAAAAATACGTAGTAAACACTACAGGCCGAGAAATGTCACGCTTGTAAATGGGTTTAAACCAAAACTAAGCGTACAAAGAGCGACCGTGGCGTCTATTCCTTGTCTCTGCGCTGCTTCCGGATTCAACGTGACCACGCCGTTGAAGACAACAGCTGTGCGATGCAAGAAAAGAGCACACGTATCTCTGTCACGGGCGTTCTGTCGCTCCTTAGTTTCGGTTTGAAGCCGCGTACAAGAGTAACTTTTCCCGTCCCTTAGCGCCCACAACACATTTTCTAATCAATATTTACATCACAGATAGACCATAATGTGGCCAAACGTTCATTATCCAACTACTATTTTTTTTGTCTTACTTTGTCTTGTTTTGATTGGCTCTCATGGCTTCAACTTATCTTCAGGTTTAATAAAACTCCAAGCGCGGGTTCTCTTTCTTTAAATTCTGGACCCACAAGCAGAGAGAGATACACCAGGAATATTGATTTATTTAATTTTAAAATTGTAACAAACAATTCTATCTTATTTTAGTATCTTCGTGCCCGTTATGGGAAAAAGATATCTCTCACGGCATGCATAATGTATTTCGTCCTCACGGTAAGTCAATTGTTTTAACTTTAGCATGCAGTAAGAAAAGTAGGATACCTTGAGTGGACAATCGCATAACACTCCACATCGATGGCGAGTAACAAGGAGGTTACCTGCAGAAAAAAGAGCTAACATATAATTACCAAAAATGTTGATACAATGTAAGCCGATGTGTCTCAAGTGTTCATACATAAAATGACACGAATTTCAGCAAAGTGCTGAGGCTGTAGAAATCTTTGCTGCCGCCATGTCTCTAGCGACAAGTGTTTCGTCTTTAATTTATGTGTTCTAACAGGATGCATGCGTTTTTTATGAGCAGTATTCTATATCCCTTTCACCCGATGCTGCCTTGCCATTGGATTCACGGGAACACTCTACACAGCCCAGGTAGTACAGTCATGTCTCGTTAATATGGACCCTGTTAATATGGATACCCCGCTATATGGACACCATTTCCGGCGGGGACGAATTTGGTAAATACATGCATTTTTGTCTCGTTATTATGGACAACTCGCATTATGGACGTTTTTTGGGGGTAACGGAGGTGTCCATATTAACGAGATATCACTGTATATTGAATTTAGTCATCAAATATGCATTATAAGGTTATTCCCGAGCAAGTGTCATAATATACAGATCACCGTGGAATAAACACCATAAATCGGAGTATATTGAACGACTGACCTACACAGTTACGCACTCCCTTTGCGGGAGCTAATATAAAATAACCATGGGATTTATATAGTCTAAACGGCCTAACCACACTCTAAAATGCAGGTGTTAGAGTGTATTTTCACAACAGATTGACGTGGAAACAATGACTGTTCGGGTCTGTCCAGGTCATATCTTTGATATTTCTGTAATAAATATATGTGAAAGCCATGTTCTTGAGGGGATCATTCGGCTATATGTGAACGCAGTAGCTAAAGTTTTCCCAGAACTATAAAATTAAGTATCTCGAGGCGTGGACATTGCCGAGATTTCAATATGATTATTAACACAGCCGCCAATGTCACATAGAAGCAGGCATGCTTTGATGCGACAGCCGCTTTAAGGAAAATTCAAACAGCCGTAAGCTTCAGCTTTTTTGCTTGTTAAAGTCGCTCTGCAGCAGCCCCGACACTTACACCGGTTCAAACGCAGTCCCCTGCGATATCATGTCTTGCTATTTAGGCAAAAAAGGTACAAAAGAAATGCGAACCAGTTAAAGAGTCGTTATATGACAACATATATTAAGCATTCACTTAACTCGACTAAAGAATTCGGGACAACCCCGCGATTTTGGTTTTTTCCTCATATAACGCGGGGACTTCAAAAACACATCGCACCAATTCACGTTTCACACATTCCTGTGGCATTTGACATTCGGCTGCCGCTTCGTTGTAGGAAATTTGGCCTTCTGTTCCGATGGCTAAATCATCCAGTCCTAAAAAAAATCCAAGGAGACGGATACACACTGCATATGACTGCCTTGGGGTATCAGGAAAATGTTTCTGCTTAGAGTCAGTGATGTGATGGTGAGATTGACACGCCTCAAAAGCCACGCAGCGGGCACCTGTGAAAGCCGGTGTTTGGAGAGTGGCGTCTCCAAGGACCCCGAGCCCCGCAGGAGGCGCTTCCACCTTAGGTGCTAGGTGCTTGGTGAGTAGCGTCACCACGGACCCCAGCCACGTGGGCCACCTTATTCTCCGCCGTATCATTGATTTAATCGCTAGACGGCTCTGATATCAGTTTCGGCCACCGCTCCCGCGTTATTTTTAACAGTTGAGCACACTGTACATACATACATACATACATACATACATACATACATACATACATACATACATGCATACATGCATGCATGCATGCATACATAATACATACATACATACATACATACATACATACATACATACATACATACATACATACATACATACATACATACATACATACATACATACATACATACATACATACATACATGGGCACACACGAGTGTACGCCCATGGCAGAAAGCTCATAGAAACACTAACCAAGATATACACATGTATGAACTGCTGGAAGGGAGAGAGAGAGAGACACTAAAACGTATGATGAAGACAGGCCAAGTTGTGCGTCTAAATTGAGATTTTCTCTCTCGTATGGCCCTGCAGAGTCGTGTGCATTTTGAAAGGAAAATGGCTATTTATTTTTGTAGGGCGATGCGCAAACTGAGCTCGGGTCTAAACGCCAAAACTCTACACTTTGATGAAATAGACTTCACTTTATTTTGGTGCGTCGCAATTTTGATGTGGAAAAGCGACGGCTCTTTTTTGGCCTGAAACCGGCCGTCGCAGCAAGGGTCACAGAGGCATCATCTGCACAAAGCCGAGGGAAAAACTCCACGCTGGCGGCATTCAAGAGAACCTTAATATAAGAGATTTGGTGGCTTGAGAACTCCAACAGCTCATTTATTTATTTCATTTTAGTTTATTACATGTCACAACAATAAACAATCACTGGTTGGATCCCATAAATAAAGGCTAATCGAGTGTACACTAACCAAATGAACTTTTGAATGCGACAAACATAGGCAAAACGTAGACTAAAACTAAAATCACAAAACAATAAAATAGTAAATAGTTATAAATGGCACTCGCCTGCAACAAATGAGTTCTGATTTATTATCTTAAATTTTATCCTGCAAATAAAGCATATTTTTGCACACATTAACAAGTTACTTCAGACACAGTGCTAGCTATATCATTGCAAATTGTGGCATCGTTAATCTCAAGCAATTAATGTCGAAAACTAGAGTTCGACATAAAGGTAAATTAAACAAATCAATTCTTGCAGCCCTCGTATGGTGTCGGAGTGTTAAAAAAAAAAAAAAAAACTTAGGGGAAGTGGGTCGTTGAATTCAATCATTGTATGGACAGTTTGCGAAATGTATTAGTTTGTGTACAGTAGTCGCCAACTGATCGAAAAACATAACTGTTTAGGCCGGAAGTGTTTTTATAAATTTATTTACAAGATGACTGCGTCGCCCTCAGGCCTTTTAGCAGCGGGAACGTTTTACAGATCATTCATAAAACATCACCGGAATATGTTAAAAAATCAACTAGAGTAAAGTTTAGTGTCCAAAATATTATTAATAAAAATAATTAACTAAAGATTAACAAACATAATTCAGCAAAACAAGTGTACATTTTTCCTCGTTTCGACCTTTCTTGCATATTACGTGAAGTTTCATCACCCATAGTCTCTTATGAATTGTGTACGTTACTAATGGCCATACAAAACCGGAACTCACTATCTGACCATATTGTTTCTATGAATAACACTACCATACTTGCAGCTGCCATTTTCCTCTTCTTTCCTAACCCCCCCCCCCTCCCCCCCCCCCCCCCCCCCCCAAATAGACATTTCAAAGTTTTAGTGATGCTCAAGTTGTGTTGATTGTTATCGTGTGTACAAGTATTCTCACCCTTGGGTCGTTTGGTCTTCAAGAAATATATATTATAATGATTATGATGAAATGCCATTATCAATCAGTTGTCTTGAATAAAGGAGGCACTATCAAAAACTTCAGGAACACTCGAATATGTAAAAATACTCGCAGTCGGTTTCTTCAAGCATATAATCAGTTCTAGGTATATGATAATATATGTTGTCCCGTTATGTCTATTCAGTAACCTAGCGGTATGCACACAAAAGCAAAATAACGTATGCGCTGAATAAATAAATCAAAACGCTACCAACCGTGCCTTTAGCAAAGTGTAAAACCCGAAACCCAGGTAGCTTAGTCATTTAACTATTTTTAGAGTGCAGCTCTTTGGCGCCCGTTTCCGGCTTCAGCGGCGTCGCCGTCGCCGTCGCCGTCGGCGTAACCGCGCGGTGCATGATGGGTAAATTTCCCCGCTAAACTTAGCGGAAAATGTTCTAAATTTAGCGGAAAAATGTTCCCGCTAAATCTAGTGGAAAATTTTTCCTGCTAAATCTAGCGGAAAAATTTCCCCGTTAAATCTAGCGGAAAATTCTCCCCGCTAAATTTAGCAGAAAATATTCCCCGCTGTATTTAGCGGAAACTTTTCCCCGCTAAATTTAGCGCAAAATTTTTTCCGCTAAATCTAGCGGAAACGTTTCCACGCTAAATTTAGCAGAAAATTTTCGCCCCCCCCCTCGAGGTCACGTGTCCCCCAGGCCACGTGACCCCCCTCCCGAGGTTACGTGACCCCCCCCCCCGAGGTCACATGACCCCCCCCCCCCTGTTCATTCCACTCCTCCTCAAGAGCTGCGCTCTAATTTGGCGTTACAGGAAGTTGTAAACGGCTTTCATTTTTTTTTTTTCTGGCAATATAATGCCTTAAAAGGCCCGAATGAATCAAGGTAGAAGAAGCAAATGTGACCTTCTTTGGACAGAGCCTGAATATCTTCGCCCTAATTCTTCGGACAAGTGGCAGAGTTAGGCTTCAATGCTGGTAGTTCGGCTGTCATATTGCATATTTGGGCCTAAATCACCAAACAAGGGTCAGAGTTACGCTTCACTTGTGGTTGTTAGGTTTTCATGTAGCAACATTGAACCCAAACTGCCAAAATAAAAGTGTCTAATTCAAACTTCACATCTGGTGGTTCGGTTTTCCTGTGGCATATTTGGTTCAAATCTGGTGCGTTGAAAATTATGTGGCGAGCCACAGTAAAACCCTAGAAACGCCAACCAAACCAAAACTAAATCTGTCGTTCGTGTTTATACAGCACAAGTCAGTCTGCCCTTGAGGTATGGCGACACTATTTTACGCTCTGCATAAGACATTTAGAAGCTGCAGTACCACTGCTAGCCTGAGGTCTTTAACGTACATCACGCAGAAATAATACACTACCTCACAGCGGTCGTGCGCTGTGCTGTCTTATCCAAATCATCTAGATCGAAACGGGAAGGTGTGAGGATTGAATTCAGGAACACTGGCTTCTGCAGAGCGAGCATTCGCTCCACGTGCTCTCAGCTGTGGTGCGCTCAAAACTCGGACAAGAATCCCCCGCAAAGGCCAACGGAACGTACTCTGGCACCAAACAACGCATCAAAGAGAAAACGAATTGTGTCCAAGAGAGGCCCCTAGGATTGCAGAGACTGTGCCATATTAGTCGTTTCTCTTGCGTGCTACCCTGGAAGCGACATTCTGAAATATAGTTCATCATTTGAATTTTTATTAAATGTCTAATTTAAACAAACAACACACCTAAATTTGTTTTGCTGGAGACATGCTGCAACTGTAATTGGGATCTGTGACTGCTTTATGTGCTGCACATTAGTTTACGATTTGACTTGTTGATGTATTA
This sequence comes from Ixodes persulcatus, assembly GCA_013358835.2. Classification (NCBI taxonomy): domain Eukaryota; kingdom Metazoa; phylum Arthropoda; class Arachnida; order Ixodida; family Ixodidae; genus Ixodes; species Ixodes persulcatus. The sequence continues at coordinate 1,191,693 of JABSTQ010009074.1, read as the reverse complement.
CAGAAAAGTGTATTCAATGCAGAAAATATAGCGCAGCCTCGTTCAGAAAATATGTGAAGCTAGTCTTGTTTAAAAAGTTGTGCTTTACAGAAAAAAAAATTGTGCTTTACAGAAAAAAAATTGTGCTTTACAGAAAAATTAATTTACAGTGAAATACAGTTTCTACATTACTCATGTGCATGGGAGAATTTAAAATGTAACTATTATATGCGTGAAAATACAGAAAGTGAAAATAATATTTATCTTGAAGCAAGGTAAAAAGTATTGTCGACGGCCGGCTCACGTCGGCAGGCGCCTCTAACAATAGAAATTTGATTTAATCATGACAAAATGTATCTGAATAAAAAAAAATCTGCTTTCATTTTTTTATATGTAGCTTCTTGCCTAAAGATATATCACAATTATCCACTAACTTGATCATTCTATTCTGCACGCTATAATATTTTTAAAAAGAATGTATTGATGTGCGAAAGGCATTACCCTTTGAAAAACACAACGAGCGGGATAATTTACGAAAGTATCTTCGAATTAAGTGAAAAACATGGTAAACCTTTTTATTTTGGTAATATATATATATATATATATATATTAATCTGCCGCACCTAGAATTATTCAATATTGATTTTTTACCAGAGGCTTCAACTCAATAGAAGTTCATATATCTGATTTTATGCATTTCTCACCCAACCAAAATCAAAGCCATTTTGAGAACAACATGAAGAGTCTAGGGAGTAACTTGGTCAGCCGAAATTTACTTCGCGCCAGAATATATGAAAGAATATTGCGAGTGTTTAAATGCAGTGTCGTGTTTGTAAGGAAGCGTTACCGGCCTTCAAGTTTATTTTGGAATTTGTGCCATTTAATTGCTTTCAAATTTTCTTTAACCACACTTACCGAAACACAAGGATGAGAAATATTCTAACGTGAAATTGTGTCTGGCGATGGTAACTGCTTCAAAACATAACACACTAAAATACGATAAAAAAGCAACACGAAAACGATTGATATAAAATTGAGACGCAAAATATTAGGACCGAGAGAACACTATCAGGTTTTCCCGCCGCAGACGGTCTCTAACTAGATTGCCTCTCGCTTCCATCGGTCGGTGTATGTCATTATGTGACCACAGAAACATCTAGTGCCGTTGTTGTTGGGTGTCGCGATATTAGCCTTGGTATATAAAATACTTCACCAATGTTTACTGACCAAAAGCGAGTAATTTACCTTTTCTAATTTTTTGCGCCATACTCAACGTACTGGAGTAAATGTTTTGTGTGTGCCCCTACTTTGTTATGCTGTGACGATCCATACAAAAACAAAATTACACAACTATAGTCGGAGTTAAACAAAGTGTTCTTCGCTTTACGAGAGTTTTTTTTTTTAGCTTAAATTATTTGAGAGAGTGATAAAACCATGAGTCAGAGGACCTTTCAATAAACGTGACGGTCGGGATAAAGATGTCGGCTAATTGTTATATTTTAGATTTGAACATAAAACAATTATCACAGAGAGATCGATTATCAAAATAAAATAAAAAGGCATCAACACGTTTTTTAGCTCGGCATTAATTCCTTGATAATTACTCTTTTCATATAACATTACGGCTTTTTCCGCTTTGATTTAGAATAGATATGTAAAGAGAACGTGCAGTTACTTGCCTTATGGTGACTTATTTCCGTAGGTAGTCCATTCACTTTAGGGAGTCCGGCTCAGAAACAAGAATAAGATCAAAAGTATTGGAAGAATGGAACGTCGACCTTGCGGGTTTGGTTACAAGTTGTGAAAGATTGAAGTTGAGGCAGAAGTTAACAAGACCTGTCGCTTCTCTGGTATGAAGAGGGGTGGAATCGAATTGGGTAGACCAATCTATTAAGGAGCAATTAAAATCTACGAAATGCGGTATGCCAGACTTGAGATACTTCAGGTACAATTCATTGCAGGCATCATCAAGATAGGTAAGAAAAATGGATCGCTTTGAGGAGGTCGCCTAGCATACATCAATAAGAACTCTGCTACGTGAAACTGCACAACATAGCCACAGCATCACCTAAGGCGAGGAAATATTCGCAGGGGTGCATTTAAAAGATTCCTTTATTGCAATATATTACTTGTCAAGCCTCGCACAGAGGAATGAATCCTACGTTAAACTGAATATTTTAGCGTTCCTTAACATCACATTATAGATTTGCTTTTGAAGCGTTAAATGCTATTTAGCGCTCCCCGTTCCCCCAAGTTTTGTCCGTCCGTCCGCCTTTCTGCCCGTCAATTTACAGCTAAGTTTAGCGGGGAAATTCATTTCACGTGGCCTATACACCAATTATATTTTCCCGCTAAACGTAACGCGAAATTTTATGTAACGTGACTTGACGTCACGGGAGCTACGTACCAATTCATTTTCCTCGTGAATTTAGAGGAAAAGTTGACGTCAACTTATACACCATTTCAGTTCCCCCGCTAAATTTTGCGGGAAAATTGATATAACGTCACTTGTACACCAACCCAGTTTCCCCACTAAATATTGCGGGAAACTTTATGTCAACAGACTAATACGCCAATTGAGTTTCACCGCTAACTTTGTCACGAAAACTGATGTCACGTGACCTTATAAACGAATTCAATTTCCCCTCTAAATTTTGCGAGAAAATTGATGTCACGTCACCTGTACACCAACCCAGCTTCCCCGCTAAATATGGCGGGAATCTTTATGTCAACAGACTTATACGCCAATTGAGTTTCACCGCTAACTTTGTCACAAAAACTGATGTCACGTGACATTATAAACGAATTCAGTTTCCCCGCTAAATTTTGCGGGAAAATTGATGTCACGTCACCTGGACACCAACCCAGTTTCCCCACTAAATATGGCGGGAAAGTTTATGTCACGTGACTAATACGCCAATTGAGTTTCACCGCTAACTTTGTCACGAAAACTGATGTCACGTTACCTTATAAACGAATTCAGTTTCCCCGCTAAATTTCGTGAGAAAGTTGATGTCTGATGACCTCTACAACAATTAAGTTTCCCCGCTAAATTTAGTGAGAAAATTGATGTCACACGATCTATAAAGCAAGACCGCTTCCCCGCTAAATTTGGCGAAAATATGGATGTCATGTGACCTATACACAAATTTAGTTTTGTAGGACAATTTTGTTGGGAAATTGGTGTGACGTGACCTAACACCTCGTGCACCATTTCCCTTTCCCTGATGAATTTGGCGAGAAAATTTATGTCACGTAACCTGACGTCACGTGAACTATACACCAATATAGTTTCCCCCTTTAATTTAGGGGTGAAGTTGAAAATTTAGATTCATATAATGCATTTCGTACATTATAGGTCATTAAAGGTAAAGGTTGCTGCTTTTTAATTTTTTCTCGTTCACGCATCCCAAAACTAAGTTCACAAATGAGAATTGCAAAAAAATATCACCACGTACTAAAATAGATTTGCTGGAAACGCGAAAGCACTTTTGAAACAATAAGGGTATATTTGAGAACGGGTAATATTGGCACAATTTTGTCTAAAAGCCAGCAAGTTCGTATCTGTTCTTGGCCAATAAACAGTAAACAGTCTAGGTTTCCGTGGAAACAAACGGCATGTAAAAACTAAGTGTAATTAGCGCACAAGGCACTCAATATTGTGAAGTACAGAATACGATGTTTAATTATTCATTGTGAATTTTATTTGACAATACATTTCCTCAAGTTTAAGAAGCATTTTCATCGAAGTATATAAATTCTGCAATTAATTATTGTTCTACAAACTTTATTTCATAAATTGCAAAACGTTTTTCTAAAGAAACGAAACAAAAGACATTCAGAATCTTTAATATATATTTTGCTGAGTGTGCCTTAAAATCTCAATCAAATATCTGCAATTACTCAATTCTGTTCAGCCAGAGATCAATTGCATGAATCCCGAAACTCTAAATTACTTCACACGTGTAAGTTTTCTTTAAATTTCGCAATGTTTCAGATATTTATGCTGATCTACAGTGCCACAACAGGGCCTTTCGTAGGTGTGTTCCTCATGGGCCTCATATTTCCGTGGGTAAACAGCAAGTTGGGTGGCATATTTTTTAATTGGAGTGCAAATTTGTCCTCAAACTATTAAAATATTCTTGCTACAAAGAAAACGCTCACGTGTTTTGCACTAAAGTTCATACTAAAACAATAATTAGCCACTCCAAACGTGGCTAATTATTGGCTTACAGCGATAAAATAAAGATTTATATACATGGTTGCAATTGATCCATTCACACGCTCTATACCTCTGTTACATTTTAATCAATAAAATTATCCTAGCAAAAAAACTAAAGAACAATACGTTTAATGTTAATTTTCTAATAGCCGACACGGAAAAGAAAAGATACCGGCCAATTGGAGTTCGTTTTTATCACTCCTTACTGCCTTCATCTAGGGCGCTCTTAATACCTAAGGAACCCTGCAAATCTGCAATATATTTCTTCCGAAATGCATAGCTTTCGCTCACAGTTAGAATAGGGGAAGATCAATAAAAGGCTGTCATTGGTCGTAGCTTAAAAGTGATCTTTAAAATTATTTAAAAATCATTCCCCTCTTTGGCAAATAAGCGAAGAATATTGCACTCGAGTACAGTTTGATTCAAATATATAACACCTAACTACAAATTGCATGTTATTAAGCAATAATATACGTCAACCCCAACTGCAGGGAGCCGGGACAGCAACCCTGTTGATGGCCGCAATTCCAGGTGTGGCACGTATGCGAGAAATTCCGACTCGGCATTCGACCACCACGGATGCCGGTCACGGTGGAGTACTGTCCGGGGAATATAAGCACACCAGCGATGCTCATGAAAAATGTGTCTGAGGTTTCCTCCAATGCGGAGTAAAACTTTCTGCTAATGATACTACTTAACATTTATAGCTGCTTGAAAGTCGTATTGTTCTATACAGGCTGCTATAACTGCCGTATATCAAGCACATATTTGTCTGGTCCAATTGAATAGGCAGGAAGGGTTTTTGACTGCGAATATTTTTTCTTGACCTATCCTCCGTAAATAATGTTTACTCATTTGGTTAGTTTGCATGTTCATTAGGCTATAATTTAGTTTCTTTGCGAAAATCCTTCAGGTTTTCATAGTAATAGGAAGACAATTCTTCAGGCTGTGCATTCTAAAATAACACAATTCACTTAATCAACACTATTGATAACTAGGAGGGGACAAAATTTACATTGTAGCCGCCTTGGCACGAAAGCTAGGGTATGTGAGTTGTTAAAACCTTTGAGAATTGCAGCTGCTATTTTGTCTTCATGACCCTTTCGTGGCAAGCCACTGGCCGATCCTATTATTATATACTTCAGTTTCTTATATAGTATACATTAATATGAACGTTTAAAACACGATCGTATTGATATATACGTTTGTGTTTCATGCTCAATCAATTAAAGTTTTCCAATTGCAGGTGCTGAGTGCTATTACAATAACTATCTTTCTTTAATTAAAATCACTATGGAGACAAAACTCTAGCAGCTACTAGATCGAAATAAATCAGTATTTGCGTAATGCATAATGTAATTGCCAATAATTGGCCGCCCTACAAAGTAGCCACAACGTTTCATAAATTGTTAACCGTGGAAAGATGTCTATCAAACAGTGAGACACGCCATAAGGAAACCTTTGGAACAGCCATTCCCGGTATAATTTGCCTCGCATCTCAGCCTTTGAAAACTGCGAAAGAACATCCAGGGACTGTGCTTTAGGTTGCGCATTTGATTACAAACACATCCAACAGAATGACGCATGGTGTGACAACGTGGGATATATGAGATCAAACACACAAACTCATTATTGAACCATTCTTATTTATTCATTCATTCATTCATTCATTCATTCATTCATTCATACGTTTATTCATTCATTCATTCATAGATACCCGCAATGCCTCGAGGGCGTTCTAGAGGGGAGTGGGTTAGAACAAGTGGTTTTGAAGGGCTATCTAGGAATCGCTTGGAGTCGGGTATGGTAACTATGGCATCCGGATGGTCATTCCAGTCCACAACGTCTTCAAGGATTAGGGAATGCTGGTGTGCTTGACTTGATGACTTGGAACGGTTGATTCCGGATGAATGGTCGCGTCTTGATGATATGTAGGTGGAAGGGTTTAGAAGATACGTTTTCAAGAAAGGTGTGTAAAATAGTTTATAAAGTAGAGAAAGACGGGAAATCGGACGGCGGGTGGAGAGTATAGAAAGGTTAAGACGAGACTTCATTGATGATACACTTGAGTTGCGAGAGTACTAGGCAGTCATTAAATATAAAGCGAGCAGCGCGGTTTCGAACGGATTCAATTAAGTATGTTAGGCTCCATTGAGTAAAAAAAATCTAATTTACGGCAAATCTTTTTAAGATAATCAGAAAAAAGACCTTATTCATTATTATCGCCATCTCTCGGCGGTCACGGGTACTATCAGAGACTCGGCGCCATCTTTGAGGTTGTTGTTGTAAACTTTTATTTGAATATGAAATTATCCGAAGATGGGTGGGGCCCCTAGTCCAGGGCTCTAGGGCTGGCCGCTGCTAGGGGCTTCTCCACCATCCCCGTCGCCCGCCACCCGCCGCCCGCCGCAGTACGAACCCCTCTCCCCGCGTGGCGTTCGTGCATGTCCTTTTTTTTTAGAATATTGATGCTGTTAGCCGTTTGAGAATACGTTAGGAGTATTACGCGCAAGTTTATTTTCAGTGGTGTGACCGAGAAGCTTTTTTATAAAAAATGAGCTTCATTACAGCACCAGAGCGGGCCGATTCACGCACTTGTTTCAGAATCTTGAGTTAACTTGCCTGACCAGCTGATCATGCCTGCTCGCACAAGGGAAATTTGTACTATATGTTTAGCAGGGCCGTCGGCCCCTGTGCGACAGTCTGTTATTATTTGGCATCCACGGCTGCGGGTCTAAAGATGCGAGCAGTTCTTCACGCACTGCGCCTTGACCTAGCGTGTGCAGACCCTATTTGCAAATTTCTATGATGGGGGCGTTAAACGTTTAATCTTGGTTCCCCGTTGTCTTAACCTTAGGAATATTACAGATATGATTCCACACAAAAGAAACATGTAATTAAATTCATTAAATACATTTTTATTCAGTTCCTTGGGGGATCACCAAATGGTAGCTGAAAACATCGTTATAAGGAGTGCGCCTGATACAGCATGAGTTAACGACAGTAGTATTTTTACTTTGCGGGTAAAAAAGTAAAAAATTACGCTGAAGATCTACACTAGCATACTCAGACAACCTTATGTGAGGCACACAAGCTTAAAAGGAAATGACCGGCGTGTCGCCGCGGTGCAAATACGCGGAATTTAACATATTAAAAATATTTCTGCGGAAATCCGAAACCTTTTTTGTTATAATCATAATATTATTACCAACAAAAATGCAATACTTGCGCAAATACACTCTTCGGCCTTTTTTAGAAAAAAAGTATTAATAAATGTCAGCGAAATTTTAACGTATTCCTCTTGATAGCATGGTCACAAAGCTCAACGCGCTTTTAAACTTTATGGTTACTCCCAATAGAATATGACCAGTGCTCATAAAAGTGGTTGCTTGCAGTATTGGCTACAAATAAAAAAAGATTCTCCCGCAGCGCGAATTCCCATCTGTTGTGAGGCGAGCATGCACGATTGTCAAACTCGCCAACCGGGCCAGGTTAGCAGTCAAGATCACGCTTTTGTGCTTTCGTTTACATCTCGAAAATGTTTCTCCAAATGTGACAGTCGCGTAATAATAAGGAGAGCGTAAAGTAAGCGAGCGTTCACCTTTGCTTTTTAGCACCGCTGTCTTCATCATAATCATTCACGTGCGTAACGAAGTTGTTACGTTGCCTAGCTCTTCTGCACTCTGCATCAGCCTTCAATCGGGTGCAAAAGACCTACTTGAGCGAGAAAAAAAAAAAAAGAACAAGCGAAAAACACTGTATTTGAGTAATGTTGACTGGACCTCGCCGTTGCTCATGCACGAGCGAAGCTACGATGCTAGCCACCATCAAGCTCCCAAGAAATCACATGAGATAAGAGATGATTACTGATGTTACAAACAAATATCATGATCCCGTCATGCCATTGTGACAAGTGCCATATATTAATAAAAGTTTAGGAGTCTTGTAAAAGTCTACAACACTAATACGAAGGTGCTCTTTTTGGGAGCTTGAATAGTACAGGAAAGCGCTATGGCTATTCAAACGTTTTCTATAATGCCTTTAATTTGAAAAGAAAAAAAAAACGATCCGAATCTTTTTATTGGTTGTTTTTAATTTTATTTACTCGTTGAATACGATAGCGGAACAGCGCAGTTTTTGGGTCGCTGGGCATCGCTTTCACACGCCGCAAACGGCCATAGCGCTTTGCCAGTCGCCTCAAAGATGGCGTCGGAAGGTAGGTTGGCGCCACGTCCGACAGATGGCGGGCGAATCTGAATAAGGTCTACTATAAAGACCGCTTATTTTGAATTGTTAATATCAACGCAGCAACCGTTTGATCCTCCTACGGGTTGTTGACGTATCCCTGCGAGAGAGCTTAGTATTTTTCTAGAAATGAAGCTTAAACCTGTATCTTTATCAAATAAAAATTAAAGACGGTTTCAATTCCCTGTAATGCCGAATTAGACGCAGCTCTTGAGGAGGAGGCGGGAAGGGTACGGACGGGAGGGTATGACCCTCCTCCCCCTCCACTCCTCCTCTCCTGCTCCCCTCCCATTTAGAAAAAAAAGTTCGCCAAATTTCCCGCTAAATATAAAGGAACCAATTCCCTGCTACATTTAAAGGTGACATTTTTCCACTATATTTAACGGGGAAATTTCCCCGCTAAATTTAGCTGGTACATTTTCCGGCTTTAGCGGGAACATGTTTCCCCTACATTTAAAGGGGAACGGTCTCCGCTACATTTAGCGGGAACATTTTCCCGATAAATTTAGCGGATACTTTTCTCCGCTAAATATAGCGGAGAAATTTCACCGCTAAATTTAGCGGGAAAATTTCTCCCCTAAATTTAGCCGAGAATTTATTCCCCTACATTTAGAAGGGACATTTTCCTTTTAATTTAGCGGTGAAATATTTCCTCTAAACTTATCGGGGAAATTAAACCACTAAATTTAGTGGGAAATATTTTCGCTAAATTGAGGTGCCGTGTGACGTCACTCGTGACCCTAGTGACCCTCGTGACGTCCCTCGTGACGTCCCTCGTGACCCTCGTGGCATCATGGGAAACGTCCCATAGTGCAACGCGCGGTTACGACGACGGCGACGGCTACGGCGATGGCGCTCAAGCCGGAAACGGGCGCCTAAGAGCTACGCTAAAAAATCGCTAGTTTCGGGTTCTCTGCTGCCTAGATTAAATAAGTCGCGACCGCAGTCGAGAATATTTCACCGTGTTTGCATTAAAATAAATGTAATTTTAATATTGCATTACTCAGATGGGAGGCCGGGATGAAGGAAAGGGGACGTCGCAAAAATGAAAGCAACGGTTGTTGTGGTAGATGGTCTTTTTCACAATGTACCAAAAATGGCTTTGGAGCCCAGAATTCCTTTTTTTTTTTAACTCTCGCCCGTTCAAGTTACGAGGTCGATGAATATAACATAATAGTTTTAGTAAATGCGAATTAACTTCCATAAGAAAGCCGCACTGCAACTGAAATGGGTCTGTCAAAGCATGGTGTCGCATCGGAAGCAAAATACTGCTAGTTGTGTATCGCGCGCTAAATGTGCATATTGCAAATGTAAGCTTCAATATCACAAAACACCTATTCTTCGTTCATAATATTGGGCTCACGCAAAGCCTGTGACGCTGCACGTCGTAAGCTGCAAATGGTATATCGGGCATTGCTGCGACAATCCTTCGGGCGACGGCCCCGATGGGTGCAGCAAAAATATCGATTGTCTTCTGCGAGTCGCATTTTCCACTCTTGCAAGGAACTCCTAGAAGAACAACTGCTGGTGACATGATCCTCCTTGTTGGTGACCAAGCCGGTGTTGCCACCGGCTTCGTCACCAACAAGGAGGATCATGCCACCAGCAATTGTTCTGGTGTTTTGCAGCACTTGTTCTGGACTGGAGTTTTGCAGCACCATCGCCGAGAGAGGAAAATTTTCGGAGGGCCTTCCGGGTGTTCTCAGAAAATGTCGATGTGGGATTTACTCTATCCCCACGTTGGTGACCCGGTCAAAGACATGAACAACGCCGAAAATTAAGTAGCGTCAGCTTGATCCGCGGCTCCTGTCTCTGCAGTGGCGGTTAGACTTTCGCAGTACTGAGACAGGAATCCGAAAGTCTGGTTTATGCAGGCAGAGTCCCAGTTTTATCACTTCCGGTCACGAATGTGGGCATTGAGAAAATCGCACCCCGTTATTTCACTGAAGACACCGGACATACGCGTCTGCCTTTTCCCACGACTCGAATGTTCTTCCCTGAGCGTGTCTCGCGCATGGGGTCCTCTTCTTTATTTTTTTTTTTATTAACCGACCTCAGGTATGTCGCTCCACACAACTGCTAATAATTGTTCACTAGCACTAAAGCGAATTAAACAAAACCATACATATAATATTTTTACCGCCAGTGTAAGATAAGCCTGCAATATATTCTTTCATTTCCGACAGGTGTCTAGGTACATAGACAGTGCAGTTCAGCTGGCAACGGATAGGCTAACTTAATACACGTAGTAGTGAATAGCCAATTGCATGCCGCTACCACTAATAAAAGAACTGCTCAGGACTACTCGAAAATAATGTTCGTACTTTGAAGTTGCTTGAAAGAGAAAAATATTTTTTAGAACAGCTCAAATATAATATTTATTTTAATCTAAAATGTCTTTAAATCTAAAACGGTCTAGAACACCACTGCTAGTGGCGAAATTGGGTGCTTATATCACGCTCACCCTTAAGCTGAGGCTAGAAGCTCCGCCCTCAGCGTGCGCTTTCTGTCCTTTCTAACACAAGTGTTAACGCGCAGGCACGCGCAACCAAAGTGCTGAGAAAGCAATCGAGCTCGCGCTGATTGCGGAGCTTCTGCTCGCAGCCTAAGGATTAACAGAATATAGCAACGGCTTAACGATGAAAATGAAAAAAAAAGTGACGACGTTGTTTTGGTGTCAAATAACGTTGTGCAGCAAACATTGGATTTTGTTTCACTCAATCGCAAAACCTATTAATACATTTTTTTTTTCCAGGATAGAAGATGTGTTCGTTCTCCTGCGGGTGTCGACATACTGGAGCAACATCATCAGTGCAATTGTGACCATAGTATTGGGCATACTTATTAGCCTTATGACAGGTCTCGTTGCACATTCTTTTCTGTAAGTGTGAAAACTAAAAGAAGTAACTATTTCATTCTCTCTTTTAAAATCTACCAAATTATCAATGAATGCCATATCGCAAATATTACACGCGTGATTAGGCTTCAATTTTAAGGGATCTACAAAGCATCGTCTATTCGTTGTACGCGACTATGATCCAGTGTTTGTTTTCATTGCAATATATCTACTTTGAATTTAGTGCTAGTACGCAAAAGATCTCGTGTAAATTGAACATAACATAAAAACCAGACTGCAGGTAGATAAAGAAAAATACGCTGAAAGTTCTCAGCACAGCAGGAAGCTGTATTTTACCAAACAAAAAGCTGCATTATATAGGCACCGTGATAAAAAAAAAGGAAAACGAAGACGTAGAAATTTAACACCCTATTTCAATAACTGAGTCACAAAACTTAGTGACACATCAAAGCAACAAAGTAACGTCGCGACCCTCACCTCCTTTCTTACCTCCGATCCTTGGCTAACTGAACTCCACACAACTTCTACACTAGTAACCAGGGACTCAAACCGAAAAATATAACGTTTCGGTTACGGTTACTGCTTCCTGTTGATAACGGTTTCGTTTCGGTTTTTTACGGTTTTGATTTTTCCGGTGTCGGTTACCGGTTTCACGTTCCTAAAAACCGGTTTATTTGGGTTTTTCAATAATTTGTTTAATTAAAATGCTACACAGCCGTTTTATAATAGACGGTTTAAAGTAGTCCCAGATATCCAACAACGTGAAATTCAAGGAACTTAGAAACGTCTTAATGCTTCTAATTGGTCAAAAGTTGCACACGTTTCCAGCTCCAACGCTTGTTCATTACATCTACTTACATAATATAGTTTGATACCAGAGCATACATGTTACTTTCGCTACTCGGGGATCATCGCATTCTATATAATAAAAATGAAAATAAACATTCCTACTGTGTTGTTCGGCAGCGTTTGTAAACAACCCTGAGAAAGTTCTACTGGGTGCTTGGAAGAACCATTAGCACCTTCTTGTCGGTATAGTTTTTTTTAACTTAATACATGCAGACAAGTCTTTGCCCACACTGAAGGAAGGAAGGAGCAGAACTATAGCCATCCTCTAGTAAAATACTGCTAAGTGGAATAAAATAATAAAATTGAGAGCTGGGATAGTTGGTGAAAGTCATACATAATGTAAATGCAAAAGTCCAAATCAAGGAAGACTAAGGAGAGGAACAAACAACATGGTAACAAAGCAGAAAGCTGTAAAAATTAGTCATGTGTGTTGTTCGTTCCTTTCCCTAGTCTTCGTTGTTGTGCCATGTTACACCTAGGTCATGTTTGCTATATCCAAGCAATCGCCTACGTTTATCGAGGCGCACGTCTCTCGCTGGCCGATTCTGGGAGGCTAGAAAAATGGTGCATTTATATATAAGAAAAAAAAAGGTGCAGACGTCCGCACTTGTTATATATATATATATATATATATATATATATATATTTGAAAATATACAGGTGAATGAACAGTACTTCATCGAATGAACCAATGTTTTACGAAACCGCCGAAGGTCAAATAAACGGCGGAGCCAGGATTTGAACTCTGGGCCTCCCAATCAGACTAGTACGTAACGCGTTACAGGTAACGAATTACTTATAATAGATTACATTTTGCTGTAATTTTGTAACGCTTCAATTGCTTTCCTTTAACGAGTAACGATCCTTGCAGTTCAATTACTTTCTTGTTGTAATCGATTGCAAAATTACCCATTACAACTGTTCCCAATTTCTTTTTTTTTTTCTTTCTTTGCGAGAGGGGTTAAAACTGCTGTAGTCACTCCATTCTGGGCAAAAACGGCCAACAGGTTTAAGAAAAATCTGGTTCTTGTCCATGTCCTTGGACTGTTTTTAGCTTTTAACCAGGGAACAGTTCGTATTCAAATTCACGAGCATGCTCCTATGAGCTTTTGACTGGTTTAGGGGGAATTACATCCGAACATCTATATTCTTAGTTCGTATTTGGTATGTCTCATTGGGTTTGTCAAAATTATGTCTTCGTCCCTAATATTAGTTCCCGAATAACATCCCTCCATCAACTGTGCCAATTGAAATTAGGAGCTCTGTTCATGACACCAAGATTTGTTGGCGGATGTCCGACGCAAACTTCGAGATACAACTGCTGCTGAAACTGACCAAGGTGTAGAGGAAAAAAAAAACAAGAAATGTATAAATGCGGAACACCTATTTAAATGTGTATATGTGCCACCGTAATAAAAAAAGTTGTATGAAAAGTAACGCGGGAAGTAATCGATTACTTTAGAGTAATTTTTTGATTACTTTTTTTGAGGCTGTAATTGTAATCGGTTACTTTTTACGGTGAATCAATTGTAATTGTAATTGGTTACTTTTTTCAGTAACGTGTACAAGTCTGCTCCCAATGTCAGGTCGGGTGTGCTCATATTATATTATGTTATATTATATTATATTTATTATACGGGCCGCGGGCTACTTGGCATTTTACATTTCTCTTTATGGCTCTGGTTTTTTCTTCTTCGTCCCCTATTTGACAGAGTTTCAGACCTGATTCCTCTTTCAGCCAATTGACTTCCTTTTCTTCTGCGTGTTTGGTCGACTTTGCCGCACTGCCCACCGCTCCCTTCCCCCGCTACCCGACAGCGCATGGGCAGATGCCTCCGGAGTCGGTTTTGGAGTACTTGTAGGGTACTGTGCGCAGGCAATCATAGCCCCTCTGCCGAGGCCAATATACCTCTGGGAAGGATTCCCCGTGTTCTGGTGCGCTTGCATTGGAGAGAAAGGAATTCTACACACGGACAACACAGCTTTGGCTCTAGCGCTGCACCGCGGCCATGGGCGACCTTTGCCTTGGGCTATTCGAAGCCTTCGTGCCCGTGAAAACTACATGCCTCATTAAACACTGCTAAGTCGACCTTAGGTGCCTGCTAGGTCGGCTGGACTGGCGGCTGAGGTCCCGTCGCGTTCGACTTGTAGGCAGTGCTATCCAGGTCCGATTCGCAGTCTTCGACGTCGCTTTGTTTGTCTGCAGTGTGTTCCTTTGTGTTGGTGTGGTTTTCCTCGTCGTCATCGTATGTGTCGACGGGTTCGTCATCGGCGTGGGGCTCAATGACACGGTCAGTCCTGCTGAGTCACTCCAGGATTCACTCGGCGGCGGTGGCCGTCGAGTCCGGATCTAATGAGTCGTTTTCTTTGGTCCAAGATCAAGCACGGGCAAGGTCGGCCGGGACGCCAGCTTCGCAAAATGCATAGGCGAAAACGTCCTCGACCGGTAAAACGCGCAGGAGCGTCGAGGAGACGACAGCGTCGTCGATGACGGCACTGGTGGGTCTCGAAGACCCAGGGTAGTTGCCGGACTCTCTTAGGATTAGGGCGCCTCTTGGACTTGGTGCCTGGGCGGTAGCTGGTGTTCACGGGAGCACGAGACATGCGGCGTCCGCGTCGAGGCTGGTTGGTTAGCTGATCGGGGAGCTCTCTGAAAACCTCGGACTCGAGCCTGGACGTCTGCGATAGAATAACCGTCCTCCAGTTCCCTCTCGCGACGACGTGGAAGAGTTCCAGTCTATCGAAAATGAGGTGCTGGTCTTCGGGGAGCATGACTTCCCAGTAGAACCAATACGGGTGGAGATGCCGGATCTTGTGAACGTCTCTCGTGGACAAACTTCTGGTGTTCTGGGCGAGGTCGCGCAGAATGTCGTAGGCCTGACGGACTCTCGCTCCGGGAATGGGCGGTGGGGGCTCCACCGGAGGTAGTCGTATCGCGTTGGTGCCTCTGGTAGAAATGATTTCGGTCGAAGCCATACCTCCGGCGGAAACAGGGGGAGGGCTCCGGCGACGCTGGAAACGATCTATTGGATGTGTGTGGATGTTCAAGCTCACCGTGCTGACGTTCGAATAGCTCACGTTCAGAGTTCTGCACAGGGACTGCTGAGACTGCTGGCCATGTGGGGCTAGCCCGGCCTTGGCATCGACGATTGGAAGCAGGGAAGCTCCCAAGGTTCAGGCGAAGGAGGCAGAAATGCCATCCCCTGTCTGTTGGACGGGGGTGGCTCCGTCATCGGCGGCCAAGTGCGTTGGCGCTTTCGACGACGAAGCATCCTTCTCCTTGGTTTTTCCTCTTGTCATGCTGAGATGCGTAGTAATGCCGGCGGCAGCCGCTCGGTTTGAAAAAGGGCCTCGGCACGAGAAGGAAAAAAAAAAACTCGAAAACCCATCGGATGTTTTCTCGTTCCTTCCGCCGCTCTCAGCCCGAGCAAATATGTATACACATATCATACAAAACACCAATGTCAAACCTCTGACATTTTTTTTTCTTTCTGTGTTGTTTCAAAATCGTCACTGGCGACACGTTTTAGACTAAATGAATACCACGTTTTTTTTTCCGGTAGCTCTGCATGATGGTCAATTTACCTCGTTTCTTCACACTGGCTATTGCATGTCAGGAACAACGATGGTTTTGATACAAGCGAGTTGGATGGACATCTGAGAATTCTAAGTTATTAGTTAATACTGTTAAGGCGACACGTACTCAATACATGTAGCGATGTAGGAGTGTGACAGACTTAGAAATAGAGGCTTTTTATGATAAGCTCGACCACTGATTCCAACAAAGTATCCTTAATCCTACAGTTAGATTGAACGGAAATATATTACCAGATGCACCACTCGCTGACAGTAACTCTGTCAAATGGCCACGACATTTCAACATCCATACTCCAGGTCAAACTTGAGAAAAACCAATATTTTGATTTTCGATTAATATCGGTTAAAACCGGTTACCAGTAAATAATTTACGGTTACGGTTACGGTTACGGTTTTTATAAATTTCTAATAACGGTTTCGTTCCGGTTCCGGTTACTGAAAAAATTTCGTTCCTAAACGGTTTTCGGTTTCGGTTACGGTTACGGTTTGACTCCTGCTAGTAACACCTAGACCGGTAAAGTGGTACCAAAACAGGATACCGCAGAAAACGTGAAGCGACGCTTCTCCGCCCTATGAAGTGGGGTGATCCGCTCCTGTCCGTTTGTTTGGCAAGGAGGGGGGGGAGTGCTCATGTCCGCCTGGTACGCTTGTGGCCTTCATGGAGGCCTGAAGCATGCTCATCATGTGGGCCCGGGCAGCCGCTCGCACGCTCTGTTGGCTGTCAGTCAATCGGCCAAGGCCACCGCTGCAGTTCAAGTCCCGAAAACAGGAAAGAAAAGAATACGACGGCGCAACGGAAGAGATGAAGAGGTGATGCGTGCAAAACTGGCGGGTGGTGTGTGACATAAAATTTGACGAGCACCTAGGTAAGCGAAAAGTGGACGAAGCGAGGAGGAAAGACGCGATGTTTGCCTCGTGGTGTCCAAAGAGAAAACACACTGTCGGACCTCAACTTCCACTTTATATGGCGGAGAATTTCCTCGCAATTTCTTAAGTATTCTGTTTGGACACCCCTGGAAACAATTGTGATTTTGAAACATTTCAGTGTCTGTGTCCTTCCTCACCTGCCGTCGCGACGTTTATGTCATTTTCTACCTACTATATCGGCGATTCCATAACATCAAACTATACAAATTCCTAGCTCGACCCTGAAAGCTTAATGAAGCATACGCATTAACTAAGCAAGAACAATCAAATAAAAAAAAAAAAACCTGCTTTTGTGTGCATTTTAATTTTATTTTATGTTTCACCTCGTAGGAGGCTCAAGAGGGTATCAAACTCGGCTCCACCTGACAAGCAATGTATTTGTTCGACTGTGGCGAAAGATGAAACTTATCCCCTCGGAACAAGCAGTCACATTATGCATAGTTATATTTTTGTTCAGTTCATAATACTGCAGGAATACTCCATATTAAAGAAACAGGCAAAATTAACACACGTATAGTGAGGACATCTCAAGCAAATTAGTAAGGATATTCAAGCCGCTCTACAGTGAAGAGGTATTAGGGTTTTTTTTTTGTTTATTTAATACTTACGAAGTATGACTAGCATGAAAAAGACCTGTTCTGACTTAGATGACCTCCTTAAAAGTGCGCACAGCTGTCTATCAACAAAAGAAATTGATGCGTATTACTAATAAGATGCTTGTATATTTGGAACTTCTGTAAATTACATCCAATTTGTCGAAAACTTAATGTAAACTATTTAAAATCTTGATCAAAAACTTGCGCCCGCGGTCCTGCAGCCCGGTGGTCGCGGTGCGAAGCCGCCCTCTCGCCTCCCTCGTATCATGGAGGGAAGTTGGGCGCACGTGTGTTGCGCGTCTCAGGCACTTGGGCGCAGAGATACGCTCCGATAAGAAATCGAAACCTAGAAACGCGTCCAAGTCGAACGTTTTTACGGAACGCCGTAATGTACTGCCCCTGAGTTATATCATTTTAAAAAGTGTTGAATTAGAGGTTTTCGATGACGCTGAGCAAGTTTCTAATTGAAACCATATGTCTATTTTTAATAAATTAAAAAGTTAATTGATGTTTTCATGAATCAGCCGACTGATTTTTACGACTAGTCTCCTGTACTATGTTCCTCTGGCCGTATAACTTGGATGCACAAACTGCATTAGTGTAACTTTCACCGCTTTTTTAAACAAATCTGTTAAGTTAAAAAAAAAAACTGTATATATATATATATATATATATACTACATTATAAGTGAATACACGTCCCAAAAAATTAAACTAAACTCAACAGCGCAGAGCATATTGTAACTGACCCGCGTAAAAAAAAAAAAGTAACAAATCCTACATATATTTGCAATACCAACAAGTTAAGTAACATAGTTTTATCCGAAGAACAAGTACGGTACACTGTGCTACAATTAAAGGAGACGCCGCAGTCGCTCTGGCATATTAATCCTATATTCCTACCATTGTCAATATCTTTCATTTCTTTCAGGAGAACAGATCAAATGAACTTTCACGTTCCAAAGAAAACGCACGCACTTTTAAACCTGAAGAGGTATTAAAATTGTCAGCAGAAACAATCGTATAAGCAAAACCGCTGGTTATAGTTTCCATATACTATAGGATATGTTGCAAGATATGTATTGATATATTTCTTTCTTTGACGCCTGCAGCTGAAGTAGTGAATAAAAAAATATATTTGAATAAAAAACTGCGGTTTACAACAATACTTTGTACTACTTCTCACTCAACTGTCGCATCTAAGAGCTAACGCATATCTGAACGTATTTTGTGTGAAGATCCATGACAAGCCACACGCTGGCACTACAAATGTGGTTTGTGGACATATAGTTAATTCAGTAGAGACATACAGTCATATTGCTCATCATAGAAAAAATGCTGTCATAAAAGTTTAATATTGTGTATTATTAAAGCTGTCAAGCTTATTCGCCAAGGCACCGTGACAGGACAGAACCTCCCAGGTTCCGATTGTGTCAAATCAAAGGGATCGAATTGGGTGAAGTACTGTTTTGCTCTAAGGCACTAGTAAGATGGAAGGAACGTTGCCTATAATATGTTCTTGTTCGAGGACTTAGGGACTAGACAAAGAATGGTTTACTTCTGGTTAAACGCAAGGGAGCCAGACTAAGCGCCATGCATGATGCACTGGTGCGGGTGCGCAAGTACTCAGCTTCAGCCAAGAATACACAGTGAGCATAACCTGGCGCTCTTCCTGTAACTCTACGAGCAGGCAGTATCCTGGGTGCACCGCTCATTCCGAGCAGGGCACTGCAAAAGATGGTGAACAGGGGTAAAATAGAGTCATCATGGAGCCTGGAACTGGCGTCCCCAGGGCAATTAGAAAGCTAGTCCCACGAGGTAGTGGTGTTCCACTGTACAAGTTGCCACTTCATGGGTTTGGGCAATTTCATATCGCGGACAAAACTTTCGCCTTCTCCCCCCCCCCCCCCCCTCCAAACAAACGTTATCATTAATAGATTCGCGAAGCGCCTTCTAGCTTGCGTCAGCATCAGTGCTAGAGCATCTCGCAGCCTCTCACGACGACCCCGTCACTAGCCCCCAGTGACGTCAAGACTCACGCCGCTGCCGCTTTGTGGCAACTTTCCTTTAGCTTCAGCGTATTTACCGCGCACGGCAGGTGCCGCTATCCCCTAACGATGATGTCATGCGCAAGCCCTATCGGCTAGGTGGTAATGGTTCAGAGGCGTCGCCGTGATTATGGTTCATTTACTGGAGCGCCGGGGGGGGGGGGGGGGGGGGGGGGCTGGGAATTTTGCCCATGATCGAAACCGCAGCTCTTGGGAAAGCGCGACTTGTGTTGAAATGTTCGCCGCATGAAGAATGGCATGGCTGTGCGCTAGGTTGGCCTGGCTATGTATCTGCGGGTAAAAAGACGATGCGCACATATATACGTGAAAAGATAGGGGAGACTTTGTTTCGGATCATTGATACCAATAGGTAAAGAGACATTGACACCATGTAGGTCCGCGCATTGATCCGTCGCAAGAAATGAAAGACGCAAAACTCGCACTATGACCTCTAACGGTTCAATAAATTGCTTAAACAGTGAAGCCGAAAATCACCGGGATGGCGTTTCTAAGTGAGTGAATCCGTCTGAGGACCAGACTCTTAGACAAAAATGGTTCGTATGATTCTCCACAAAGAATGAAACGGTCTCGTAACCTAAGTTCCTTCAGAAAGAATAAACTTTCTTTTCATAAATCAGGTAAAACAAATATTTTCGCTCGTCAGGACATCATAAGGATGGTACCGGATCGTGCAAATCGAGCTTATAAGGCTTAATGAGGACGCTGCGTCTGTGGCTGTCTTTACACGGAACGCGCTGCCTCAATTCAATCGCAACTCGTTAACACAGTTTTTTAGACAGGCATATACGTAGAGGGGCCAGAGGAGCCGAGCCTCAAGTAAAACAACACAAACTTTTCACCAATTGTATTTATTTCAGAAGCCGGCTTCCCGTTCAGGGAAGAAATTTGCGTTTTAGACCCAGTCACTCGGTGTTCTTGTTTTCAGTGCTGCGATAATACACAGAGACAACCTAAACCCGGCAATTTTGCACATTATAGGTCTTACCTTTGCTATTCCTCAAGCCACGATTCCTTTCTCACCGCCGCATGTGACGGAGGAGTTAAGTATTCGAAAAAACAAAAGCCGCTCTAAACAAAACCAATTCGAAGCAGCCTACTTGTCTCATCGCAAGGTAACCAGATAACAGACTTTTATGAAACCGTTTTGCATCCCCATCGGCACAAATACGATCGATGCGATCACCAAACGACGTGTGCAATTGCGCATTTTCGGTTCTCGCTTCGATGACAAAAATGCAATTTAGCTTTCAAAAACAGTACCAGGAGGCCGGAGATATGACCAAACTGAACCCTGGTTGCTTACTTTTGGATCGGCGTGTAAAGGTTTGAACGATGAAGACCGTAATAAAGTAAGATTTTAAAACAAATGGTTCTAGGCATACATTGGCGAAGGATGTTTATATATATATCCTAAACAGCTAAAAATAACGTCTCCATGGTGGCCGAGTGGTCTGAGTTGTCGCTTTTTGTAGGCAAAGTTTTGCTAAATTCCCCTAGTTTTATTTTGAGTCCTCCGTGGGTCCGAGCCCTTCATGGCTTGAATCCTCCGTGAACCAACCCAGCAAAGCATCAAATGCCGTGTCGTCAGCAAACTGCAACATATATCTAATTCAATATTCCAGCTAAGAATAATATTTCAAAATAAGCAGATTTTGAAGTAGTAACAATCACTTTAGACGCGTAAATTGACGTACGCCGCGGTTGATAATGTCTCCCCCAAGGGAATAAATCATTTTCTAAAGAGCCCATTTTAGATATTTTTCTGCGGTTTAGTTGAAACATCCTAGTTTTTTTGTTTTGTTTTTTTGCCGCATCACGATGTCTCCTGAAGGCGAGGAGCTATTTATTGCACACAGAGTGCTCAAGCCTATATCCGCCATTATACAGATTTCCGCAGCTTCCTACCGAAGACACAGGTTCAGAAAGGTTCTACGATAGAAGCCGTACGTTTGCTGGAAGTGCTCAGAACATGTTCTTTATACCTTGCAAGAGAAAAGAGGGGCCTGTATAAAAAAAAAGGAG
Organism: Ixodes persulcatus; assembly: GCA_013358835.2. Classification (NCBI taxonomy): domain Eukaryota; kingdom Metazoa; phylum Arthropoda; class Arachnida; order Ixodida; family Ixodidae; genus Ixodes; species Ixodes persulcatus. The sequence goes on along the minus strand of JABSTQ010009074.1, from coordinate 1,170,331 downwards.
TGTTCGTCGTGCATGTGAGAAGCCTGAACAAAGAGAACGGCGTTTGGTTAGAAACAGAGACGCAAGATGGGCTTTCTTTGCTATAACCGAAAGCTATGCGAGGTGGAAAAAAACATTCATCTCAATGTAATAATGGAAATGTGGGCTTCATAACAATACTGTCAAAATGCCAAACATATTTAGTTTCGACGTAGACTGCAGCAAAACACCGCAGAAACGTAGCCCCTATTTTAAGGCAAAGTACGTACCTTTTCAGCAATTATACAGCTGTAATAGGTGGTAGGCCTGATACCATCGTATTCATTAAGGACGAAAGGGTCGGGGCGTCGACTATGATTACCTCTGCGGTGACCCTAATGAGTCAACAAAAATGCGAACACATACCAGTACGCAGAATTCTACCAGAATATTTATTCTCTAAAAACACCATGTAATTGCAGTTAAATTAGTGTCGTTGTGTTGCACGCCATCGAAAGACGTTGCACACATTGGTATTGTACGACCGTGTGAGTACCATGTGGTCGTTGCCCAGACAACAAAAAAAAATCAATGACTAAATAGCCAAATCCAGTCTGTCAGATCACTGATTTATTTCAACAGATATACAAAGAAATATTTGCAATTTTGAGTTCCCATTGTGAGGTTCTCATGTCCGTAAAATGGTGGCACGATAATTATTGTCATACCTTGTGTGACATGACAGGAGACACAGATGGGACAATAAAGCCATATAGATATGGAAGATAGAGCGAGAGAGAGAGAGAGAGAAGTTTGTTCCAACATCTGTGAGGCGACAGGGGGAAAAATAATAGAGAGAGTGTGTGTCAGAGCTGACGTAGTATAGTTGGTGCAGAACGCACATTTGTGATCGACAACTTGGCCAGAGCGTTGGAAGCAATGACGCACCCTATCGAGTTTGCAGTGTTTGCACTATTCACCATCACTGTTATAGGGCTAGGCTTAGTATTGTCTTTCAAGAGAACTGTCCGCTTGACAATCGAAGAAATGTTCCTTGGCAGTCGCACTTTACGGGTGGTGCCATTGGCACTGTCTGCCCTGGCTTCAATTATGTCATCCACGGGAATCATAGCAATGAGCGCTCACTTCTATGCTTACGGCCTTCACATGGGATGGACGACGTCTGTTGCAGTATTATTGCTAATCCCGGTCACGGTTCACGTCATTGTACCGGTACTTTACAGGCTGAAGATAACATCCGTATTTGAGGTAAGAGTTTCATAAAACATGATTGAGCGTAGATACAATTGATTCATTCGAATCATGATAAGCATATTTAATTAGGTATAGATACCTGCAGTCCTTTTCATTAACTTTTAACATCAACATCTTGTTTTGAGCAACTTTGTATTTAAGAAGGAAAACAAGGATTTTAAATAGAGAGAGTGAGTAAAAACTTGTCGTTTAATTGGAGTATCTCAATCTTGCCTAACGCAATCGGGGGATGGGGAGGATGTTATACACAGTTTTGGAGGTCCACCTTCCGCCAGGACGCGAGAAGCGAACTCACAGGTTATGCTTAATCGATTATATATGTGCTACCATTTTGTTTTCTGTCAGAGGGCAATACTGATTAGACATCGTAAATTATGGGTTATTATATTTATCGATTTAAATATTATTCCCAATTCAGAATGCTTATAATGGTCGCTCTTACCATCCCTGCCTAATACGCAAACAAAAAATTACCATGGTCACGGAAGTCATAAATGTAATGCAAACTAGCAACTTGACGACTCTAATACAATTCTAAATTCTAGAATTATACCCTTCAGGGCCTCATACCTGCATTAAAGTTTATGAAGAATTACATAGTGCTTAAGGTACAATTTTCGTAACTCCAGAGGTGTCGTCGACACCTTGCGCCAAAGATGTGACTTTAAAAAGCGACGACCTTGCAACTGTGAAAATATGTAGCGAAAACATCCGCGGCCTGATGCTTGAAATGTGAAAAAAAGTAACGTGCATTAAATACATTCTATTAGTTGAGAAATATTATGTTGGTTAAATATTGTAATAATACCAGCACTATGATTTTATATTGGTAAAATATACTTTACCAATATAAAATCACAATATGAAACAATAGTGCGGCTACCCGGGTAAACCATTGTGGTCGGTCTTCTAGCTGAAAATATTGTCAAACGCTTTAATCTTTGAGTCCTATATCATTATACTGGCTTGAAATCGGCATTTTACCTGCAAATTAATATTTTTATTTAGGACACTTATGAATCGCTAACTACTGTTCAAAATACTAATATGGTACCAAGTAATTTCCGCAAATTCAATTAAAAAAAGATATTCTTGCCGGGTTTCGATTTGCTTTCGCAATACGGCACTATATGGGTTTTGCAAGACGGCAGTCGCCAAGCACACGAGAATCAACGATAATGCCACACACCCAGTTCCTCCACATTCATAGCGAACCTCTGTATAATAAAAGAACAAGAGCTGAAAAAGTAATTTTTGACGATGATATCATTCAACGTTCATAGAGTTCATATTTATGGTATTGGTCAAAACAAGGATGGGACATCAAGATTTTGAGTTGACTACTGCGATTCAGTGATTCAACAAGACTACAAAGAAGGACGCCACCACACTCGCTTGCATCGGCGATATCGTTAATCGACTTCATCCCGCCCTTTATTCCTTGTCGGTGCGTCTGAAGCGTGAAATCTGCGAAATGAAAATGGTGGAGCGGGTAAGAGGAAGGGTGGCCTTCATCACTCAGAATGGTATCTACGTGTCAGAAGTGATGTTGCTTTGTACGACTCCAGCGACGTTTCGGCCAGTCATGACAGCCTATTGGTAGGTCTGCAAGGGCATATCTACCTTGATTACTTTGTTGATGTCGTCATTTTTTAAAACACGTTTGGTGAAGACGTTTAGCTGAAGTCCACTCCACGCTATTAGAAACGCCGGTCTCATCCTTAAGCAAAAAAACGCCGGTTAACCTTTTGGTCAAGTTGTCAGCCACGAAACTGTTAGACATCATTCCGAAAGGACAGCCTCCTTCCCACCACGCTCCAACAAGAATGCCTCAAGAAAATGCCTTCCTCAGCGTACATACACACTAAACGTCTTTTCACGTTCAGTGTAGACGCAGCCGACGCTACGAATTAATTGAAGGAAGTAATTGAAGGAATCAGACAGTGTCAAACGCACACTATAATGGTGTTCCTCATGTTTATGTACGTGTTTTGTCATCATCGAACTAACCATTAACAAAAAAGGCCCAGAAACTTGCACCTTTGACGCTGCTTGATTGGTCCAATTACCTCGTAGTATCGTCTACGTTTGTACTTAAGCTTAAACGAATTGCAGAGGCGTTTTCTCGAAATTTTCTCTCGGATCGCCGCGTCGCTCACTGAGCTCAAGAAAGAAGCCGTTGTTTCTAAGTTGAACGAGGAGCAAGAGCGTGCGTTCAACAAACTAACTCAAAATCTACAAATTCCTTCTCTTGTGGGTCACTTAAACCAAACTTCCGAGTGGGAAATTCGTATCATACACACTCAAGTAACACGAGGAAAGAAGAAGTGCTCGTACAGAATAGAATGGCCCCTAGGGAGAGTGGAGAAGGAATGCCTCCCAGTCATCTGGGCAGCCCCGAGTTCTGACATTCCTGTGTAGGGCGTTCATTCTGGACTACCACTCCTTGTGTTGTGTTGTCAAGCTCAATGTCTCCGCGGTACGATTCGTGAAGTGGAGCCTAATATTGCAAAAAGTAGACATCCGACATGCTTTCGTCACTACTCCCTGACCTGGCGAGACTCACGCAACCTTTGGAACCTTTAAGGCCCATCACATCGCTTTTGCTGCTATCCGACAATTCGGTATGAATATGCTTGGTGGGCTATCGAGGCAAATGAATGATGTGACATTTCGTGACATATTTGCTTCCATTACGAAGTGCAATGGAAGTCGCACAGTTGTTTCTCAACTCTATCGTTCTTCGACACGCCATGCCTACCCACGGGCCCGCCTAATGCTAGGAACTCGTCGTTTAAATCGCCATCAATCATGGGTGACTGCATAATATCGAACGGCGAATGGACTGTCCAGAAGATTACAAGGCCATTACTGACACGATAGTGATGTACGTTGGCGAGGATTACAAAACATGGGATGAAGGGCTGCCGTGCGATACCTTCTGGTATGATGGGGCGGCTTCAGAAACAGAGATAATAATACCCTTCTAGCTGGGGCACTGCAGAAGTTACTTCCATACAAGACGCCATGCTGTCTCACGTGCCAATCGACGGTGACAAGTACGACGCTCCTCCTCAACCTGTGTTCAAACACGTGAAGAAGGCTCGACAAGTAGCATAGGCATAAATTCAAGGCGAGTCTAATGTCCCAGGGCAATAGGTTAATCGGTGCAACGACCACTATGTGCTCGAGGACGGGAAGTGAATGATACTGCGCAGCGGTCATAGCGAGGAGCGCCTGAAAAGAGCTAATAAAAATACAATGGTCTTTGAAGCAAGGAGGATTAAATATACAAAATGATACCCCAGAAACCCTGACCTCCATCACGCCGCCACCTGCAGCCCGATGTTTTCTTCGTTCTTTTTTTTATAATTTTGCAACAAGAATTATTACTCACACTATTACACGGACATGCCTTTTTATGCGTTTTGATCATTTACTTTCTTTGATATTGTTTTTGCTAGTTTCACATGGAAACAATAAGTTCTGAAATGCTAAATTAATGCCACGTCCTTGGAGGAGTCGGCGGCACACATGCGAAGCTCGGGGTTCGAATTTCGCCAACGTGGTTGTCCTCACCCAAAACGTTGCTCTTCTAAAAATGCACAGATCATCCCCCACAACGTATTTTGAGGTAATAACCATCCAGAACATAGAATGAACCAAAGCGGCACTAGTACGAGGAATCCGCTCGGTCTTACGCCTAGCTCCGCTTGAATGGTGAATTGTCACGGGTCCGGTTCATAGCGAACGCACAAAAGCGATTAGCGCCGTGACGATACACTTTTAGCTGCCACTTAATTTTCGTCATGGGACGGTAGTGGCAGCTGTGGTCGCTCAAAGGGATACAACAACGGAATTTCGGCGTTTGTTTTTTTATCTATATGTGTTCAAAGGAGCAGTATTAGAAAGAACACACCAATATCTTGTTAAAAAAGTCACGAAAAGGAATTTTAAAACGAATTAAACGATTACCTAAGAGCACCTGGTGGATGTCGCTAACGCCCCGTTTGTAATGCCCGTCTAGGAACCTTGAGAGGTCGTGATGGTAACTGTCTCGCCTCCGGCCACAACGAGGGAAGACGGGAAGGAGGAACTCCCCTCTTCCCGATAATTTTTTTTGTGTGTCCCAGAAGTCGCTATTGACCATCTACAAGATTATAGAAAATTAAGCCGTCACTCAAAATTCGTACAAAAGCAGCCGCTTCGGTGGCTGGAACGACGAGGCCATCCTCTCTACGTCAGCCTCGCCGTAGCTTTGCTCGTCCCGAGACGAACTACGTCACGATTGCGTTGGATGTCACGTGCTCTCTGCTGGCTTTTCTCCGAGCGCTTGCCAGGGTGGGCCGTTTATAGCAAACGATAGAGCGACCAGGCTCAGAATGCAAACGTGCGATTGTCAATTACGGATATTGTGGATCATATTCAACCTATTTCTGAACATGACGGGTATATTTAAAATTTCGTTGAAGTACCACTTTTATAGGGATACTGGAACGAAATTTTGGTGCTTATGTTTTGGTCTATACGCTTTGAAGGGATAAGTATCTCATCGGACACACCAATATCTTGTTAAAAAAGACACGAAAAGAATTTTTAAAACAAATTAAACGATTAGCAAAGATCATCTGGTGGACGTCGCTAAAGCCACTTCTGTACTGCCCGTCTAGGAACCTTGACAGGTAGTGACGATAACTGGCTCACCTAGAACTATACATGCTTTGAACCTGACGTCATCCCGGAAGTTCTACGGCCAGCACAAAAAAAAAGAGGGGAGGGAGGAACTCCCCACTCAATGGGACTCTCTTTTGTGTGTCCCAGACGTCGCTATTCTCCCTTGGCAAGATTATAGAAAGGGTTCCGTGTTTTCGGAGTTTAGTTTTCATAAAATTTGGATAGTGTTTTTCGGAATGTATTTATGGCCGAAGATTCGGAGTTTATCGGAGTTTATATTTGTTTGATTCCCCATTCTCTGAAATTCGGAGTTTTATTTCGTGGCGTTTCCTATGAAAAATAAATATATAAATAATAACCGGATGTAAACGTATGCCACATAAAAAATAAAACGCGTTAGTGTCCATAAATCTCTTCAGTTGAATTTGGCGTTGGTGCCATTGCCCTTGGAAATACTGATTTGTCCAACGACAAAAGTCCCACACATGTGTTGCTTCGCTAGACGTGTATATCTTAAAATCAATAAACTTCCGGAGGTAGTCGCTAGGAAGCTCGTAGTCATCCCCAGTGGCGTCACAGGGGGGGGGCGGGGGGGGGGGGGGCGGACCGCCCCGGGTGCAGCGCTCAGGGGGGTGTCACGGCGGGCCACGAGGGGGGGGGGGGGGGGGGGAAGGAGTCGCGGCGGGCCGCGCGAGAGCGGAAGGGGGGGGCGGGGGGTGTCGCGGCGGGCTACCGCCCCGGGTGCCGCTGACCCTCGTGACGCCACTGGTCATCCCATTCTATTTAATCAATCGAGCCCGCGGCCGCGCGAGGTGTAGTGGTTAAGGATGTAATAGAGACGTTTCAGCTGCCCGTCTTTCCTATTTTATACAATCTCTATGGTCTATACCTTTCAGTGTTACAAAAACATACACTCTCCTTTCTCTAAATCACAAATTATATGTCCGAAAGTGGAAAAATCAAAGAGCGGCTTTTGTCATCACCAGAATGTACAATGACCTGTTGCCCTAAATCATTCATGACAAGACAAGTAGTATGACACCTTTTGACAACGGTCCCAGATTTGAAAGATAATTATGGTGGCATTTTCCCAGGACCATCGACGCTGCGCTGCTCAAATTGTAAAAAAAAAAAAAAAGTATTCTTTTTTTTTGCGACCCGGGGGCGGGGTGGGGGGGGGGGGGGGGGGGGAATGTAGGGAGTGGCATTGCCTCATAAAAATTTGGAGTTTATCGGATAAATCCGAATTGACCAAAATTTTACAGGCGGGCATTTTCGGAGTCTTTCGGATTTATCCGAAAATACAGAACCCTAATTATAGATGATTAACCCGTCACTCAAACTTTTCTCACAAAAGTAGCTTTGCGGTTAGTTGCGGTGGCGCAATCGCTGGCGTGCTTCGACCGCTTCGGTGGCTGGAGCGGTTAGGGCATCCTGACGACGTCAGCCTCGCCGCAGCTTTGCTCATCCCGAGACAGAACTCGTAACGATTGCGCCGGATATGACGTTCCCTCTTCTGGCTGCTCTCCGAGCGAATGCCAGAGTGGGCCATTTATAACTATAAATACAGCCATCAGGCTCGAAATACAAACGTGCGATTGACATTTACGGATATTGTGTATCATACTCAGCCAATTTCTGAACACGACCGGTATATTTTAAAATCCGATGAAGTATCCCTTTAAGGTGAAAGGGAGTATACCGCTGGATTTCGCTTTTCCTGGTGACATCAACGTGAGCGGTACCAAATATATTGTTGCTTTAGTTCTTTTATATTAAACCTCTGGTTTTCTCCGTCGCACCTATTTAAACCATCTGACACCCTTTACAATACAGTGAATATACGAAATATTAAAAGACAAAATAACGATAGAGATATATTATTGTTTTCTACTCCTATGACCGTAACACGCGTCTGAAATTATAACACGCCCTTTTTATATAAAATTATGAAGAAATATTGTCTAACAGCAATAACAACTTCATGTTTCAGTACCTCCGAGCACGTTACTGTAACAAGATTTCCCTCACGGCTTGCTTCATGTACTTCATCGTAACAGTAAGTTATGTCATTCCTTTTCATTTCTAAACACATTTCTTTTTTGTAATAGATTAGTAATTATATATGAGGGTATTTTCTGACGAAAAACGAAAAACGTATAAGACAGATCTATTACATTCGAGAACAACCCACATGTTCTGGTTCGGTTTCGCCTTCGGTAGTTGGCAACAAGTTTTGGCATCAGTGTGTCCCCGGAGGTAGCGGCCGGCTGTGTGAAGAGAGTATCGTGTTCGCTTACGGAACAGGGAACTGACGCACCTGCACCAAGGCCGCCCAGTCATGTCATACTTCAGTTTTTGCAGTGACTGTCGGTATGGACTCATCCCACCACCGGAAATAGTGCCCGTTGTTGATGTGGCAGTATTTGATGCTTCAGTTGTAGTTGTTGTCGTTGTTGATGTTGTTGTCGGCGTAGTAGGACGTAGGGTGTCCGTCGTCAGTGTTTCCAAATACTTGAAAAAGATCGCCCGCCGCTTGCGAGAATCGAACCTGAGTCCGCTGCGTGCGAAGCGTAGGCTTTACCACAGATCTGCGCCACAGCGTTAGGAAACCAAATTTATACTTCGGGTTTTTGTAGTGCCTGATGCCATTGCACGCGCTCTGTAAAAATACAAAGAAATAGCTTATATTAAAATGCCATAGCATTGTTACTGCCAAGAAATTGTGCCGGAATATGCGCTTTCATTCGCTCCTGAAAAAAAAAAAAAAAGCGTTCGAAACAGACTGGTCTGTCTATTTTGTTCTGAACATTTTTCTTCACGCACGCGACGCCGATGTCCAAAGACCTTGCCGTGACTTGTCGCAGCTATTGCTGTTAATGTAGTGTAGAATAGCACAGGACTGCTCAAGTGTTTTAGGCGTTTTTAGTCTTTATACGTAGTGTGCAGTTTGCGTCAATTTTGGAGTGCTAGCATCAATACCGTATGGTTGGACTCGGGCATCACGGAAACTTAAGGCTTGATCCTTGATTTTCCCTGAAACTTTATTGCGACAAAGATGCCTCTGTCTAAGCATAATCCAGAGCATCCTGGTGTCTATTTCGCTTTTCTCCACTTTAAACGACCCAAGGTCTGTGGTATATGAAACAAATCTGGCTACATGTCGACCTAAAGCGTCAAAGACAGCGTCGCAAGTTGTTAAAGGCACATCGCCCTTATGATTTATTAACGGTATTCACGTATCTCCAATCTCTGTTTTTCGCACCTGACACCCGGTGTAACATCGTGTCAAAACGCGTCAAAACGAATGTATTCACTTTAGTACAGCAATTTCTAATCAAGATAAATGCTGTTCTTGTTTTGTTTCACGTGGTATTATTACAGGGCGGATGAGCGGTCAAACATTTCAGCGATCGTTCAATTAAGCAAAATCTAAGATCGGTAGGCTGTGTTGGGGACGCAGCCGCAGTCGGGTACGTAAAAGATATTGCGCGTGCTGCACTAAGGCACAAAAACGACGTAACCGTAATAAAAAAAATTATATGTATTCACGAATGCTTAATTTATGTTCAGGCTAGTAGGGGTCTTAGTTGTCTAATCGTACAATCGTGCTCACTCGATAATTATATGGTAGGGCTCCTGCGCATGCCTAATCTCATGCACTTCAGCTCTCTATGGAGACGGACACATTTTTCGTGGTCAAAGAGGCGGGTAAGGATTTGCAACCCTTTGACTTGCTGCCCGAGTCTCTTCAGGCCATTTCTGGGCCCCACGTATCGAAGGCAGGAGTGCCATTGCTGAAGAACCACCACAATTCTGCAACAAATCACGCACTCGTAAGCCTTATAGCTCCTGATTAAAACCTTGTCAAAGCACCTTACAATCGCCACGTTGGCTTACCTGTAAAGCAATCGAACACATTTGAAGTGAAAAACAAACCGCTCCTAATTTCAGCAAAGCGTAGGAGCAGTAGCAATGTGCACAGCAGCAATGGCCGTCTCAACAAGTGAGTAATATATTACATTTTCGAGGTGATGCCGCTGTGTCACATTTTTTACATCTTCCTTATCCTATTTGTGTTCACAGTCTTCCAGTTCCCGTTCTTGTGGAGCTGCCTTGCGATTGGATTGACGGGAACAATCTATACAGCTCTAGTAAGCATCAATATATAAATATTTTAACAAGATTACTGTTTTCATTTTTATCTAGCTGAAACGTGTACAACTGGCTTTTTCTCCTCATTTTTGTAAGTTGCTGTTCCAAATAATATAGTGGTTTTATTTTATTTCAACGTTTCCACAATCGTAGCACGGTATAATCAAGCTCCAAAGTCACGCGCGGAGAGTATACTTCCACTTTGACAACAAGAAGAGCACGTTTTACGTGGAGGTGTGCAAATAGTTGTTCGAATACAAGAGCGCTCTGTCGTTCATGAGCATCTGATTAAAGAGTTGCCCCTCCGCAAAGACGACCACGTTTGCCCCTCCGAAAAGACGAAGCCGCTACTGCGCATGCGCGCCGATGGCCTTGGCTGTAGAGTTCCGGGTGTCGTAGCGGGTTGCGGAGGTCTTTGCGGGACGGCGAGAACTCGCTACGAAAACTCCCTATTGCCAACAAAAGCTTAACAAGCGCGATTATCTGAACAGTCTTGAGGCTAAAGAGGTCACTGAGTTTTTCTATTCGAGTCTTTATTCACACAACCCTAGCGTAACATATGTACGAGAGTCAGTAAATTAAAGCCTTTGAATGAAACTTTTCTATCAAGACTTTTGCGTACACCTCCTCTAGTATTCGCTCATGATGTCCTCTCTCTGATAAAATATCTAATTAGACTTTAAGAATCTGGAGCGTAAACGATTTTCTTTTTTCGCAAGCCAATTGGAAGAGCGAATTGCTGTACACATCGCGACACTGTTAGCGCGAACACGACATCGGCGCATTTTCGCATTTTACTTCTAAAAAGTATTAGCGAGCACGAAATTTTATCGCTTACATTATAGAACTAAATGAGCTGTTTCCGTAGCAATAATAATTTGGACGACATACCTTGGTTTCAAAGAGAAAAACTAGAAAAACCGGCGATCGCTTGTTCGCGCTAACAGTGTCGCGCTCTGTACTCTACGAATGGAGTTGGAGGAATGACAAGGTTGATAATATGCCTATGTTTAGAAGCACTGTCTGCGCTTTGACATAGAGCATGATGTGAGCACATGAATATTTATGCTAAGAGGGACACTGCACTTTCTGCTCCACACCAATAGGCTCTCCCAAGGGTTTTGCGGGAAGGTTGACGGACCAGACTTGTTTGTGCCTGTTGTCTACCATCTTATGTCGCGGTGGTGTATCATAATCAAGAGCCGAGAGTTCCGCATAAACTTCAGTACCCGTTTCCTTATATATGTTCGACATTTTAAAAGAAGAAAGGTGAGTGTGGAACCGCAGATATCACCTTTCAAAACAGACTTGTTAGTTACAGTAACTTAAAGTGGAGATACTCGTTATATCCTCGTTTAATTTAAAAGGACACGAACCCCCCCCCCCCCCCTCCCCCTCCAAATTGTTTTTTGTTAAGCGGTTGATTATTTGTCAAACGACTACGCAATCAATATTTTGCCACAACGTCCTGTATATTTTTAATAAAAAAAAAACGCAACTGCTCAAAGCCAAATTCGATACTGGATTGGGAGGAAGAAGAAATACTGCCGCGCGCAGGGCCGGCGAAAGCAACGCTCGGTCACGGACCTCTAGAAAGTTCTCGTTTATTCTTGTTCCGGACGTAACTTCTATCATTTATTCCTGCTTTTTGTTGTTTTAGAAAGTGCTTGTTGATTCCCGCCCCGAGCGCGCTATGCTCGAACGTTCTCCGCCGAATCTTCGAGATAGTGACTCACTCTAGATAAGAGGCCGCCCGCGACCTTGTCGACTCAGTCTCGCCCCAGCGTTCGACTCTGCTCTACGCCGACTTCGACGCCCGCCACGCTCTGCTGTTATCTTCTGTTCCCTTCTATTTTGTTTGGGCACAAGTTCGCCCCATTAAACGTTTAGTTTCTTTAGTTATTCTCGCCTCATCATTTGTCATTCGTGACATTTTGGTGGAGGTGCGGGGTAGTACATTCTATGCCCGTTGAGCGTACCCCTCCGAAGACATCCGGGCCAAGCGACGTGCTCAACCCCGGAAGGCTACCCTTCGCCGAAGAAGCCGAAGCCCGAAGAAGCCGTCGTACCAGAGGTCAGTCCCCCGAATTCGGTCTCTTGCCCGAGAACCGGACGAAAATCTCGACCATAACCACCCCGCCTGTCGTCGTCCTGCCCGTCGCACCCCGGACTCCGACGCCTTTCCACGGGGAGGTCCACGAGGACATCAAAGACTGGCTGTAACACTACGAACGTGTAGCCCGCCACAACGAATGGACGACTGAGCAGTGCCTCCACAACCTTTATTTCTCACTTGAAGGCACTGCGAGGCATTGGTTTCAAAACCACGAAGCCTCCTTCACTACATGGGAGTCCTGCGTCGCCGAAATTAAGCGGACATTCATTAACCACCATCGTCGCCAGCGAGCAGAGGACGATTTTCAAACAAGCGTGCAGGGCCCCAACGAAAGCCTGACCAGCTTTGTTGAGGATGTCCTGCCTCTATGTGCCCGAGCCGACCCGGAGGCCGCCGAGGAAAAGAAACTTCGAATCCTCATGCGAGGTGTCAAGGCAGAAATTTTTGGAGGCCTGGTTCGCAATCCCCCGACGACCGTCGATGCTTTTGTGAGTGAAGCCACCAACATCGAGCGCGCACTGACGGCCCGAGCAAGCCACTACCACCGACTCGCCGGCGCGCCTACTGCTCCAACCGCCGCAGCTTCCCTACTCTACCCGAATACCAGCGGTGTCGACAGCCTCCGGGAGATCGTCCAGGATATCGTCCGGGAAGAGCTCCACAAGATCCTGCCTGCTGCCAACCAGCCGGCTTCGCTGTCGATAGCCGAAGTGGTACGCGAAGAAGTTCAGCGGGCAATTCAACCGGAGGCTCCTGCCAGCGTAGCAGAACCCAAGGAGCCCACCCTGACCTACGCCGCAGTGGCCCGACGGCCACCGCTTCCTCCTCAAGCCTATGCCGCGCCGACCCGACGTCAGTCTCCTACGCCGCAGCACGACCGCCGCCACGACGTCCAGGTCCAGTACGCCTGCCAGAAGCCCCGCGCACCCCGGAAGACTGACGTGTGGCGAACGACCGACCGACGCCCGCTGCGTTACCACTGCGGGGAAGCTGACCATGCGTACCGCCGATGCCCATACCGACGACTCGGGCTGCGCGGATTCCACTCAAACGACCCGCGCCCCCGTTATGGTGAATGCCCTCGGGAGATCGACGAGTACCTGCGACTACCTCAGTCCCCCGAGCCTGCGTCCCGCCGAGAGTTCCGGTCGCCGTCGCCACGGCGTGCAGCTTCGCCGATGCACCGACTCCGACGTGAAAGCCTGTCACCCTCGCTCCTCGCCGGGGAAACTAGGCGCGGCAACCCGTGGAGGTGGAGTTGCCGAAGACGACAGACACCAAGATCCTCCACGAACGTCGGAAGGCCCCCACTCGAACGCTATTAGAGACCGAAACGACGCCCCTGCAACGGTGTCCAATAACCTAAACGTCGTCATCGACGGCCACGACGCATCAGCACTCGTGGACACCAGAGCAGACTACTCAGTCTTGAGTGGGAGGCTCTCCCGCCGCCTTCGAAAAGTCACGACGCCGTGGGATGGACCTCAAATACGAACCGCCGGAGGGCACCTCATTACACCGGTCGGGAGATGCACAGCTCGCTTCGAGATCCACGGTGAGACGTACCCTGTCAAGTTCGTCGTTCTGCAAGACTGTTCGAGGGACGTTATCCTCGGAGTGAACTTTCTCTGCGAGTATCGCGCCTTCATCGACCTCGGAGCAAACCGGCTGACGCTACGAAAACCCGCTCCACCACCGGAGGAACCCAAAGCGACGTCATCCGCGGTACGAGTCCTCGCAAACCACGTGAACCTACCGCCGCGGTCAAGTGTTTTCGTACCCGTCGGGGTCGATGAGACTTTCTGCGGTGACGTTTTGCTCGAAGGAAGCCTCCAGTTGCTTCTAGGAAGAGGGATCGGCATCGGAAGAGGCGTCGCGGAGCTCCAAGACGGACACACTGTCGCACTCGTAGCAAACTTCCGACAGGAGGCCCAGCACCTTACGAAAGGCACCGCCGTGGGTCACGCCGAGGAACTCCTGGACTCAGCCGTAATCGCCACAATATCAGAAGACCTCTCTTCGTGGCCACCCAAGACAACGCCGCATTCGCAGTTTGACATCGACCCAACCCTGCCCACCCCACAACGACGACAACTCAGTGACCTTCTCGCCAAGTTCAATGAGTGGTTCTCCACGTCGTCAAAGGTGCGCCAAACAACCGTTGCGAAACACCGAATTGTCACTGAAGACAACGCGCTTCCTGTTCATCGGTCACCGTACCATGTCTCTGTGAAAGGGAGAGAAGTCATCTAGAAGCAGGTCTAAGAAATGCTCGATGACGACATTGTCCAGCCCTCAAGCAGTCCGTGGGCTTCACCGGTAGTCTTGGTGAAAAAGAAAGACGGGACTCTTTGGTTCTGCGTGGACTATCGCCGACTGAACGCCGTAACAAAAAAGGACTTCTACCCGCTGCCACGCATCGACGACACCCTGGACCGGCTGCGCCACGCCCAATACTTTTCGTCGATGGACCTGAAGAGTGGGTACTGGCAGATCGAGGTCGACGAACGAGATAGTGAAAGACTGCCTTCGTCACGCCGGACGGGCTGTACGAATATAAAGTGATGCCGTTCGGACTATGCACAGCACCGGCGACGTTCCAGCGCGTAATGGACACCGTTCTTTCCGGCTTGAAATGGCAAAGTTGTCTCGTCTATCTCGACGACGTCGTGGTATTCGCCAGCGACTTCGACGAGCACCTGAGACGTTTGCGAGTCGTGCAACAGGCTATCAAGCATGCCGGACTGACACTGAAGCCGTCGAAATGTCGATTCGCTTACGGCGAGCTCAAACTCCTGGGCCATGTCGTCAGTGCTCAAAGTGTAAGTCCTGACCCTGCAAAGACATCCGCTGTCGCCGAATTTCCGAAACCATCAGACAAGAAAGCCGTACGAAGATTTCTCGGGCTGTGCGCATACTACAGACGTTTTGTTCGCGATTTTGGCCATGATTTCTGCACCGCTCACGCATCTGACGAAGGACGACGTGAACTTCAAGTGGGGGGAGGAGCAAGAACAAGTGATCAACGAACTGAAGGAAACACTCCAGTCACCCCCTATCCTCGGACACTTCGATTCATCAGCGGAAACGGAAGTTCACACAGACGCCAGCAACGCCGGGCTAGGTGCGGTGCTCGTTCAAAGAGAAGATGGAGCAGAGAGGGTGATCGCTTACGCAAGCCGGGCACTGTCCAAGGCAGAGAAAAATTACTCAACAACCGACAAGGAATGTCTCGCTGTCGTCTGGGCGTTAACCAAGTTCCGCCCGTACCTGTACGGGATCCCGTTCCGCGTTGTCACGGACCACCACGCTCTCTGTTGGCTCGCCAACCTCAAGGACCCGTCAGGACGCCTCGATTGCTGGAGCCTTCGACTGCAAGAATTCGACGTGACCTTTCTGCACAAGTCTGGCCGCAAGCATAATGACGCCGATTGTTTGTCTAGGGCCCCAGTCGAATCTCCTCCCGACAGCACCGACGACGACGATGACGCCCGTTTTCTCGGAGCAAGGAGCACTTGAACGAGACGACCCCGTACTTCGCGCCGTGATCGACCAACTCGAAGGACAAGGAAGTTCAGTTCCCTCGAGTTTTGGCCCGAGACTTGCCAAGCTTCGTTCTGCGGCGAGGCGTGCTCTTCAAGAAGAACTTCGGAACGAGCAACCCTGCCTGGCTGCTGGTTGTTCCGGCCAGCCTGCGAGAAGAAATCTTTCAAGCATGCCATGACGACCCGACGGCTGGACACCTTGGCTACAGCAGGATGCTCGCCCTGATTCGTGACAGGTACTACTGGCCGAGACTCCCGAAAACAGTCCACCTGTACACACGGTCATGTCACGAGTGCCAACGGCGTAAGAAACCTCCGACGAGACCTGCGGGATTCCTGCAACTGATATCGACCCCTACTACGTCTTTCCAACAAATTGAAATAGATTTGCTTGGGCCCTTCCCGCCATCGACGTCGGGGAACCGCTGGATAATCGTTGCCACGGATTACCTTACCGGATACGCGGAGACGAAAGCCCTTCCGTCGGGAACTGCGGTGGAAGTCGCCAAGTTTTTCGTCGAGTCTATTCTCCTTCGACATGGTGCCCCCGAAGTCTTAATAACCGACCGAGGGTCATCGTTCTTTGCCCAGCTCACGCAAGAGATCCTTCGGCTCAGCCACACCAGCCATCGTCGGACCACCGCGTACCATCCGCAGACCAACGGGCTAACAAAGCGGCTCAACAAGACGATCGCCGACATGATCTCCATGTACTTCGACGTAGAGCACAAGACGTGGGACGAGGTATTACCATACATCACGTTCGCCTACAACACCGCAGCTCAAGAAACAACCGGGTTTACACCATTCGAGCTGGTGCATGGAAGAAAAGTGACGACCATGCTGGACGCGATGCTGCTCCATGAGCCTGTGGATGACGGATGCGACGATGCCCATGTGGTCAGTCAGAGAGCAGAAGAAGCACGCCATCTAGCCCGCTTTCGAATCCACGATCAACAGCGTGTCGACGCTCACCGGTACAATCTTCGTCGCCGCGCCGTCCACCTCCATCCCGGAGACAGAGTATGGGTGTGAACACCAATACGGCGCCGCGGTCTCAGCGAGAAGCTTCTCAAGCGAGAAACTTCGCCGTCTCGGGGACTTAAACTACGAAGTGCTTCCCGACGGAACTAGACCATCAAGACGACGCCAAGCACGACCCGAAGTAGTCCACGTCGTGCGGCTCAAGCCGTATTACGAACGATAAAACTTTGAACACTCGTCAAACTGTGAACTGTGGCTCGCGATTCTGCTATCCTTTTGTTGTGACTTAGTGTTTTGTGTTGCATCGGGACGATGCACTTTTAAAGGGGGGGGGGGGGGGTATTTCCGCGCGCAGGGCCGAGAAAGCAACGCTCGGTCACAGACCTCTAGAAAGTTCTCGTTTATTCTTGTTCCGGACGTAACTTCTATCATTTATTCCTGCTTTTTGTTGTTCTAGAAAGTGCTTGTTCATTCCCGGCCCGAGCGCGCTACGCTCGAACCTTCTCCGCCGAACCTTCGAGATAGTGACTTACTCTAGATAAGAGGCCGCCCGCGACCTTGTCGAGTCAGTCTCGCCCCAGCGTTCGACTCTGCTCTACGCCGACTTCGACGCCCGCGACGCTCTGCTGTTATCTTCTGTTCCCTTCTATTTTGTTTGGGCACAAGTTCGCCTCATTAAACGTTTAGTTTCTTTAGTTATTCTCGCCTCATCATTTGTCATTCATGAGAATGCAGAGGAGGTCTCGTTGTTTTTTACTTTCATTAAAGTTGCCGGAAGTTACGTGGCTCTGCAATGTTTTTCAATCAATACATTTTTCACTTTTTAGAGGCCACAAAAAATGGGTATTTTACTTTTCCTACTTTTAATATTGAGTGTGTGTTTTTGATGACACACGACTTTGATTATATAGAACGGCACGAGTGTGAGAGCGACTTAAACCGGTCAGTTCTGGATCGGTGGTTTTCGGGCGGAAAGAAGACGAATTTTGAGCCGCAAATGGTGTTATCTGTAGTTGGGCGATCATATGTTGTGTATAAATATAAACCTCGGCGAGCACAAATACCCTATCAGTTTCCCTCTAAACGTCAGACGGGGTTTCACGCAAAGCACAAATTTCGCAACGCTCCACAGATTTATACGCATTTGTAGTGTATCTCTGATTTCCTTCCGTGACGTTTCTTCTTAAAGAAAATATAACTTTTATTTAGCTG
Organism: Ixodes persulcatus; assembly: GCA_013358835.2. Taxonomy (NCBI): domain Eukaryota; kingdom Metazoa; phylum Arthropoda; class Arachnida; order Ixodida; family Ixodidae; genus Ixodes; species Ixodes persulcatus. Next base: position 1,152,412 of record JABSTQ010009074.1, on the reverse strand, counting down.
ACAACAGCACGGATTGGCCAGAGAGATACAGATATATACGAGAACAGTTTTATCGTTCGCTACACTCTGCGTCCCTTTTGAGCATAAGCTGCTGGCCTACTACAAGCCCTTTACGTTCAAACGTCCCACTCGACGACACATCATATTCATTGGCTTGAAATGCGCAAGGTTGTAAGACGTCGCAGGATTATGCAAATGTGCGCACTGGTCGTCACAACGTAAGAAAACAGACCCCGATGAGAAGATTTATAGCGAGAGTGTACCCAACCGCAATACAAACAAAGGTGCTGCTTCCTTGCTGGCGGTGATGATGCGCCAACATTTATATCATGCGCCGCAATGTCCCGGTGAAATAATAATGTATTAATTTTAGACAAACGTAAAATGGTTCCGATCACTCTAGGGGGAGCTGTTGTTTTGAGTTAATGTGCAGGGCGGGACTGACCACGAGAAATTGAACACCTGTCATCACCGTGGAAAAACAGTCATAATCGTTTCAGAGGTAGGTCACGCTATCACGCGAGTTTTCTGCGCAGTGCCGACCTATTCACTTCGGGTCAAAACTTTGACTCATACTACAAGTGAGAAAAAAAGCTCTTCTCGGACCAGGATACTTCTTATATGAATATTTGCTTACGTTGTAAGCTATCCTAGATTAGATGGAATATGATATCAGCGTGATTTCGCTCAATTGTTTGCAGAAGCAAGTGGTATACCCCGTTATTGTTATAGACCCGTCTGTGAGATGGATATGTTCTAAATTGTAGTGTCCTCAGTAAAGGCTGCACAAAGGGATTTGGAGTCTTGTACCATCTTCTTGTTCGCATCTTATCATCGGCTTTCATCAGTAAAGGTTTGAACTATAATAAGGTAACAATATAATATATTTGTTCCATTCAAGACATACCTCGGTGTGATAGAAAGCGTGATTTTTTCTTATAGGGAGGACTAAGAGGAGTTGTCTGGACAGACAGTATGCAAGCCATCGTTACTATATTTGCACCAACTACGATCATCATAAAGATCCTCTATGACTCCCAGAGCGGCATTTTCAATATTCGCCCACTCAACGACTTCGATTTTGGTAACTTCGCCATAGAGTACGAATGAAATAATTTGCATTATTAAACAGTCATCGTATTATAACCTGAACGATTATATATTATGTATCAAAATGGGGCTAAGAAATTATACCTTAAGGGAAAGTCTATGGCTTCTGGTCTAAATTGAAGGCTTCGTAAAAAAGTATTCGAAGCGAACTTTTTGTCAATAGGGAAATTCCCAATAAAAGAGGTCCAAAAAGGGCAGTTTGTCGAAGTGGTCACCTGACTGCCACTCATTTATAGTTGTATTTAGATATTTTATGAAGTATGTAGGTGTTTTTTGTTCAGTAAACGTCGAGGGAAATATATATATACATGTTTATATTCTACAAAGTTCAGCGTATCTATAGGTCTGAATCATATATATTATTTTTAATCTACTCGTTATTACTGCAGTTTGTGACCGATTTAGGATGTCGATATCATGCTGTTTTACACCAGTTGTTAGCGAGCAAACAAAAATTTGAGCCAGACACTGTGTGGCTTACTTATCACGTTCCTTCTGGCAATTCGCAAGGTAACTGCGCCCAATCGAACGCCGTGAATCCAGCTTGATATTGATATCGCAGACGAACTCCTTGCGGTCCTGAAATTATCACTGTAGGAAGAGGCAGTTGTTGGGTCCTTCAATTGCCACAGTCGCTTTTGAAATGAAGGAGAGCGTCCATGCTCGTTTTTGTGCTTTTTGAAACAATACTGATTATGAAAGAAATATTAACTATTAAAGGGCTACTTCGCTCGAAAACGAAACAAAACTAAATTACTGGTATCGCTATGGCGGCAAGAAATATGATCACAGCCGAAAATTTTCGTCAAAGTGAAGTCGCGTACTATAATGAAACCGATTTTAAAGATGCGACCAGCTACTATTTAGCAGGTAGCAAGCAGGATAGCTTCTGTTCAAGCAACAATGGACGACGCGTACCGCAGTAGCACCATGACGACACTATTGGTGGTGCCGCTGTTGATTCCGCACGTTGTACCACGTGCCGCAGCACCTCCGTGACGTCACGTCGCGGCCGTACTGTTGATGATCAGTGTTGCCGTCCCTCTCTAGCAGATAGTCTTGTTTTTTCGAAGACGCCCGAAACAAAACTTGGAGCGGTGATGTTTATAAAAATACGCGCAATATGAGAAAGAAAACTTACTTGTAATTCAGGGACACTGACTGAGGGGAAAACAGTCGCAATCACAAATTCAGAAATGTTTACCGGAGTTGACATGTTTGTTCGGCAACTAACTATCAATTACATTACCAGTGATAAGACACGGAAGTAAACACGTAGCACAAACTACAAGAACCAAGGGAAGACCTTGTAAGAATAAATATTATTTTGCAGCCAAAATCTTCCCCAGCGGCCTGTATACCCATTGCAGACCAGTCTAGAAAGTATTGTAGATTCTTTATGCGAACAAACACATACATGTGTGTCCCGCCTTTTTGAACGTAACCTTTTTATGTTGTAGCGTACTTTGAAGATTTAATACCATACGGGCCCGTGCCTTGGTTACATATTCAGTGTGAAGGTACCAGCTCACGATGCCAACAAAAAAGAAAAAAAAAGACACGCTAAACTAGTCATTATGTTATCTAAGCAGAGTTATTCACAATACGAAACATCTTTAATAAGAGACACTAAGTGTAAAATCAATGAAATGCGTGAATGCTTTATTAACTAGATATTAAAACGTATTTTAATAATGTGTTCTAGTATTTAGATAGACGAATACCCATAAACTTGCTATTGATAAAAAAGCAGTTTCCAGTTTGCGGTTGTGAAACGTTCACTTTAGTGGCTTACACGAGTGTACTCCTCTTTCCTTGGTCCCTTTAAGGTATTTTAGCAATTTTGGGTTTAGAGCCGTCAGGATGGGCCAGATTGCGGGTGACGTGCAGGAGATTCTAAAACAAACTAAGATAGTTTGAGAAACAGAACTCATGGTTAATATTTTTAGTTTTTTTATTTTATTTCCTTTACGTAATTCTGCGGGCGGCTGTTCACCATCATAGCGGGATACGTTAGGTCATGTTTCTTACGAAGGATTCAAAACTGTTGTATGTTAAAGCGTGCACACAGTCGGAATGCAGCAGTGAATTTAAATCAATAAGGGTTCTATCAGAAATGATTAGTTAAACGTGCTGTTTTTTGAAGCACAGGATTTGACATTTTTTTGTCTACTGCCAGTCAATTTATTGGTACATTTACGCCATATTTCTCGAACTTAAACAGCGCCTAAACTGGGACAAAAATAAACCGAGGACTTTGTCGCTGAATCATCTCCACTCTTTCTCTATAATTCTTATGTATGGGTCCCACATGGTCGAAGCATATTCGAACACTGGGCGAATAGCGGTCTTATAAGCTGAGCGTTTAACAATCGAATCACATGCTCAAAACTTCCATCACGAAGCACAACTTTTTGTAGGCCTTGACAAACGTGTTGTTCAAGTGAGCGTCCAAGTTAAGTTTCGTATCAATGGTTTGGCCCAACATAAAACAGATAAATTAATTTGCTCTAAACGGAGCTCGATGGGCAATGCTACACTACTGTTTTTGTAGACAAGGCAGCGTAATTTTCTCAAAGTTTCACTGAGATACGGCGATTGCACGAGTTTCATGCTGGCAGCCGTGGAGGCGAAATTGACTTGCAACTTCCTGTATTGCACGATGGGGAAACAACAACTGGCTCTGTTCAGAGAAGAATATTCATACAAGACCGGCCGTAATTTTTTGTTTTTTCTTTATTCTTACATCTCACTCCTCAACATGCGTATAGAACGTTATAAAAAAAAAAATATATATATATATATATATATATATATATATATATATATATATATATATATATATATATATATATATATACATATATATATATATATATATATATACATACATATTATGACAAAAACAATTTTGAGTGCGCTAGAGCATAATATTGAATTTTTTCTAGCTTTCAATTATGTAATATTTGGTGAAACCTGCTGCGCGAAACGCGAAAGTCACCCTATTGGAAAAAGTTAACGGAACTAAACAGGCCGATTATATACTTCCAACAAGATCGATTACATATTCTCATCGTCTTACATGCAAAGAACACGGTTCCTGTATCTTGCCGACATGCTTATAATCGCTATACATGCAGCCAAAATGATTCCTGTATTTTGCCGACATACGTATCAAATGCAGTTATCAAGACTCCGCTAAGGTGCCAACATACGTATAGCAGTTATACCTGCAGCCGTAATGATCCCACCGATGTGCCACTATCAGTTGACCAGCGCAATGAGCGACCGCTACGTTTACAGTTAAAGAAGTGACGGGCTACTGTGGTCAACTTCTAGCCTTCTATTCTTGCGTCAGACGTTCCCGGAGACTAGCATCCTTCCACCGAAAAGCACAGGTGAGCTTGGCACATCTCTGCGTTGCGGATACTTCGGTATCCCCAACCTCCACGATCTGTCTTCGGCGATCAACGTGCTTCAGCCGCCTCAACCACAGTTGTCGGCAATAATATTTGCTAGTGGTTGAACTTGAAGAGGTGCGGTCGAGTGCTAATTCAGAGTCGGGGTAGTGTGAATCGTTTTCTACGTCACCAAGCTACTGAGAGCAGCCGAGCGCTTCTCGCCGTTACCACCATCTCAGGCGTAGGCAAAGTGCGAAGCTTCCGCTACAGTGGCTTCCGTTTCCGCGGCTCCCGTGCTCGTGGAGGCGCGGGGACATGGCAGAGGAGCTAGTGGGTCGTCGGCTCGTTCTACGGTTTACGGGACAAATGATTGCCAGTCCTGTTTTTCTCCGACTCTGAATCTCAACTCGATAATGCCTCTCGAAGTACAACCAGTTCAACTAGGCGTGGTCAGTCTGCGCCAGCACGGCGCGACCGGCTGGCTACACTCGACGTCTTCGACATTGGGCCTACGATCGTCACGGAACCGAGGGCGTATTTCTTTGAAACGGTAAGCGAATCTCGACCCCTTTTCTTTCTACTTTTAAGGTACGTTAAGTGCGCTTCAATGTAAACATGCGCACAAAGTGTCCGTGAAAAGATCGAGCTAAAATAAGCTCGCTTAATCACGGTCTTTCACGTAACGAAAGTGTAAAGCGAGCCGATGAACGAGTAGTCATGCTTGTAAAAGGATGTTTACTTTAAGAATGATGTACGATGTTAACTTCTAACTGGGCAGCTTTGTAAAAGAAAACTATGGTTATAGCTGGTTGCGAGGTTCTTCCCAATGAAGGTGTATGCACTTTGAGCGTCTCCATGAACCTCGTCTAAGCGAGCGAGCGTCGAAACGATCAACGGCGACAAGCGACGAGAGTCAGCGACGAGCGACAGAGATATAACACTGTCGCTCGGTTTTGAATTTCTAGAAAACGTCGCTCACCGCCTTCGTTGCTGGCTCTCGTCCAGGCACGCAGCCAGAATTTTGATTCGGGGGAGAGGGGGGGCTTGCCCATGATAAAATGCTATATCAGGGGAGGGGGCAAGGAGGCCCCAGCAAAATGGAAGATTTCGGGGGGGGGGGGGGGGGGGGGTACGACAGCCCACGCCTATACGGCGTGGGCTGTCGTCTTCTACCCTAAGAGTGTTTTTTTCTTTGAAGCGGACGTCATGGACTCATGCCTCAGTGCAGTAGAGTTCGTTTGCTTGTTGTTCAGCAGTCCTGGGAAGTTTTCTTCTGATCTGGATGAATCGCAACTCAGTGAAAGAATTGGCAAAATTCTGAAAATTTTGGCTAGAAACCCTGGAAATGCGACGAATGTACCTAAACACCATGGTCTAAAGGGCCAGACAAGCCTTGTGAGCACTTTGTTTTCTCGACTCTCAATCTTGAACGGACTCGCACTCCCCCATGGGTAGGTGTCCCGACACGCGGGATCACTTATTTGGAAAATGGTGGATGGCAATACACATACACTGTTATCTATATGAGAATTTTGTATTACGGTCTAAAGTGGGCTGCACAGTTGCAGCACTTTTCTTTGCACTTAAAAATATTATACTACAAATATGTAGGTGTAGTGAATGGGAAAAGGATAAAGGCCGGGCGTCTCTTTCGAACGCCCGACATCTAGCACGCGCTTGTTATTTTTCTCCCTGCTTAAGCTGCATGTATTAACGAATAATAACTCGGAGTAATCAAAAGTGAAATAATAATGTGAACTAAGCTCATAATTGACGAATTGGTGATATAATAACTCTAAGTAATCAGGGGATTCACCAAAATGTCAAATATAGCGAATTAAAGTCCATTGGATAAATATAAGGTCAAAGTAATCAAAATAATAATTATCATGTGTATTGAACTGATATTAAATCAAGGAGTTGAATATTAATTGAAGGTAATCAAACCGGTCATCAAAATGTAAAATAGGCCGAATTAAAGTCAACTGGGTCAATACTAACTCGAAGTAATCGAAAAAGTAATCATAATGTCAACTATGCTTATAATAAGTCAATCGGTTGAATATAAGCTCGAAGTAACGAAAGGAATCATCAAAATGTGATGTAGGCTGAATTAAAAGTCCATTTGGTCAAAAGTAACTCGAAGTAATAAAAAAAAGTAATCATCATGTCTATTGGGCTCGTAAATAAATCAATTAGTTGAATATTAGTTTAACGTCAACAAAATGGTCAAAACAATGTTAATTAGGCCGAATTAAAGTCAACTGTGTCAAAAGTAACGCAAAGTAAACAAAATAGTAATCATTGTGACAACTAAATAAGTTAGTTAAATATTAGCTAAAATAATAAAACCGGTCGTCACAATGTCAATTAGGCCGAATTAAAGTCAACTGGGTCAAAAGTAACTCCAAGTAATCAAAAGAGTAATAATAATGAGGATTGAGCTCGGTAATAGATGAACTAGTCGTATACTTCGAAAATTGAAAAAAAAAAATGAAATTGTTGAAAAATAAAATTCAAATTCAAAGTAATCAAGAGAGTCCCCAAAATGTCACTTAGGCCGAGTTAAAGTTAATTGGGTCAATAGTAACTCGAAGTAATAAAGAGAGTAATCATAATGTCAATTGAGCTCCTAATAAATCATTTTGCTGAATATTGCCTCAAAGTAATCAAAATATTCATGAAAACGTCAACTATGCCGCATTAAAATTTATGGATCAAAAGTACCCCGAAACTAGTAGTCAAGAGCAATAATATAGTGAATTGAGCTAATAATCGAATAACTATTTCCATAATAACTCAAAGTAATCACGAAGGCACCTCAGTGTCAATTTCCCTACAAAAACATATCTCTTGAGTAAAGAGTAATTTGAAGTAATCGATACTACTAATCACAACATCAATTAAGCTTATAACAAATCAATTGGTTTAATACTAGCTTAAAGTAATCAAGTCATCAAGATGTCAATTTGGGCGAAATAAAGTCATTTGGGTCAATAGTAACTCGAAGTGATCAAAATAACATTTATAATGTGACTCGTGCTCATAACAAATCAGCTTGTCCATAATTGCCTCAAAGTAATGTCAAGAGTACTTGTGATGTCAAATAGGTCAAATGAGCTTCTATCATGCTATACTTTCGTTAATAAATCCTCGAAGTAATCGAGAGAGTAATCCAGAATAGTTGTGAAATTGTTATCTTCTAATTTGTGTTATTAATGTGTCGACATAATTAGAATTGCAAGCCATCCCACCATTATTCTTTAAAGTCAGAAGTATCAATAATAGCGCGAAGTAATCAAAAGTCTAATCCCAAACTGCAATTGCACTTTCATCACTTCCATTGTATCAATATTAAATCTAACTGATAAGAAGGAGTAAACGAAACGTCAATGCTGACGAATTAAAGTGGAGCGTGCAACTAATAACTCCAGGTTACCAAAAGAGTAATCAACATGTTAATTAAGCTATGCCAATCATGCGACTATTAATTCAATGTAATCGAAATAGCTATCAAGATATCAGTTTTCCCAAACAAAATAAAATTGTATAAACAATTACTGCAGTTATAAAAAGTGTACGCGAATCGGGACCACTAAAGACAAATAAGCACATATATATTTGCATTAAATTCACTGACGCGGTGACTAAATAGGGTACCACGGGATTTAAATTGGATGGCGTTTGAATTAGATTGGATAGCACCGAGATTATAATAAGCAGAAAAAACTGTAGTTATATTAAAACTAACTAAGCTTTGAAGGGAAAACGTCGAATTTCGGGAACAACCTTTACGAGTTCTGCAGAATTGTCGTTTAAGCATAGTATACAACTTTAGTCAGTGGCTTGGAGAAACTATTCGATTAAAAATACTCGGCCAAAAGCCACTATTCGCTTCTAACTTCACCAATATTTTACCTGTGTGCCTGCTTATAAATAGGTCTTTGTAGTGGGAAGTGTAAAAGATTAGCTGATTATGTGTAGCTGTTCCTATAGCAAATCGCTGTGTTGCCTCATACTATATTTAGATACATTTTTGATAATTCAAACTTCGGATGATTTATACTAAAGTATGTGGCTTCCTGGAGTCTGAATTAACAGTCGTCTTTAATGACACTGTCGAGGTCAAGTACTCGGCTCCAACAATCCCTGGGCACACGCTGGTCATGCGATGACAGGCAGCAAACATCCCGGTGGGAGAGTCTCAGTACCTACCACGCCATGTAGTTGAAAACAAGGTTAGAGGCCCACTCGCAAACGTCTATACTTTGTCTCTCTTTAGCTGGACCACTTGTGGCACTAGGAGTCATTGCAGTGAAAATAGCGGCACGCGTGATTATATGCTCTACGAACCGCGGCTTCCAACTACAAGGTCTCGTGGTTTGCTCTCTCTGTACTGAATCCGCACCGATGGCTTCAAGAATCCGCCGTGGTCAACTTTAAGATGAGGCGGTTTGGAAAAATGCTCACGGTTTCTAAAGTTGTCCGGCATGGTGAACAATTTGGTGACATAACGCAGCATTGAAATGTCAGAGCATTCATGACACTATCACCTAATGAATGTATGCTAGATATTAAATTCTCCATCTGCAGAGGAATGAAATGCCCATTACTTCCACTTGTAGCTGCTTCTGGAGCTTTATGGAACGAAGTACCTTATAGATGCAAACTCAGACCAGACCATGTTCTGTAGTATGAGCACGGCCATGGCGGAGAAACGATTTCAAAGCATCACCAGAGTTCCCAGCTCGTGGCCGTTATGGCTAAATTTCGTTGTATGTTTGCATCCCTTTAGAGTGCAGCTTTTATGCACCCGTTTCCGGATTTCGCGGTGTCGCCGTCGGCGTAACCACGCTATGTTTAGCGGGAGAATCGACATCACGTGACCTCAGCACCAATTCATTTCCCCGCTAAATTTAGCGGGGAAAATGACGTCACATGACTTTGTGTAACGTCACGTATGAACAAATTTAGTTTCTCCACTAGATGTCGCGGCAAAATTGACGTCACGTGACATCAATAGCAATTCAATTCCCGGCCAAATTTAGCGGGGGATCGGATTGTTCTTGAGGTGACGGGGCGTCAATGTTTCAGCTATATTTAGCGGGGAAACTGTGGGAGGAGGGGAGGGTGCGGAGGAGGAGGACAGAAGGAGGAGGATGGGGAGAAGAAAAAGGAGGAGTGGAGGAGAGGAGAGGATGAGGTTAAAGAAAGGAGGGGATGGGTAGGGGAGATGAGGAGGAGGAGCATGGAAGGAGGCGAAGGAGGAAAAGAGGGGAGGACGAGGACCAGAGGGGGTGGGGAGGAGGACGGGAGGAGGAGAGGAGGAGGGAAGAAGGAGAGGGTATGGAGAAGGACGAGGTGCATACTCTCCCCGATGTGCCCTCCACTCCTGCTCCTCAAGAGCTGCACTCTAATTTCAAGTTACAGGGATTAGGAAACGTCTTTCATTTTAGAATGCAGCTCTTAGGCGCCCGTTTCCTGGTTTCGCGACGTCGGCGTCGCTCTAGGCGTCAGCATAACCGCCCCGCTAAATTTAGAGAGAAATTGATTTTGTGTTGAGGTCACGTGACTTCAATCTTCGCGCTAAATATAGCGGGGAAAATGACGTCACATGACTTCGTGTCACGTCACCCATGAACAAATTCAGTTTCACCGCTAGATTAGCGGGAAAACTGACGTCAGGTGACCTCAACACCAATCTGAATCGTACGGAGGAGGAGGCGGGGCATACCCTCCTTTCCGTATCCTCCCTTCCTCCTCCTCAAGAGCTGCACTCTAATTCGGGCTACAGATATTTGTAAACATATTTAATTTTTCTTTTAGAGCGCAGCTCTTAGGCGCCCGTTTCCGGGTTGTGGGGCGTCAGCGTAACCGTGCGGTCCATTATGGAAAATGTCCCATAATGCACCACGCGGGACCCGCGTGGCGTCATTCGTGACGTCACGTGTGACGTCATGATGGTCCCATGCGCACCCTCGTGACGGACCCTCGTGGAGGAGGGAAAGGTACCGTACCTTGAATACCCTTCCCTCCTCCTCCTCAAGAGCTGCGCTCTAATTCAGCGTTACAGGGTGTTGTAAACGTCTTTCGTTTTTTTCTTTTAACGGTACTGGGCGCTTTTTTTTCATTGTCGACGATTTGCCTAAAAATTGGTGGAGCACTTGAATAGGCGCGGTCAAACTGTAACCCACATATTTGTCGAAAAAATGTTATTTCCCAAAAGTTGCAGAATTTCTATGAAGGCTGGTCCTCATTAGTTTTCTCTTATTATTATTTATTTGAAAGTCTCCACTTGCAAAACTAAAAACCTTATGACAGCGGCAAGCACTAGTTCACCGCTCGATCTGACAAAATTGTTCTCAAGTGATTACAAAAAGCTTGGTGGTGAGAAATTAATGCCGTGAATCCTCCTTCAAGCACTTCCTCAGCAGCACAAATATATATATATATATATATATGACATAACCCGTTTTTAGACTGCCTGCTCATTCTGCAGGTCTAAACTGCCATTGATGTTGTGCCACTACAGCGAAGATAAATGTGATCGTAGGCTTTGACAAGGCCTTCGTTAGTGCTTGTCCCAATCGTTATTGCAAACTTAAAGATTATCATGAAACGCAAACTGGTAAGAACGTTTAGTTTGGTTGGGTGGCTAAAAATGATGATGAAGTATCTCTTTAGTGATGATGATGATGATAAAGTATAATGATGAAGTATCTGCCACTGTTATTGCTAAGTCGAGATCGGCGCTTTTTTGGCATTTTTCTTAAACAAGTACCCATTTTTATCGCTTAGCTTCTTGGTGCGCCAACTAAAATCTTTCTATGCAGACTCCTGCCCTTTGATTTTACACTCTACCGTTCTGCGCAACGGGTGTACACTGGAGTTATATCCCCACTCAACACCTGCTGAGTGTGAGGGTTTGAACAGTTTTTTTATCGCAGTAGTAGTTTTTTTATAGCCTTTATATTTGCATGTTTCATTCGACAGAAAATTCTCCGGTCGGGGTGGGACAAGATTAAACGAATACGTCCTACAAATTGCCTTGATTAGCGATCCGACATTTCGAGACCTACATGGTTTTAGACGCGTGGGTGACCATGACGGTAGCCGTGGAGAAGTGGTATTTCTATGGGTACCAGATATAACAAAGGACCCCCGTGCTCATTAAGAATAATAGGCCAGTTGTTGTAGTGTACCTCTGCCGAAAAATGCAGTGTAATCTGTTTCAATTTTCAGCTGCTTGCGTCCCTCAAGTTCTTGGGTAACTTGTGGCCACAAGCTTGGACTCAACCTTTTTCTGTCATCTGGTCAGGGCCATGGGGCAGGAAACCCCAGCAACAAGAGCATCGCAATATCTCCCTGCCTGTGAATTTTCAATAGCTACATGACAGAGGTGTACCTGTGCCACCGGTTGTTAGGGAGGCCACTCGGAGATATATATTCTTTTTTACGCATACTTTAATGGAAACAGGAAAATCACTCCTAAGCCTAAAATGTAAAAAGGTATATTGAAATCCTGGGTTAGATGAAGTCACATAAATAACTTCCCACTGACGGATTTGTTAGCACTATTCCCAAACGAATTCCCAAAACAATCATTGTGTTATGTTAGTGTCGTCCATCTTATGTAGCTGTCATGCATAGCAGTGGGAATATGTAAATACAAAACATGAACTTTTCAATTGTCAGTGCACATTGTCAGTGCAGGGTTAGTTTTAAGGATCACATATGTGGAATTGCTCTTAAGAATGTTGTGAAAACTGCCCAAGTTGTGGTTCACTACAGGCTTTCTCATAGTGTTAAAAAAGCCTTACAGTATGTTTCCAACAACTCGCACCAAATGTTTTCTCGATATAGATACCATAAAATACCGCGGAAGCACCCACTGAGTTGAACCTTGGGAATTCGGCAAATTATACTTTCTGCGCCAGATTTAACTGGACAAGCACCCATACCCGGATTAGCCCAGTTTTCAGTGAAAGTTCCGTGGGCGCTCCCCCGGTATTTTACGGTAGGGTCCTAGGAATGTTTACTTTGACGATTGCAAACAGCATAGTGAGAGCAATCTTCACTGTCAAGTGTTGCACTCAGAGTTGGATGGACCTGTAAAGATTGTAGGTCGCATGTTTAATTTTTACGCTATAAAATAGGCACATTCAGGCGTAAGGACTAGCTCTTCCAAGGAAAACTTTATACTGTTGCTTCGACAAGATGGCTTCGCAATACTATGTGTTTTTGTTTATGGAACTTATGTTTTAAACTTGTGTCTAGCTAACATTCCATATTCATTAAGTTCATAAGGTAGGCATCTGGAAATTTTTTTTCAAATTCTACGCTAGATAATTCCGGTTCATCTACTTGTTAGAAAAGCATTCGGGAGAGACAAACCCTGTAATCTACGGAGGGAACTCACTGAATGACGGAGCTGAGAGTTTGTTTAGATCTGTAACAAACAGTCTCTTCTGTAACAGTAAAAAAATGGCATGTCACCTGCTCATGTAATGCCCACTTTCGCAGAGCAAACTGTTTTCTTAGGTCAACGTTCATTTTCGGTGGACTCATTCTTCGAGCTTCCTCTCTAGAATGCAAGTATTGGTTCTCCGAAGTAATTTGCAGGAACATAGATACAACTGGTTTCTTAGAGTGTGCGTCTGACATATATTCTTCATACCTTGAATGTGCTAACTTTATCCGTAACCATATCCATGATTCTGCCCACATTCCACCTAAGAATTGAAATTTTCATTTTAACATATGAGACTTTGGCAGTACTTTTCTACTCATATGGGCTTGTTGACCCGAACTCAAGCCCATACATGTATCACTATTGCGGCAATATATAAAAGTGTTTATGCCGAGTAAGAGCACAATCTACCCAACCTTCCATGCGAATTATGTTGGAGCTAATCGAAAGCTCTTCAAATGAAAGTTTGTTAACTAAAAAGTATGGACAACAAAATATCACAAGGCATGCTAAAAAAATTAATTAAGGTTTTGTTAGATATATGTTTGATGCCAATGCTGAGCCATTTCTGATCGCTCGGTTGCATAAAAATAGCTCGGTTGCATACAAGTTTTCTTCATGATTGTATAAACTGACAAATTCACAGCCTAGATGTTTTATTCAACAGCGTTCCTCGCGACCAATGCATTTCAAGACTTGAACTACACATTCATGCACGACCATATGAAACACATTTGTTTTTATGTGCCTTATGTTTTACAACGTCCAGGTTTCAGCACTGATTTATTGCATTCATGCTCAAACCAGGGGGGGGCTCTCGTGGCCATGAGTGAAGAGATAAATATTCCTTCAAATTAAAACATTTGAGACCTGGCACAAGGAATAAAATTAAAGCGGTATCTTAGATTCTGCCCTTTGTATTTTTTGTAATTTCCTTTTTATTACATGTGAGGCATTTAGTTTTTTTAATCTCATGTTTAATAAATCTTTATATCGCAGGTGCGCTCGCAGCACATATGCGGGTTGTGCTGGCCCTCTTCCCAAAAGCCAGCATCTCTTGAGCGGCGAGAGTGGGAGTTTGACCTGAGAGATCATGGGGCACCTTTTTTCAGTTATGCATTTATAATTATCATATTTCTAGCAGTGTTAAGCTTTGCTGCGTGTACATTTTCTAGGAATAAAAGCCTCCTACTAAATTAACCGAGTAACCACATTTTGCCACTGCTATTAGTTCTCCACAAGGACCTCAGTCAAGAGTGTACCAGTGTGCAAACATTATTCTTGTTTGAAACCACTACGGTGTTGTAGAGAGTCGCGGACATCCAACGTTCCATCCACGTCGGAAAATCTGGATTACGTGATTATGATGACGAAAGTGGCATACGAACTTATCGTATCATATCTTATTATGGAATAAATCAAAACACGTGGGGTGAATTAAGCATAGTGGACACATAAGGGATCATTATGGATGGGATTACGTAGCAAGGGAGGTCCCTGATGGATTCATCACGTTTACGTCACCCCACCCATTATGACTTGTACCATACGAGGATAAGTTATAACACGCATGTATGCCGCTTTCTGCGTCATTATTGCGTTATCGAGATTTTACAATACGGCAGAAATCTAAAATATTTTGTACTTACAATAGACCATGGAGACCCCGATAACTATTGATGTAAATATTTACAGTATTGTGAAAGTTATGTATCTCGAGTAAAAAAATGCGCAAACTTGGGTTATTTGACGTTGTGTCACTATATTTCTCAGTCGTTATCTAAAAACAAAATATTCCTAACATTAAACGTTGTCATGTATTTGTAATAAAATGTTCTTTTGTATGATATATAAATCTTGGCTTCTCACAAATGGCGCTGCACACATGTAATAAAGTACAAAGTTAAGAACGTTTAAGGGGTGATTAAAACAAAAAGCCATCTTAGATTTTCCTGAAATTGAAAGTGATAGTTCTCAACCGTACGTTTCTTTTGATTCATAAAATAACATGTTGCATCATTTTGTTTCTTAAAAGTTACAGTGCTGCAAAGTACGCCTTCCACGCCTGCATATTTGCCAAAGGCCAAAGATGAGATTATCTTTTTATTTTGTGTATTTTATAACTAGACATATTTTCGTGCTGTACTCTGGTATTAGCGAAAAGTTCAAGCATTATAATAATTAATACAAAGCTTACGTTGCTCGTTCTTTGTATATATTTAACCAATAAGGCATTGCTGCCCTTTCAAATTACAAGTTAGGGGAGATTTCTATTATTTTTTTCACTTCCAATCACTACTGCTGTACTCTCTTTATTTTTTTACAGAACGCAGTAGAAAAGTTAGAAGAGTGGTTCAGAATATATGCAATTTTATATTCGCGATAAAGTGGGAATATTTGAGTCACCAAGCTTGTTACATTCTTCTTCATGACGGTTGTAGTCCTGGTTGAGCAAGCTAAACCTGTGACTTCCCTGGCAGACATTCACTAAGACGACCGCTAAGATTACAAAACATATTTGTGAATATTTATTCCACTAAACGCAAGAATATAAAATTGAAAAATGAAATAAATATTGAATAAAGGTATCAGCGAATTAGTTGCCCGCTTTGGCAAGAGGGTGTCGTGAGAAGTTCGTTTATTGTACCTCTTCAGATAAACCTGACGAATTCTTCCAAGCACTTACATGTACTACAATAATTCCAACAAGTGCGTCAAAATCGATCAACTTCTAATTCGGAAAATATAAAATGCACGAACTGATTTGCGCTCTCACGGCCGCAGCTTTTTGGGAGGAGAACTCGAATGCCTTTGTGGAACAAATCCAACTACGGCGTGTTGATTAGGTTAGTTTAGATATGTGGCAGCGAGCTCTTCTGGAAACAGCCGACGCAACTAGGCCTGAATTTATCCCGGCAAAACAGCCGATATTCGCGTTGTCTGTGTACTTAAAGAATGGCGTTCTACCGATGTGGAAGCTGTTTTTTCCTAAAGCCTAAAGACCCACACGGTCACCCCCAAAGCCCATTTTAAAGTCACGATGTTTGAAGGGCGTCCGTCATAACCCTGTCTCCCCGTTCACGCAGCTTACAGAGGGATATGCTATCGCTTTGACGTTCTGTGGGCACCGGTTCGAAGCAACACTTTAGTCAATACACTTTCGACCCCCAAGAGCCAACGCTGGCTTCAAAAGTGAAACGCGGAGAGCCCTAAAAGTGGCGACCACAGTATACTAGCGGTACCTGTATAATCAGTGCTAAATCAAAAAGGCAGCGATTTAGACCCTACATCAGTGGCCCCCCTCGGGATCCTAAAGTGGGGCTTTACGGGAATAAGGTGCGGCATGAACCGGAGAGCGCACGCAAGTATCGCCTGTCTCCTCATGGCGCACTTCCTTTTTCGGGGGAACTTAGTGCTACATTATTAATCTTTGTGCGTTGCTTCGTAGAAGAGCTCATAACTAATGGTCGTTCCTTCTTTCTTTCTCCTGTGATGCTTTCGGGAGGTCGCGGAGTCTTGTGATCGTGCGACAAGATAACACGCGTTCTGTGGTTATAAACAAACGAAGTGGTTGCCAGTTCCGTGTAGTGGCTTCTTGATAGAACGTCTTCAGTCATGGCAGCTACTTGCAGCGTCCGTAGGGTATTCATTGCTGACTATATAAGTAAACACAAAGGGAAGATAGCAAAGTACAGAAATGTTCGC
This sequence comes from Ixodes persulcatus, assembly GCA_013358835.2. Taxonomy (NCBI): domain Eukaryota; kingdom Metazoa; phylum Arthropoda; class Arachnida; order Ixodida; family Ixodidae; genus Ixodes; species Ixodes persulcatus. The sequence continues at coordinate 1,135,726 of JABSTQ010009074.1, read as the reverse complement.
AGTGTGCAAGATCTGGATGTAAATTCTCTGAAGAGGACAGGAGCAAAATCGTCCAGTTCTTGCATTTCGTATATCTAGCCATATCTAAAATTGACCAATTTTCTCAAATTCGTTGGATATATTGCAGCACAGGTGAATGCTTCGCGGAAGTCATCAATCTTGTTTGGAGTGATACAAAAGGCAGACTCCTCAAGACGCCCTCCTACCAACACAAGCAACTAGTGCGCTCGATATATTTACTAATTATTCTTATATAAAATGTTTAAATTTTTTTTTGTATTAGTTCAGTAAATAATTACAAAAATGTCTAATCTTAACGAACGTCATATTGAAAATCTGGCCGTGAAGTAACATACTTACCTTGGTCAGCCGGACGTACTGATGAATAGTGGTGTAAGAAAATTGGTGGCTCAAGCATTCCAACTTTATTGCGAAAATAGGTATAAATATTTGCATATGAGTTGCACCACTATTTTTTTTTACTAATTTTCGTAAAATAAAAGAAAACATGTTGTAATAGGGTTCACTAGTTTTCGTCCAGCTTTTGTGCAAAATATTCAGATAAAGCTCATAGAACTTGCGATTTTAATGGACAAAACATAAATATTGATTAAAATACAAAGTACGAGCAGCCCAGGTATTGTCGTAATTATCATAATACTTGAACTTAACCCCAATACCCAAATACTGCACTCAAATGTATCTAGTCATAAAATACATAAAATATAAAGATAATCTTGTCTCTGGCCTTAGGAAAAAATGCCCGCGTAAAAAGGCACGCGTTATAACTAATATGAAAGCATTAGGCATTAATGCGAAAGGATTAGCATGGGGAGAAAGAGGCGTCTATGACCACGAAAAACGGCGCATAAATTCTGTACAAAAAACGGCTCTTAGATTCCCATTGGCTGCGACGCGTCATAGTTCCAAGGAACGCGACTCCACAGAGAAGCCCTTTTCCTGGCGCTGCTTCCCGCGCGCCAATAAAAGGGAGAGAGTGGCACGCGCGCAGCAGCTTCTCCGCGCTCAGCCATATCGCGGCGCCCGGCCGGCCCTCCCGAGGACAGCGGGGCGCACTGCTTGTAGGAATGCGATGCGTGTACGAATGCTTTCGCATTCCTTCACGTAAGCTGTGTTAAGTGTCCTGCAATTTTTTTAATTAACACAAAAGTATGGTGAGGACTATCACTATGAATATTATGAAAGATGAACGTTGCTTTCTTTCTTTAATTGCGGCTTGATATTCCATAACTTTGTACTTTACCACAAGTTTTGAGTGCCATATAAATTTCAATTTTTGTAGATAAAATAATGATTTACTTATAATTTGAAAGAACGTTTTAACAAGAACATATAAGATAAAGTTTAATGTTTTAGCTCTTCACTATCTTTAGATAACTGCTGACAAATTTGGTAAAAACATGCAGTTTGACGCGAGATACCTAACCTCCACATGCTGCAAATATTTACATGACTAGTGTCAATAAGCTTTCGTAAGTACAAAACAGCTCGAAATATCGTAGATATGCATTTTGTGGAATAGGCTGTAACAAAAAGAAGACAAAAATAATACTTCATAAACCAAACATCCTGTTCGGCGCACTCAAATATTTTTTCGCTGCAATTTTTTTTTTTTTACAAAATCTTTTCACGATTACGTTGTTTACAGATGATGAACAATAAGATATAAGAGCAAAAAACAAAAATAGGTCCGGACTAACGTACATGATCTTATCTGAATAGAGCCAATTTACTCCCGTTTCTTGACGTCTCATAGGTACCACCCCAAATGAATGAAATGACAGGGAGATGAAAGCACAACTAACCGTCTTAATATCACTGAAAATTCAAGACGCAATTTATCGTTAAAAGAGTGATGGCACAGGCGACTTGGTCTAGATTAAAATTTTTTTAAACCACCTAGTTATCGGTGGAGAACTGGAATGACCGAAAATAGAATAGAAAAAAACACAATGGCAGGAACGTTTACATGAAATCTTTGAATACTTCGTTCTTTACCCAGTCTCACGGGGTTTAATTGGTCATTAAACGTTCAGTGCGCGAATACATGCTCAAAAGACTGAACGTCAACACTAGTTTACTAATGTCTGCCCCCTCAGCTCTTGCAGACGTTTTCCCACAAAAAGAGCAAACGACTATAAAACAAGATTAAAAAAAAAAGAATAAGGACTCTGGGATTAACATTCGTTTCCTAATACGCCCGTTTTAATCCAGTCCACAAATTACACTTACACAGGTTGCCTTTTTAAGGAGGTTTTAACTTTTAGAGCACAGCTTTTAGGCGCCCGTTTCCGGGTTGAGTGGCGTTGGCGTCAGCGTCGGCGCCGGCGTCGGCGTCGGCGTCGGCGTCGGCGTCGGCGTCGGCGTCGGCGTCGGCGTCGGCGTCGGCGTAACCACGCGTTGCATTATGGGATGTTTCCCGCCGCTAAATTTAGCGAAGAAATTTTCTTGCTACTATTAGTGGAAAATTTTTTTCCGCTAAATTTAGCTGGAAAATGTTTCCGCTAAATTTACCGGGAAACTTATCGTGAAACTTGGCATCACGTGGCCTCAACGCCAATTCAGTTTCTCCGCTAAATTTAGCGGGCAAAATGACGCCACCACTCATGCCACGTCACCCACGAAAAAATTCAGTGGCAGGAGGAGAGGAGGAGGAGAGAAGGAGGAGGAGGGGAAGATGAGGAGGAGAAGGAAAGCAGGGGAGAGGAGGAGGAGGAGAGGGGTAGAGGGAGGAGGAGGAGAGGAGGGTAGAGGGAGGAAGAGGGGAGGGTACGGAAGATGAGAAGGGGCCCCTATCCTCCCCTTCGTACCCTCCTCTCGTCCTCCTCAAGAGTTGCACTCTAGTTTCGCTATACAGATAGTCCTAAACGCCTTTTATATATTTTTAATATTGGCTTTCGACAATCTTGCCCATTCAGCAAACGGCCTTTCTCTGAGTTGGCCTTCATTTAATCAACATTTTGACGAGGTATACAACGTCCACCAATAGACGTTCGGTAACTCTCAGGGTTCACATTCACCCCAGAGGTCAATTGGTACGTATTTGTAGGCTTAACATGTGACTCACTTCAAAGTGAGTGTCAAACCTCCAACAGGCGTGCGTTTTGCTGCCGTGGAGAACATTGCTTTCGCAGCGATCAAGATACGTCTTCCGGTTTATTTGAGTATTTGGTATTCGAAACAAAGAGAACGATTTGCCAACTCTACTGTGTCGCGATCTGTTTCTTGTGTTCAATAAAATATACTATGCGGTTTTTTTTTTCGGATGTGGGAGAGTAAGAGGGGATGTTTTGAGCAAACACAGTTAGCACTGCGCTTTGAAACAGGTACCGAGCCTCTGCTCAAAATGAGCTATGTAAAAACGTGCGAACGCTTATAAGGCTCCTTTCAAATCAAATGCCATGGAAACAACAGTCACGCAGACCCTTACGTTAAAGTGGATAATAGGTGCCGGAATGTGATAGCGCACCAAACGGCGGGGCAAGTAGAATGAGAGCTACCACTGAATAATTAATATTCTGGCTTCAGGTCTTAGGCATGGCCCGTTTTAACTGAGGAAACTACCATACAACTGTAAATTCGCATATGAAGTAATAAAGGATTCAAATAAAATACATTCACCTTTGCAGCATGGAATGTTCATTCTGATAAGTGAATTAAAAGAAACCAGGTTTGACGTTGCAATTACCATTTTTTTATTCGTAAATTATAGCGTGTTCATTTCCTTCTCTAGACGCATGTACTTAGCCAGACCATGTAACATCGCCAACAAACTTGGTGCCTTTGATAGAAGTTCTGAAAATGTGCCCTTTTTCATGCAAATAATGATTCAACAACGTGCTTTGGCCTGAATGTAAAAAAATAATATATTTTGAAGAACAGCAATATTCACATCAATGCACAGGAACTGCATTTTTGTAATGGCAGGGGTGTGAACAAATATTTTATAATTCAATCGTTTTTCGATCACTTCTAGCACTACCTTGGACTTTACAAAAGACGAGAATACCTGGACCGGCCTAATTGGGATGTTAGCGGTTCATATCTACCGATCTGGTATGGATCAAATGGTCGTTCAAAGATACCTGGCATCCAGGACGCTCGAAGAGGCAAAAAGGTAATATATAGGGTGACTCACACACCAAGCCTGATATAAAATGGGACGTTACAATCGGCGCCTGCACGTAGTAATCTAAACTTTTCGTCAAAGGTGTATTTAACTGGTCGGTTTTATCTAGTGAACTTACAAAGTCCAGCTTCCTTTCTGTAAAACAATAGGGACAAAAGACTTGCCAGGGTCAACGGCGGATGGTGACACAGACGACCATGTCAAGTGGCAGTGCGCGATTGGCGCGCGCATTGATAGATGACGCTACCTTCTTATCAAGACTGCTCGCGACGACAGTGTTTTATTAAAACGTACATAATAGTTTTGTAATGTACCCTTGGTCTAAAAGTAAACGCGTAAAATGAATGGTAAACTTGAAGTAATGAAAATTTAAAAAAAAAAGAACCTTTTGAATGACGACATTGCCAACGGCGCTCTTGCTGCAGAAGGACTTCGTCTGCGTTTCTTCAGCTTTCTTTGGCTGGTCGGTCACACCTCCCGACGCTGCTCCCGACGCCAACTATCAAAATCTGCGCGAAGCGCGCCCTGCCACTCGACTCGGTCATCTGCGTCTCAGTTTGGCACTGACCCTGGCAAGTTGTGTGGCGCTATGTTTTTAGAGAAAGGGCGCTACTCTAGAACGCGAAACGCCGGCGGCCGGCGTTTGGCTCTCGCCTTCTATCGCATTCGATGAGTGCAGTGAAGACGAAGGCAGTTAGCTTGCGGTCTACCCACTAATCATTCTAACCAGCGCTCGGCGTTCTGACGTCTTCGCGCGCTCTCAAATCCTCCTATCCCTCAGTTTCTCGTCCCGTGGCTTATTTATATTGCTCCTATAAGTTAACGCGTAAAACTCTAGCCTTGAAAATAAAACAACACAATGACTCCCATTGGTATATGTTGCATTGAGCAATCTATAAGAACACTAACACTCGCAGTTTTCAAATATCACCGAACAATAAGGACAAAAAATACACGCAACAGTGTTTCCAAGCTCTCAAATTTACGAAGAAATGTTGGGGTGTGCCCAAACTCCCAGCGAAATATTTAATAAGCTGCCACACGCCAGACTACCAAACTCAACATTTTTATCGCACATTGACAAATGGGGGAATAAAGCAACAGTACAGCGATACATCGGAAAACCCTTCCTGCACAGTACAGCGAACAGATATACTTTTCACACAGATAGCGGCAGCTTTTGAAAGCTGTTGCTGATAGCATCTGATTTCGAAATCCTCCTTTTCGCTGTATAATAGAGAGTTTTAGTATTGCGTATAGGAGCTAACGCGAGCGCTGTGCGATTGCTCTAGTGTCGAGTGCTCCACGCTTCGAATGGGCATCGTCGTCACGCGCCAATCCAAGACCGCAGTTAGGGCTCCGAGGTTGCGGAGTATGCAACGCGCAAAGCTAACCAAAGCGTATAATACTTACGTTCGCTCGTAAACGCAACACTAAAACTTACTTATCCGGGACCTCGAACGCCACTAACGCATGCTTCAATTCCCCTTTGCAATTGACCGCACTGAGCTAAAGCAATTTTGAAGAGTTACACGCACAAAACTACATATAGGCTCCAAAAAAATGTTGCGCTCGAAGAGAAAGAGCACGTTTTTGGTCTGTACTTTATAAAGCTTTATTTATCAGTTTACTGCGTTTTTTAACCAACACACGTTCCGTCTGGATGTAACACCAGTCATTGTAAAACTTATTAAATCATGCAAGCTTTATTAAATTTGATTTCTCTGTTAAGTAGTCAAGTTTTCTTACTAATAAAAGTAAGATGAAATGGTCATAAAACACGTTAACGATGCTGAAACAATGTGATTGTTTTACATTGATTGCCATGTTCTTAATTGAAAGTAAACATTCGAGAGAAAACTCTCTGGTTGGGAAACACGTTAAAGTACGGCAACCAACCAAGTCTTAAACATGTAGGAGCCTTACGTTCGAACCTACATGGTTCTTCGTCAGGGGCGACTGTGGCCATTGAGGAGCGGCGTTTTCGGACTTCTTCTTTCAGGCTTGTGGCGCATTTCTCGATCTTCTTCTTTCACGCATATGGCGAAGCCCGTTTACATACACTGTTGGAAAAGCGCCAAGGCACCTATTTATGTTTCCTGGCGTCGTTCAAACGTTCCAAAACTCGCTGAAAGGCCTATGTCGGTTGTTAGTCTCTGCGTCGATAATGCTGGTGTTGTCGAAATTAATCCGGTGGTGTTTGAATTCGCAGTGCTCAGCGAGTGCGCTGCGCTCGTGGTCGAGCTTGCGAACGTCGTTTTTGTGTTGGCCTATTGTTTCATTAAAGTTCTTTGTCTCGCCAATGTAAGTGGCTGGATTCCTTTTGCAGGTTACAAGATCTCTTGTCCAGATTATCCAGCCGCTTACATCGGGGAGACAAAGAACTTTAATGAAAGAATACACCAACACAAAAACGACGTTCGCGAGCTCAGCCACGAGCGCAGCGCAGTCGCTGATCACTGCGAAGTCAAAGACCACCGGATTGATTTCGACAACACGAGCATTATCGACGCAGATGACTAACAACCGACATAGGCTTTTCATTGAGTCCTGTCACATTCAAACGACGCCCGGAAACATAAATAGGTGCCTTGACGCTTTACCAGCAGTGTATGTAAACTGGCTTCGCCATATCCGTGAAGTAAGAAAACCGAGAAATGCGCTACTTTCCTGAAAGAAGAAGACCGAAAACGCCGCTCCTCAATGGCCACAGTCGCCCCTGACAAAGAACCAAGTAGGTTCGAAACGTAGGGCTCCTATATGTTTAGGACTTGATTGGTCGCCGTACTTTAGTTAATATTCTTAATTGTGTTTGTGGGATAGTTACTATGCACCAGGACGCGTTTTGGTACTACACGGGACCTGATGGCCTTCATAGATCGTTGACAATCATAGTGGAGTACAGCAATTGGTTAATGTTGTACCTCGCACAGCCATTTTACGCGTAAGTTGTTTTAATATTTCGAGTAAGACTTGTCTTTTATAGATCGTTCCAATACATTGGTGCAGCCTGTCTTATTTACTTAATGGGAAACTCATTTATTATCGATTTATGAAATACCAAAATCATTACACCAATGTACTTAAGGAAAACGTGAATTATCTCCGGTTGCAATCAGTGATGTGAAACATCCCTTCCACCACTGCAGCATATTGCAACGTGCATAAAACAAGCTTCCGCCGGCTGCATCGCCATTTGAAGAAGAAATGACCCCAGAGTATTAAAGACGAACCCAAGGCAGGAGTGACACAGGAAGAATAAGAAAAAGAAAAACATACAACACATTGTTTTTCCTTAGACTGTAATCCCTTAGACTGTTTTTCCTTAGACTATGGAAATCTGCATCGATAAATGCAGATTTTTATAGTAAAGATTTCTCCCTTTAAGAGGCTATCTTGATAGGTGCTGCCTGATTGGTTTACGCAGAACTGCGGGAGCGGGAATGGTACTCCTATCATTATTCACTGCAACTCAGACAGCCGTGGGATTATTGCTCATCTACTGGTTCAGGGACTGTGACCCTCAGTTATCAGGAGGCATAAAGCAGCTTGAACAGGTGAGTAATTGTTTTGTATCTACTTATTCAGCACTAGATATACATTGAATGCGAGAGTTTTTTTTTTTTTTTCACGTGTTTCCTTCTCAGAGTGTACAATTAGTTTCTGGGTAATATTTTTGGTATTTCTGTAATACAAATATATGAGCGTCATATTATTGCAAGCAACATCTAGCTATATATGAACGCCGAGGCTAAATGTTTCTTAGATATATAAAATGCGAATCTTGAGGCGTGGAGATTGCAGCGATTTCACAATGGTAATTTGCACAGCAGCCATTGGAACAGCAAAGCAGGCACTTAGTTTAAAAAAAAAAAGCATATATTTTATAGACAATTTACGGCATGCACAACAAATATTGAAAATTCTAATTATGTTCCCATAAAAACAAATTACTAAACACATAAAAAACATGTTTTAAAGACATATTCACAAATAATTTACCAACCAACAACTTTATACAAAACGTCGTACAATATATCAAAATATCCGTCTTGACATGCAGCGTACGAATATCTAAATATATTTGCTTTGGCATCATTGTAGTTTTGTTATTAATTCATAAACATAAGTATTTAATCTTAAAGTAGCACATATGTACGTCAATATTTGTAGAACTCTATATTTTATTTATTTTAAGCTCTTCCTTAACTCGTTGCAATAACTCGAACTTACTTGTGGTGGCAAAATATTGAGTAGCATATGACCTCCAACTGAGCAAAAGCGAAAACAGTCCTTCACTCAAATTCAGCAAGCTTGTATTTGTTATAAAGGCTTTGCCGCATGACGTCGGCTTCATAGATATATTCTCTAGAACCGAAAAAGTGTGTACAACGGTGCTTCTCTATTTTAGAGCGTAGAAAATCGTCATAACTAAAAACCTTGAGATTATGAAGGATAAAAAAATAAAGAAAACAGGCAACCCAAGAGAAAATCTCAAGAACAGCTGAGTTTATTTGACTACACCAAAACAAGAAAAGAACAAGAAAGCAGAACATGATGTCGCGAAGATTTTACAAGACGTAGCTTGACAGACTGAATTCCTACAACACTATAGACATGCTTCCGACAACGAGCATCCGCTGCCAAGCACCCGCAAAGATAACCTTCGGCAAAGAGAGAACCAACCAGCTTTTTAATCTGGGTGTTTGATTATAATGTTTCCTAACAAGCTCTTTTCATGCGCTCACTTCTCAGAAAGTCATACCGCTCCCAAGCTTTGTTCTATCATTCTGTTTCCCCCCGTTGCCTCCTAAGCTCCCCCCCCCCCCTCGTCTTTCCTTAGGAAGTTCGGTTGACGCGACTGCTGCCAGCAATTGCTAACAGTATGAATGGAAGATTGCCTTGAAGCACAAGCGCGCAGAGAAGGAAGGTCAGTCACTGCGTAAACCAAGCTAGGGAAGCACTATCTGAGGGGTCTTAGTGTTGAACAATGTAAGGTGAAAAACAAACAACATTGGCCTGCCATTTCTATCGACGTGTAACGTAACGTTCAAGGGATACAAATGGAAGTTGGTAACAACAAGGACGTTTTCTCGCTGCTTTGGTTTCACCATGCTAACCAAACATTATTAGCCTGGAGAGAGGCATTCAGAAACTCTCACATTAGCATTTCTGGAGAATATGTCAGAGAAGATTTCTCTCGCTTTTTTTACGTAGTGACTGACCTTCCTTGTGCGTGCGCTTGAATTTCAAGGCGATCTTCTATTCACACTGTTTGCAACTCTCGGCAGCAGTGGCGTCCGCCAAACATCTTTAGGAAATACGACGGGGGGGGGGGGGAGGGAACCTTGGGAGGCAACACAAAACCAGAAAGATAAAACAAACTTTGAGACAGTATCACTTTCAGGGAAGTGAACGCATGCATACGATCTGGTTACCAAACGTAATCGAGCACCCTAAAGTTAGAAAGTTGGTCGGTTCTCTCGTGACGGAGGTTATATTTGCGGGTGCTTGGCTGCGGATGCTGGTTGTCGGAAGTGTGGCTAGTGTAGAAATTTAGCCTGTCAAGTTTCGTCTGGTCACATCTTCGCGACATCATGTTCTGTTTTCATAATGTTTTTTTTTTTTTTTTGTGGTCGAATACACCCGGATGTTCTAGATATGTTCTGCTGTGTTGCCTGTTTCAGAGCGCAGCTCTTAGGCGCCCGTTTCCGGGTTAAGCGGCGCGGCGTCGGCGTAACCGCGCGCGTTGCAAGTTGCGACGTCAAGGTTTCCCCGCTAAATTTAGCGGTAAAACTGAATTGGTGTTGAGATCACGCGACATCGATTTCCCCGCTAAATTTAGCGGGAAAATTTAACCCGGTAAATTTAGCAAAAATTTCCCGCTAAGTGGGAGGCTAGGATGAGAGAAGGAGAGGAGGATACGGAAGGGGGGGGGGAGAGTCATACCCCCCTCCGTGCCCTCCCCTCCTCCTCCTCAAGAGCTGCGCTCTAATTTCGCATTACAGAGGATTGTAAAAGTCTTTATTTTTTTTATTCTTCCTAGCCACAAGGTGTGAAGTTATGACGTCTTTCTACGCGCTACAATAGAGAAGCACTATTGTAGACACTTTGCCGGTTCTAGACAATATATTTTTTATCTGACGTCCTGCGGCAAAGCCCTATAAGGAAGACAAGCTTGCTGAATTTGAGTGAAGGTTTGTTGTCGCTTTTCTTAATTGGAGGTCACATACTACTCAATATTCAGCCATCACACATTAGATCGAGTTACTGAAAGAAGCTTTAAAACAAATAAAATAGGAAGTTCTTTTAATATTGAAGTGCAATTGTGCTACTTTAAGAGAAATGACTTACGCTCCTCAATTAATAAGAAAACTTCACTAATGGCTGGGAAAATATTTTGTATATATTCGTAAACTGCATTTCAAGACGCAATTTTTTCCAGGTGTTTTGTGTAAAGTTTGTTGGCAAATAATTTATGAATACGTATCTAAAATTTGTTTGTTTTTTACGTGTTAGTAATTTGTTTTCAATAGAAATACATAATTGAACATTTCAATATTTGATGTGCATGTTGTAAATTTCGTATAAAACAAATGAAACGAACTTTAACTACGGGCTTCTATTGGTGTGTCTTGGCGGCAGTGAAAATTACCATAGTAGAAACTCGGTGATGTGCGCGCCTCAGGCTTCTCAATTTTATATATCTGGAAGACATTTAGCCACGGCGTTTTCATATAGAGTCAAGACCGGGTATAACAATGTCAGCTATAACGAAATAGCGGCTACGGCGAAGCGATCACGTTTTCCCTTTCCCGTTTGCACATTTTCAGTACATTTGTGTCTGTTTTTGGCGAATGAAATGGAATGGCTGCCGTGGATATAGCAAAAAAATTGTGATAATTAAAAAAAACTGGAAAATCAGTAAGTTTCGGGCTGTCGCACTTTGCTGCCGCAGCCAAGAAGCCACCCAGGACAGGTTGCAGAAGAGGCTGGAAAGGCCGCCGACGGCTGTCTCTGCGACGTCGTCTGCTCCCCGCTACTTATCTAGGAAGCGGCTTTACCGCATTGCACGCGGAGAAGGCGTCCTGGCAGGCCGATAGGGACGTTCGGGGCGCTAGCGACAACGTTCCGGCGGAGATGACGGAGAGAACCTAGATTTAAGAGAGGAAGCAGTAAGTGCCCCTGTATTTGATTGTCGCGTAGCCAGTGTGGCGAGGAAACTGGGCGGAGAGGCGGACACGTTTGCAGAAGGCCTTTGAGTTTTGACTCCTTTCTTGCTGCAGCTCGTTTTGTAAACGCTTCCCACAAACGACTTGACCCCGATCGAGCAGTCGCCCCATCTCTGAACTCTAGGCTCTCTATGCCGACGACAGACAAGCTTGAGCTCGAACTCGGTGCCCTGCGCGCTTTTTCGTTTGCTTGATCCGTGTCGGCGTCTGGTCGGTGAGGTCGCTCTAGTAAGGAAGTCTACTTCCCTCAAGCACCGATTCGGCGAATCATCGCCACTCAACGATGGAGAGTCCCGGCGCCGCCGGCACCTCGACGGGGAAGACGAAGGCAATCTCCATGAATCAAAAGTGTGCCATCCTCGACGGGGTGCGCATAAATGTAAAGAATGCCGTCCACCACCGGCGTCCTCCGCGGGGCCGTCGCAGCTGTCGACACTCTCCGAACGCATCACGATCTTTTTTTTTTCGATCGGAGCTTCTCCCAGTTGGCGAGAAGCGGCTCCAATCTAGCAGAGAACCCGCGCAGGGAACCCTTGAACGCTGTCTGCAGGCTCGAGAAACATGTGGCCGTGACAACCCGTGTTATCTTTTTTTTTTTTCATATAATTTGTATCATTTCAGATATAACGAAGAAGCGGATATAGCGAAGCGATTTCCAATTCCCGTTGACTCTGTTATAACCGGTCTCGACAGTAGCTTAACGTTCCTCCCAAAAATATAACTTTGAAATATATTTATTGCAGAAATAGAAAAAATATGACCCGGACAGTTATTGTACGATCTGACGTGGAAGCATCCTGTATTGTCGCGTGCATAAGTTGAGGGTTTTAAAGGCCTGAGATGCTTTTCTAGGCAAGCCCCGCCCCGCCCCCCCCCCCCCCCCCCGGGCTCGCCCAATTCCAAAAATTTGTCCATCCGTAGACTTCCCGCGAAATTTAGCGGAGGAATTTACGTCACGTCACCTGAACACCAATTTAGTTTCCCCGCTAAACTTATCAAGAAAAATTTATGTCACGTGACCTGACGTCAGGATACTTGGAGACCAATTTAGTCTCCCCGCTAAATTTTGCGGGACATTTGACGTCATGTGCTATATACACAAATTCTGCTTCCCCGCTCAATTTTTAGGGAAAATTTATGTAACGCAAACTGACCTCATGAGACATGTACACCAATTAAGCTTCGAGTTGAATTTATTTAAAAATCTGACGTCACGTGGTTTTTGTACAAATTTGTTTTACAAATATAGAAGGAAAATGGATAAACAATATAGCTATTTCTTCAGTCCCAGAAATGACTGTTAGCTCTCGCCTAAAGAACTTTGACCGACCGGTCTTTAAGTACAGAACTCCGTGCATGATAAGACCTATGGAGATAAAGAGTGCATTCAAATAAAGCCAAAAATTGACTATGGGTATATTGGCACAGCAAGACTTGTATCTGTTTTATGTACGAGGTGTGATCAAAACGTTGAGGAACTCATATTGTAGCGCAAAAATAGAGGGCCTCACAGTGATGCGCGCGGAGCAGGCGAAGGGAGGTAACTACGAGTCTCATTAGAGCAAAAAAGGGCGTCGCTCTGTGAACATTTTGAGTGACCACATTGCACGGGCACAATGACGACTTCACATAAATGTAAACCAGAGTGAGAGAGAACACAAATTCTGCGTCAAACCCGGCAAATATATAAAAGAAACCTTTTAAATGATTCAGCAGGCTTGTGGTAAAATACAGTTAATTTTGCTTTGTATTTTAAGTAGCACTCGCGCTTCAGGAACGGCAGAGGCATCGCTGGAAGACGAAGATCGGTTGGGCGACCTTATCCGTCCTTTTCATGACTTCAGTGATGTTCTGGCATTCTTGAGGCGCAAGTGCCAATTAAAACATCTCGCATACCTCACTGCTTTTGACATATGCCTCCTAAATCATTTCAAAGGTGTCTGTTTTGGATTTGCCGAGTTTGACATAAAATATATGTTCGCTCTCGTGTTGGTTTGCAGTATATATAGAGAGATCGCCAGTATACTCGCGCCTGTGTTCAAACAAACTCGTGTAGCGCAGCTTTGAATGTTCATAGAGCAATACCTTTTGGCATAATGACGCAGGCAAATCCCTGCCTTCGACAGCTGCGCGCACATCACTGTGCTGTTTTGTCTTTTTACGCCTCAAAATCAGCCCCGGACGTTTTTGACCACGCCTCGTATAAATAGGAACATTAACTGCGCAAGTTTGCCATCAAGGCATATCTCTCGCCTGATTATCTGGCGATAATATTGAAACTGGCTCCTGCCTCCGCATATATCGTAATCACAATAGACATACGCGATCTTAATAACGCAGTTTCGCCGCACCAACCGTACATATACAGGGTGTTTCACGAAAGGTGGACAAATTCGATATTGCGAAAACTACGCGTCGCAAGGGAAAAAAGGCTTGTGTAGTTTTGGTTCTGGGCCAGGAGCCTATTTAAGAAAATTATCAAAGTCCGGGATAATTTGATCGTTAATTATTTTTGCGTAATTAACTTTTAATATTGTGTTTAAGGGCATGGTTTCAATTAGGAAATTTCTGAACATCATCCGAAAAACACTAGATAAACAAACTGCAGAACTATAGAAGGCACGCGAAGAATTTTACGGATTTTTGAAAAACCGCAGAAAATCGACGGGTTTTTAAATTTCAGTTTGCAATCGGAGCGCGTCTCGGCCCGACGGCACCGCGCCCTGTGGAGAAATAGTGCAACCAGCCTCTGCTGCGTTGCGCGAGGAAAGCGTAGCAGATGTTGGTTGCACTATTTTTCCACGGGGCGCGGTGCCGTCGGGGCCGAGATGCGCTCCGATTGCAAACAGAAACGTAAAACCCGTCGAATTTGTGCGGTTTTTCAGAAAGCCGTAAAATGATGCGCGTGCCTTCTATCGTTCTGCAATCTGTTGATTTAGTGCTTTCCGATGATGCTGAGCAATTTTCTAATTGAAACCATGCCCTAAAACACAATATTAAAAAAGTTAATTACGCAAAATAATCAAGAATCTAATCATCCCGGAGTTTAATCATTTTCCTAAATAATCTCCTGGCCCAGGACCAAAACGACACCATCCTTTTTTTGTTGCGACGCGTAGTTTTCGCAATATCGAATTTGTCCACTTTTCGTGAAACACCCTGTATATAAGCGCCACTTATACACATGTGGGACTTATCTATCATCTCTTCAGAATGACAGCCGTTTATAGGGGGGAGAGGAGGGGTGCGATTTCTGCACCGGTGACGCTTATAGACCGCTAAAGACATGAAACATTACCGTTCTCAAATTGTCACCCATGCTGCTGACATTGCAAGAGATAAATGCGTACTTTTATTATATTACCTCATTTCTCAGATTATTTTTAAAGAAAGAAGTTGATGTGTTCTTTTGTTCAATATTTATGTTTTATTCTTTCTAGTATTTAACATTTTTCACCTACGCGCTCAAAAAAAGTAAATGAGATTTATATGCCAAAAATGATCCGCCTGACCTCTTTGTTAGAAAAATTAATGATATAAATCGTTGATGACTTTATAAATGAACAAAACTGGAGATTTTATCTAATAAACACACGAATACCTGCGATAATAATTTGAAAGTGATTCGTAAAATATAAAACATTCCATTGATTTATTTATTTTTTCTAAACTGGATGCAGCTGCTTCCATTCTACGTGAAGAAGCACCTGGCACAATTTCGAGGATTTTCTGGACTCTTTCTTGCTGGAGTTGTTTCGGCGGCAACCAGGTTTGACGTTCTGCATTAGAGTAGTTTTTTTGTTTTATAGACTAAAAGTGTAATGAATAGGAACACAAATAATGCTCTGCATGACAGATAACTGTATGACAATCGTTCAGATGCACCGGGTTTGGGTGGTATATAATGCATTTAGTAAAAGGAAGAGGTATTTTTATCCAACGCTCATTCCGACGCTAGTGGAGAAGAGACGGTCAATATTAATTCCATCTGTTGTCTTCCTATATTTCTATGAGCACAATGCCCGATACTTGCACGCTGCACAGTGATATATTGCAGCCTTGGACTAAAGTTTTGATTAATATTAAGTTTTAAAATTTTAGACAAGGGTAATTTCTAAGTATATTTTCGTCGCTACAAGTAACGCGTTATTGACGAGCCAACATGCGTTGTAAAACTATTATGTTCATTAAATTGTATAGAACAGTGGAAAAAGAAAGCCATAATATTTATAATATTTTGTAAATACCCCGATATATGTTAAGGAAATGCTCTTAAAATATTTCAGTTATACAGGGTAAGATCGAGAAAAGAAAACCCGGTGTTTCGGCCTGCATAAATAAACCACCCAACGCAAAGTTGAATATCTGCAAAGACCTTGCCCTAGTGGTGGTAATAAAATGCGAACATTTTAGCAAATGATATCAAATGCATCAATAGATGCCAGGAAAAAAAAAAGAAAAAAACCCTATGAGCCGATGTGTACATCAGCCTAACTTTCACCATACTGATAACTGCGATTGTGACGCATGTCACAATTATTTAGGTGAAAAAAAAACAACTTAACTGCCAGTTTGAAAGACAATGTTGTTTTTATTATTGCTAAAAACAATTATTTTTAGCAACATAATTACTACACGCTCCAAACTCTCGAATTTGAATTTCGTGATTACCAGGTGGAGATTGGCTCATAGAACGTTTCTTGTTTTTCTTTTTGTGTTTTCTTGATTCAGGTAATGTCTTAAGAGCGATTCTCACAGTTGCGTTGAGTCCGACCCAGTGCGAGGGTTGTTATGGTAACAGCTGCGTCGGCCCAACGAAACTGGTTTGTACACCGTCTGGTCAAACCCGACGCAACTGTTTCCATAGCAACCCTCGCACTAGGTCGTACTCAGGGCAAATGTTTGAATAGCCCTTTATGCTCAAGCTTTCGCTTTTTTTTCTAGCCCCACTAGCGCCACATTCTCACGGAGTTCCAGCTTTCTGCGATTCGTAATTTATATATTCTATATATAGATATGTATGTCACGTCACCAGACAATTAACAACCATGGCGTACGGATGATGACGTACACAACAAATGTATTACTCCTAACTATGGCCTCCTGCGAATAAAGCGGGACGTTAAAAACGAATTAAATATATGGTACCGTCTTTTTGCTTTTAAGGGACATCTCTTCGTTGCAGTTTTAACATGCAACGTGCGTAAGTAAATCATTGGAACGCAAGATAATGATAGTTGGAGGCCTATCCCGTATTCTAATATTATTAGTATGCTTTATTTTGGTGTGCTTACAAAAAACGACTGACTTTTCTTTGGTTATAGCCTCATCTGAGGTTCCGCCGCAATGCGGCAAAAAATAAATGCATAGTTGACGGGTTCAAATTTCAACGAATGTGTCAGGTTCTTTATGGTAACAAAGAAGAAAACCAAGAGATCCATCTGATTTTCGATATCAAAGAAATAATTTTGCGACTAATTGTCCATTTTATTTCCCAATCCACATAAAGAAAAAAAGGAAACTTATTAGCAAAAATGATGTTGCTTGGGGCGAAGCTCTGGTGGTCCTTGTCTGCGTAGACGCCAAGCCGCTGCATGCCGAGCCTTTTCATTCATGTCAGTAGAAGAATGTGTGGTTTTCTTCTTTTTCTTTTTTTAAGCTGACAGGTGGGATGGCATCTCAGAACCCCCTACTCTTTTTTTTCTTATTTTCTTTGAGCCTTTTCATTCATGTCAGTAGGAGAATGTGTGGTTTTCTTCTTTTTCTTTTTTTTTCTTCTTTTTCTTTTTTCATAATTTTTTTCATCTTTTTTTTTTCAATTTTTTTTTGCCCTACACGAGCACGTGAGCATGTGCTCATGTGCTCGTGAGCACGTGATCTCACGAGCAGAAGCACGAGCACCCGACGCCGGCCTACGGCGGACGGCGGACGGCGGACGGACATGGCTAGCCCCTAAGGAGCTTCGCCCCAAAAAGTAAAAGAAAAGAGCGTATATCCAAAGTTCGAATGCCCAGGTTGATACTGGTTTACGCCGGTGTTAGGCGCTTCCCAGGTTGCAGAAGCAGGTCTCGTTTGGTTCCAGCTGCCAGTGTAGCGATGGTGACCAGTGAACCAGTTGTGACGGCTTTGCCGGTGCGTTCTTGAGCCAGCCTTGCCGTTCAGTTTTGACGGTGGGGATAGGTCGGCAAACTTCTATGGACGATAGCTTCACTGGTGTATTCCGGAGCCAAGCTTTCCCGAATCTGTCCGCTCTCGGTCCCGAATGTCGTCCTCTTTCTCCTCTTCGTTTCCTTCCGTCGTTCTCACTAGTATCCACCGATTTTTTTTTCCTCTTTTTCGTTATTGTATACATCACATCATTACATCATGGTGGCGCATTGCCATATAACCATTCGAATAAGTTACATATATGCTCAATTCTCAGAAGCCCACAATTTTTCATCGGTCTTTTTTTATATAAATTCCCACAGTATTT
The DNA here is from genome assembly GCA_013358835.2 of Ixodes persulcatus. Classification (NCBI taxonomy): domain Eukaryota; kingdom Metazoa; phylum Arthropoda; class Arachnida; order Ixodida; family Ixodidae; genus Ixodes; species Ixodes persulcatus. The sequence goes on along the minus strand of JABSTQ010009074.1, from coordinate 1,117,869 downwards.
TATTCACCCAGCTGGAACCTGTGTTGATTGCATTTATGTGGTCGAGTAAGATTGCGAATGCAATGTAGTGTTATTGCTTTAACGCCTTGAGGTATTTCATTCACAGCACGATATCATCCGTCATAAATTCTCAAGCTGCTGTTCTCTACACTGACGTTGTATCAGAGTATTTTACGATGACCGAACTTCAAGCCACAAGAGTGACAAGATTCCTGGGTATGAAATGTTTCTGCTCATCAATACGAGGTTTCCACGTGACGTCAGGCCACCCTTCTTTCTGTTGGCAAGATTAGTCTCGTTAACGCAGCCTAGCAGGGCCGGGCAGTGCCGCGATATTATTTTAAGAATAGTTTTGAGTATCTGTCTTTCTTCATCAAGATATTTTGAAACAATCTATTTGTATTTATCTAGAAAAATACTTTTAGGGTGCTTTGCTTTTATTGCGATACTCTGCCAGGTTTAGGTATCTCGTGACTCTTGTTGTCGGAAATTAACTGTGATTTCTTACGACAAATTGAAAAAAATCCTTTTGGTGCTGGATGTCCAAGATTTTGTAATGTAAACCCGGCGCATAACCCCATTTGCAGGGAGGAAGCCTGGTTTCCTAAACGTTTATAATCACAAAACGAAAACAAAATGCTTGACAAAAACGGTTACTTGTAAGCATATTAGGATAAGCTTTTCCCGGAAAGCAATCTACTTTTTCCGCTTTAGCAGAGCGAACATCCCATGGTGTTCAGAACGTAAGTGGACGTTCTGAACAGCGGGCGTTGGGTGCTAATCTTCCTGCACACAGCCTGTTCATGTCCCGTACTGACTAGGCCTGACTTTGCTGTGAAATTACTTTGAGCTGGGGGACCCAAAAGCATCTAAGACTAGAGTTTAAGACGCACCATCACGGCAAACAAGGAATATTTTCGGCCATACACATTCTGTCAAGCATGGAAAGCAGTCTTTGGTCTCCAATGGTTCACTGGGGGCAACCATTGCAATTTTTAGCGGAATTTTGGATTTTACTTGTGATTAACTGAATAGTTCGAGGTAAAGCGTGGTGCATGAGCGAACGTAAAGAGATGAATGTAAGCCTACCATTCGCCCTCACCCCGAACTGCACCCTCCACAACTACTAGTGTCCGCGAAAAAAAGTGTTCTCTATGTCTCTGTGTATGCATTCCGAAATATGTTTTTTGCCCATTTTTGAATAAGTATCGCTGAATTATAACCGGTTACATGAGAAAAATTGTATCTTAATAGTGTATTTTGTCTGTTAAAATACATGTATCTCAGTATTTACATTCCGGAATATTTTTGGAGTATTTCTGCGCAGCCCTGAGCGTAAGCTATACCCTCACGGGCCTTTTACGTCGTTATGTCTAAACAAGACGTTAAAATATTGCGTTCTTACGAACGCATTATTTTACCACGGAATATAGTATGTTCCCGAGAGGACTACATCAACTACGGTTTTCACACCAACACTTTCGTGTGAGATCCTATTAAGAGCGCTGCAATTTACCTTACCGCTCATGCTAAGCTGGCGAAACGCTATCAGCACTGTATGATTAGAACCATGGTAGAATATATCGCAATAAAAAATATTAGATAAATTTGATATTTTAGGTTTAAGTCAAACTATTTTTTTTTAAATCACTGTAGGTTGAAAATAGTTTTTTCTTAACGCAATTTTTTTTTTATAAACATTGCGAATAAATTGGACAATTCGTCTAATCACTAATAATAAAGCGGAAGAAATAATAAGTGTAAATTTTCGGTCGCTTAATTAACAACATATAATAAATGTAATTACGTTGTATAAAAAAAATACAGCTTGAGGTTTGCTTGCGAATTAAAAACTAATCTATTTACTTTCCATTTTGCATTCTCATTTGCTTTAATAGAAGAATACCTTTCTAGTTTTGATTTCTTTTTTTTTTGCGTTCTGATTTTGCTTTACGTAAGTGACGAAAGATGTGGAAGGAAAAAGAGAGCTCAACTCCACAATTTTCTAGAAGATTCTGCTTTTTGCTCCTGTTCAGCCTGATATAAATATTTATTTCTTAATAAATATTTTACATAAATGTGAACAAACGAACATAGAAACAAAACAACAAAAATTAAATAAATGACAAATAAAAAATATAGTTTCGATATTTTTGGCGGGAAAGATTTTTATTTAAATCATCATTTTAAAACTTGTCTGATCTAAACCACGATTTCATCGCGATTTATATAAACATGATTTCTATTCTCCAGCCTGCTTTAAACGAAGATATAACTGACAATGTGTACTTTAGTATTTATAGTATTAGTAAAAATAATGCTAATCTTAACAATCAATCATTCAATCAATCAATGATCAGTATAGTGCCCGAGAACAACGTTGATGTCTTGGTACTGGCACACTGGATGGAAATGAAAACGTAAAACACACACATACAAAATAGCAATATACTCTACAGTAAAGGCATATGATCATGCATGACATACACTGAGCTGAATGATAAAATGCAATTTCTAGGTCTTGTGTTCAGTGATGAGAAATCGCAGTAACGTTAAGACAAGTTTGAGAGGCACTCAAAGCGAATAATATACGAAGCAGTACCACAAGCACAAACCCAACAACGTCAGTGCTCTCCTAAATCAATCTCAAAGTGAGCCACAATCATTATTTACTCGCTGGACAGGTCTTCAATGCAAATAACAAAGGGACTTTAGCACGAGTTAAAAATATTGAATTTCTCAGAGCACGGCATGGTACACGTCGCGACACTGTTAGCGCGAACACGACATCGGCGCATTTTCGCATTTTACTTCTTAATGGTATTAGCGAGTATGAAAGATTATCGCTTACATTATAGGACTAAATGAGCTCTTTTCGTAGCAATAATAACTTGGATGACATCCCTTGGTTTCAAAGAGAAAAACTGGAAAAATCGGCTATCGCTTGTTCGCGCTAACAGTGTCGCGCTCTGTACAACACTCAGTCAGTCTAATAATTGGGCTTAAAAAACTAATATTTTTGGAAATATAAAATATTGAGTGATTTCGAGTAGACACACGTGAAATCATAACGCATATTTCAGACAAGAGGCTTGGTGAATTGTTCGAGCCATGCAAAGTTTTAAAAAAGAACAATAGGACCGCCTTCTACCGACGCAGGTGCAGGCTTAGCAAGTCAACACGTTCTAAGGTGGCGTCATAAGAAGAACAGTGAACATCCTTCATAATGTAGCAATGTTTAAAGATGGAAATGAAATTTTTCTGAACTCGTTCGATTTCCAATGAGTTAGTTTTAGAGATTCCGTTCCACACATCTGAGGTATATTCTAACTGGGGCATGCATAACGAGCGGTACAACGTGAGAAACGCACAAGGATGCTTGAAGTCCTTCGTTAAGCGAGAGGCAACACCCAGCGTGCACAGAGGCGAGTTAACGAGCCTAGTTACGTGACTAGAGAATCGCAGTCTAGGATCGAACATAACTCCTAGATCTTTCGTTGCAGATACCCGGGACAGGGGTTCACCATGAATACTATATGCGAAAAATATATTTTGTGTCTTCCGAGCAAATGCCATAACCTCGGTTTTAGCACGGTTTAAGAGAAGATTATTGGCTGAGCACCACCTAAAAAAAGGACATGCATCTTTCTGAAGCGTAGTGCAATCAGTATACAAGTAAAAAACACATACCGTGAAAAAAGCGGATTGGCTTTTGAATTCCTTCGTTATGGGAGTCGCGGCAACAAACGTGCGCATGCAAGGCCGATTGAACCATTCTGTTAACGTGAGTGCCAAATCTCAGAATTGAATCAAAAACAACTCCAAGGTCCCTCAGCTCCCTTACAGGTGACAGCAGTTCTCCATGATAACTATATGAAAAAATATATTGTGGGTCTTGCGAGAATATGTCATTACTTTTGTTTTAGAATCATTGAGATGGAGGTCATTGTCTAAACACCAATGACCGAAGAAATATGCTTCATCCTGAAGCGTGATGCAACCCTGTAAGGTCGATATTTTTGTAATGTTTTATATTATCAGCGTAGTGCAGAAATGAAGAATTCGATATAACTTGAGAGACATCATTTACGAAGAAATAACTCTCAGAGAAATAGCTTTTTAAAAATTGTATACCGAAAAGCATACTCCGTACGAGGAAAGCTTGTATAAGAGGATGTTGTGGTTGACTACGTCTAAAGCCTTACTCAGGTCGAAATAAAAACAAAAAAACGTCAAGCTGACCTCTATTACAAACTACTTCAGATGCAGTAGACGTAAAAGATACGAGATTGGTAGATGTCGATCTGCCGGACATGAAGCCATGCTGGGTAGGAATGATTATACTAGGAAACGTGAAGGAGAAGAATTGATGGATTATCATTTCAAAGAGTTTGGAAAAAGAAGAGAGAAGAGAAATCGGTCTCTAATTAGGAACGTCACCACTATTTCTAGATTTCAGGACCGGAACAAGCACTGCTACTTTCCAGTCGTCAGGGAATATTCCTGACGTGAAGGAGTTATTAAATATTGTGCTCAGTATAGGCGTTAATAATTTATGATAGCCCGAAACAATTGCAGCGGGTATCCCGTCATGACCTGCAGACAATGTCGGTCTCATTTTTTAATACATAGCCTAACACATTCCTCGTCGAAAACTACAGAGCCTAATGAGTCACCAAACCCGTCCGAGTGAGGCAATATAGTTGAGCAGAAGTTATTAGTTTTATTGTAGACTCGCGCAAAGTGATCTGCAAACAACTCAGACATACCCTGCGCACTGTCGCTACGCTAATTTAAGACTATTTCGGACTCAATATTCTTCCCCAAGCGCGATTTAGCGTACCTCTGAAATTTCTTGGGATTTTTAACGAGATCTGACTCTACCGAGTCACAATACGCCTTGCTATCACGGTTTAAACTTTTCTTACAGCGCTTAGTGCAGCTTTTAAATTAAAGTTCCCACTTTGGAAGACTACTTTCCTTAAACCTCCTGTGTAAAATCTCTTTCCATTTTAAAAGCTTCCTGAGTCCACAAGAGAACCAGTTAGGGAAGCGAGATTTTTTAGATGTTTTGAGAGGGGTTATATGTCCATGGCCTCCTGAACAACGCTTGTCAGGAAATAGACTTGGTTGTTGACATCAGACGACTCCAAGATAGATGCCCTGTCAACACCCGACAGATGGTGATACATTCCAGTGCAGCCCCCTGCTGAATACTTATACGATGAGTGTGGGGAACAACCATTAGAGGGACTGAGGACCGGAGGATCAAACACAGAAAAAAACTACATCAAGAGCAGGGTGATATCTATCCTCAGGAACCACAGAAAGTTCACTTCGAGCAACACGTTTACCGTCCGTGTTTGAAAAGCATAAATTTAAAGCATCACATTGGTCGTTTAGAATGTTATTGTGCTGTCTAAGATCTAAAAAAGAAGTAAAGTTGAGGAGATAGTTGCACTTTTGTTTACAATCAAAGTTGTCAGTAAAGACATTCAACTGTGTCCAGTTATTACCTGGAGTGTTAAAATCCCCCAGGATTAAGATCTTGCATCCCTTCGAGTAATTGATTGTATTTTTAATGTCAGCGAGACATCTTTGGAAACCATCTGGTGTCGTTTGAGGAGGAAGTTAAAACAGACCTATTAAAATTGCGTTCTCTCCTAAAACACTCGATTTCCACCCACAGAGACTCGGGAAATCTTTCCAAATCCTCCCGTCTTCGCGAGCTATACTGTCTTTTAACTGCGACCAATACACCGCCTCCAACTCGGCCCCGGGAAGAGAAATCACGATCGTGAGGGTAGACATCCAAACCGGGCGGAAAATAGTCGGAGGAACTAGCACGTGGACATCACCAAGTTTCCGTTAAGCAAACAATTAAAAAATGAGAGAGTGTAATGTTGGTAAAGAAACATTCAGCTTTCGTCCGGAGGCCACGGATATTTTGATAAAATAAAGCGATGTTACTCATCTTTGTACTTAGTGTTGGACTTGTGGGCTTCTTCAGACGAGTGAAGGACTTCTTGACGAAGTGCGCCTTTGAAAGGTTTAAAAAGAAAATACTTCGGCCACAAAGTAGGGTCAAATAGTTTCTCGAAGTGTTCGGCAGCTAGAAAGACGTGAAACTAGGCGTAGATATTGTAGCGAGTCTTCAGTCGGTGGCACTTCAAGTTTTCCACATCGAGTGAACACAGATGCCTAACGATGTCAGTAGAGGTGGTGACCGAATCCAGCTCGATCAGGAACAATGCTCTCCGGTGGGAAGATGAGGGGGCAACGCCCAGCTTGCGTGGCACGGACGCTCCGGCTTGCGCAGGGATTCGAGTCTTCGGGCTGATCGGGTTTGGCTTAACAGGCAGTGCATCATCTTTCGACGCCACGCTCAGCAGCGCAGAGACCCGTGCCTTTGGGCTCATGAGGTTTCGGCTTACCAGGCAGCGCATTATCTTTCGTCGTCCCGTTCACTGGTGCACCTGCAGACTTTGGAGAGAGAGCCGAAGCAGGAGGGAAGCACAGGGCCGCAGCAAATGTTTTTCCTCCACAGGGGCCTGCCTGAGCTTCAGCATCAATTCGTGAACGTTTGCCAAGCACGTCGCGTAAGCTGAGAACTTCCGCCCGCAGGTAGGCGATGGAGTCCACCTGGAGTTCCGCCTGCTGTCTTTGCTCACGACGGAGACGCGCGTTGTCTCCACCGAGGGAAGCAACCTCCTCGGTGAGGAAAGAAATTCCTTCCAGCGCGTCGAGGAGAAGGGACCGAAGGGACTGAAGGCTGGGGGCCCCATGCGCGTCGAGGTCATCGGGAAAGGAGGCAGGCAGCGTCACCGGACGAGTAGGGGAGGCCGATGGCGGAGGAGGTGAGCGGGTGAACAGGTCGCCGGGGTCACCGAAGACCACACCACTGACGTTAGGCCTAACTCCACCGTTGATCTCCACACAGCTCTGGCATACAAATAAGCTCGCCTTACGCTGAAGATCGCGCGTTCGGTCTCCGGAAAGCATACGCACTTCGTATGCGCGCGAAGTTGGCACTCAGTGCAGCGCAGAAATCTTTGTCGTCAGCAAAGGCAGCGAGAGCAAATCAGACATCCATCCTTACTGGGCGGCATCTCCGCAGCGAATGATCATGATGACAATAATAATAATAATAATAATAATAATACTACTAATAATAATATTAATAATAATAATAATAATAATAATAATAAAATGTTAATAATAATAAGAATAATAATACGATATAATACAACATTTATTTTCGAGGATTATACTCATGAGGAAGCAGTCAGGATTATGGGAATGAAACTCGAGACTCTGGAACACAGAAGAGTTCCTGAGTCTCAAGTTTTATTATCATGAATCACCACGAGCTAGCTTGTTTTTTTTTTTTTTTTTTAAGTATTGTTGCAGTCAGGTTCGTCAAAGCAGACGACGGCTTGTGTGACCGAAACCTTTCAGGTAGAATTGGTAACATAGTCGGTCAATAAAAAAAAAAATGAGGACATTACAAGATTACAGAAAATCTTTACTTCAGTAGTACTGATCAATATAAATCATTAGTAAAAAAATCGTTGATGTCAAACACACAGAGACAGGAGAAAGAAGTTAAGCGTGGTATGTCCATCTGGTCACGGCCGGACATTAAAAAAAAATCGACACAAAAATGTAAGGCACAGAACTTCGAGATGAGGAGTCTAGCAGAGAGGCAAAAAAGGGCACACTCACACGGCTCGTCTGTTCACAGCACATTCAAGAATCTACACAAAAATATGAAGGACGGAACTTCCAGGTGATGAGTCCAGCGGAGTCGCTCCAACATATACCGCAGTATTGTGAGAAAAAATGGACAGTTATACCTTTATTTTATTACATGCATATGACGGAGGCGCGTTTTTAGTTTTTTCTTTGAAGTAAGGTTTGAGAGATCTGCTGGTAATAGATTAAAAATACTGTGGAACGTAGAACGAACGCTAATTTTTGTCATACTGTGTACAGCATTTCAGGACGAGATATTTGGAAACGTTCCGTAGTTGCCGTGAGACGGGACGAGGAGTTTTAAAGTCGTTAAACCAGTAGTGATTGATCACAACTGTATATAAAAAGAAATCTAAAGTTCAGCATTGACATCGTCTCAAAAAGGTCTAAATGAAAAAAAAAATTAAGTTTATACCACACGTTTTCAAAATCCCCTTTAAGATACTCTCAATTTTCGTCTCCCATAAATTCAAGCAGGAACCAAAGACAGTTATCGCATAGCGCTGGTGACTATAGGCTAACGAATAAGCAACGCGTTTGCGTAAGCCGAGGGGCACGAAAGTTTTGATGTTATAAAGCAAACAAGAAATGCTTCTCAACTTCGAACATATTTTCGTTAGAGGGGAATTCCACGAAAGATCGGAGTCGATGTGTATTCCAAGACATTTTACAGTGTCAGAATACGGCACTTCAGCACAGTGACACGAGGTACACTTTGTTGTATGTAGCAAAAAATGAATATTTATGGAAACTACTTTCAAGGGATTGCGAAAGCAGATGAGCTTTGTTTTTGACACATTCATAGAAATCAAGTTACGAGAAAACCAGTTCATGAATTCGTTGTAGGAGTGCTGGAGCATCTGAAGCGTATTGGTAAAGAATGCCGTTGAAAACAACGCTAAGTAAGCCGTTGACTTAGATGTTAAACAATGGTGGAGAAAGAACGGACCCTTGCGGAACGCCAGCTTTTAAACTAACTTTGGAAATTTTCACATTGCTCACCGAAACCAACTGTGTGCGCCCAAGCAGAACATTCTCTGAAAGCGACAAGAAAGGTCCACGTAATCCTACAGCTGAACGTTTGCTAAGTAGTATGAAGTGATTAAAAGTATCAAACACTTTTGACACGTCAAGGAAGTAAGCGCAAGTGAACAAGTTATTCTCAAAGCCACAATTGAAGTCGTCAGAAACCGTGTCCGAGAGAGGTTGTGTTCCTCGGCCAGCCATAAAACCATACTGACTCGACGACATGACTTGATATTTATCAATAAAGAATGGCATCGTCATATAAATAAATCTCGATATTTGTGCCAGACATGGCAAAATAAATGTTGGGCGATAGTTTTATACCTTACTTCTGTGACCTCCCTTAAATAAGGGTTTGTAAACAGAAGTTTGTAATGCACCAGTGTCTATTATATTGTTGAAAAGTAAAACGAGTGCATCCTTATTGTAAGTGAAATTTCTTCCAAGATCACCAAGGCGTATTTCATCCATTCCAGGGGATTTATTGAATTTGAGGGTCAGTATTATCGATTCTAAATCGCTTGTTGTCATGTAATGAAGAAAAGCGGAAGCAGAGTTCAAGTTAAGAATAGATTAACACACTGAGCTTTTTTTTGGCTGTTCCAGAAAAAGAATCAACGAAATCGTTAAAACAATTTGCAGCAGCAAGTGAGTTAATACCAACGGTGTCTTTTAGAATGCTTCATTGTACGCGTGGGGAGACACCACGCAATTCGTTGATCAATGACCAGGTTTTAACGGCGCTGCCTTTGGTTGTGTAGTGAGCGACGGCAGCGCTTCCAAGATATTTGTTTAAGTTAATTGCAGCAATTATGCCATTGTAATCCAATGTAAACTAAAATTCCTCTGCTTCAAATTTTTTTTTATGCGTTAGCAAATTTTTGGAAGAGTTCAACAAAGGAAGAATAGATTTCTGAAAGACATACACACCGATGTTATGTTACCCAGTCATAATCGCAGAAACATGCTTGTCAAATTCATGACGGTCATCTATTTCAATCTGGCAGGATTTGAGTATTGCGCACACCACCCACTTCACGAGAAAATTCCAACTGACATGCTAAAAAGTAGTGGGCTGATAGTTTTTGGGTTATAATGGCTGATTTAATTGTTGAGAAAAGCACCCTTAGGTTAATGTGATCAGTGGACGAGCTGACAAGTCTTGTGTTTAGATATTCTTCTCTTGTCGGGGCACGAATATAAGGTTCTAATCCGCAGTCGGTCAATAGAGTGAGGTATTCACAAAGTATAGATTTCGAAGGCTTTAAGAGGTCAATGTTAATGTCTCCTCTAAGACAGGTGCAGTGAGTGGTAACGACTGTATACAGCAGCGGAGTTCGGAGAGAATGTCAGGAATGCTATCAGAGGGGGGTCTATAAATTGCCAGTAGCTAGAGTTCATATGTAGAAGTAAAGACACGTAACGCCAATGCCTCACAAGAAAGGAATGAAACAGAAATTTCTGAATAAAACAATGTGGATTTGTGAAAAAAGCGATACTACCACCGCGCTTTTTTATCGCGAGTATAAAAGGAACTGTTGAATCCGGGTAGCAGAAACTGTCTAACGTCTTTAAACTTGAGGAAGAAAACGAGAAGGGACGGACAAAACACAAACTTTGTGTTTTGTGTTTGTGTTTTGTCCTTCCCTTCTCGTTTGTGTTTGTGTTTGTGTTTGTCCGTCCCTTTTCGTTTTCTTCCTCAAGTTTAATTATCCTTACCAACGCGCTCGTTCTGTCCCTCCCTGTCTAACGTCGTCGCTATTGATATTAATTTATGTGAGGAAGGGCACGTGAGCTATTGGAAGCACGCTATCTACGGTTAATCTAAACTCCTCCCAGTTCTTGCGCAGTCATCTAATATTGACATGGAATAAGGTAAAAGATGTCCCTGGCTTCGCATCAAAGCGCTCAGAGCAAGACTTGAGGTCCTTAAACTGAGAAAAAGCAGTCATTAGTGCCTACACTATTTGCTCCAAATCAACAACATTCATAATGCGAAGCAAAGTTGATCCTTTAAATTTTTTGGCAAAAATGCGACCATGTCGAACCGACACAAACTTATAGCTCTATTATCATTAATTATCATTGAAATAGATTCCAGGCTGTGAATCTCCGCAAGGTAGAGAACTCAAGCGGCCGCGACTCATCATCCAGCGCTCTTTTAGTGGAATCAATGAAGAACGAACTAGTATAGGGGGTATGGCATCACGTCTTGCAGGCAAGCGGTGTACTGTCTTGACATGCACTGGCTGAAAGCCTTCAATGCTCAACTACCCTGCAAGGTTAGTCAGGATGCCTCCAAGATTTTCATTTGGTCAAAAAGGATTGCCGTGTGTTTTTAGGTTGGACGTGCGATTAGATTGATCAGCGCCGTTCTGAACCGCTCGCAGTTGTTGTATTTCAAGCGCCTGGTCCGATATTAGTGACCTCAAGGCCTTGGTTTCTTTCTGCAGCTCTTTCACCGCTTTGTCTTGGGCTTGCGTCGAATTCACCAGTGAATCATACCGAGAAGAAACAATATTCAGGAATGCTTGCATCTCATTAGTGGTTTTGCGAGTAGTATCTATTGTGAGTTTTAATGATAATAAGGCATCGATTTTTGTGTGCATTTATTTGAAGATTATCTAGGGCGTCTTTGAGAGAAAGCAGGAGATCAAGCGTCTGGTGCACCGTCAAAAGCTGCTCCAAGAAACCTGGTGGCTCCGCTTGAGAGGACGGGGAGTCCGTGTTTAAGATGGATTTTGCTTGTCCTTCACGGCATGCGAGGCATCGCCACTTTTCAAGCTTGGCTGCGCTCATACATTTGAGCGTGCCGTCGGCAACGCCAGAGCACTTTTTACCTAAATGACAGTGGCTAGAACAGTCGCAGCACTTCATGCATCTGCCATCGGTTGTCATAGGATCGGAACAAGCACCATAAATTGCAGGATTGGCCATGATCGCAAAACAACGACGAAAAAGATGTGTCACGAGACGGAACAACGAAAATACGATTAAAAAGGATAATGCATTGCAGAAACAAAATATTCCAGTAAAAACACATACCTCCAAAACTGAAATAAATAATAATAATAATAATAATAATAATAATAATATTATTGTTATTATTATTATTATTAATATTATTTATTTCAGTTTAAGAGGTAAGTGCTTTTACTGGTACTAACATTAAACGTTTGTTCATATAATAAGCGCCTACTCCAGTGTCGATGATCGAATTCGGCTGGATCACAGCAACATGTTCTACACTGAGCGAACCTGTAAGAAAAAACATGCCATCGGAGCTTTTCATAGTTTTACTAATAAAATGTATAAGTGACGAGCTAGAAATTGTAGACTTAGGTTGCTCAGAATAAGAACTCAATGCCAGAGTACTTATGAAGTACTTCAATACGCTACGAATTGAAGGATTCTGGTAGTTGTATTGATTGCCGCGACTCAGTGCTAGGAACATAAAAATCTTGGGAGACGCTTAAATTAAGCTTAGGCGCCTTAAGAGTTGAACGCGATACCGTTAATGGGCGTCGTCCCCAAAGCCTGCTCATATAAATCTACGCTCGTTCCCAAGCCACGCAAGAGTGTGCATGTGGTCTAGTCGGTAGCGTCACGTGTCACGTAACGTAACAAGACGTCACGTAGCGGGAGACGTCACACTGCGCTGTGACGGCATGGCACCATTAACCCGCTAAATTTAGCGGAAAACTTTCCGCTAAATTATGCGAAAACAATTTTCGCTAAATTAATTTTGGCAATATATTTTTCCGCCAAATTTAGCAGGTCGATAGGGCCATGGCTTCACAGCTCTGTGAGATGTCACACGTGAATTTGCGTGTTGAATTATGCCATTTTTGGGTCCCTCCAACGAGGACGCCGGATTGTCTGCAATAGAAGAGCTCATAAACGCTATAGCGTTAAAACCACAAGGACCTTGAGATTATTTCTTCCTGATCACAGCTACGCGCTGTATGCATACAGTTATTTAATTTTTGCGCGTGTAGAAACATCGCGTGCGCGACAGGCCTGCTTGTAACTTGAAGGCTGTAGGAGTCATCAGGTCTCAACGACCTGCGTGTTATTCTGCTGCGCTGAGTTGCCCCTAATTTCCTATTTTTTTTTTCTCTTCTTTACAGCATTTGCAGCCGGCAGCATCATGACACTTTATAGTGCTGCCTTACCTTACATGGGTTCCGTTACGAGGGTACGTTACAAAGTTTTCATGCTCTAAATACACGCAGAGCGAGGACACAAAACGTAACTTTGAACTTAATTTTATCTTTTTCGAAAGTGTTTCTTCTCAGTTTTCTAACGTGGTTTCAACATACTTTTGAGGTTTTGAAGTTATCTCTAAAAAATACCCTGTATGACTTGTAAAATACCCCAAAACATTTTTATCCATGATTTGTGAAGAAAACACCACATTGTTTTCCTTTAAGACAGACATGAAATGACAAAAAATCTAGTTTTTTGAGCTATCAAATTACGACTAAGTACCTAAATTTAAATATTTATCCGTTTGTAAAAATGTGTTGTCCTCAAAGTTATGCAAAAACTGCAATGCTGGTCACTAAATTATCTATGCACAACAGTGAAAGTGATTATAGACGGATATAATTAGAGTAGAACGATTTCTAGTTTAAGCAATAACGTTCTTTCAATAGGTGATCCTAAAACAAAATTGTAAGATTATATTGCATTATAAATTATACAATTGAGAAGGTTAGCACTTCACTCAATTTTAAATATTATAATATCTGCGCTGCCAATGATAGCAACATAAATGTTAGAGCAATAAAATTAGGGTTTTTAGAATATTTTTAAAAATAACATTACAATGTATATAAAATGATGACTAGTCTTTAACTGTGCACCATATTTTATGTTAGTGTCAGCATTTGCGTCCCTCAATCTTTCATGATTACATGACACCCCTCAGAGAAAAGTACTAATTAGTGTTGCTTACCTCCGCGACAATCGCCATCTTTACATTTTATTATTTCGAGCAAACTATAAGCGCAATAAAGCTTGCGGTGGCTTAGCTCGGCTATGCCAGGATATACGTAGCATGAGCTTATGCGCACAAAATGAGAGACGCTATCAAGAGGCTTCGGTGCAGCGTCAGACTTTGCTACTGCGCAACGGAGGCGCACAACTGGGCACGCGGCGGCGCCAGTGCGTCTGCCGCGGGTACGATGTCACTCCTCTGGAATGCGCAGACCGGCGAGGCGCGCGTGGTGGCGGTGGAGCCCGCGGCGGCGGCGGCTCCGGCGCGCCAGCTGTGCGCCGTGTGACGTCACTGCTCCTCGTGCTTGCGCAGACCGGCGAGGCGCGCGCGGTGGCGGCAGAGCCCGCGGCGGCGGCGGCTCCGGCGTGACAGCTGTGCGCCGTGTGACGTCACTGCTCCTCGCGCTTGCGCAGCACAGAGCACGGCTCATTATGCGAGCAACGCGAAACTGCTCAACCTTGGCCAGTGTAGCTCAAAGCTACAAAATACGATACATGCTTCGAAAAAGATTTAAAGGTATCCGTCCGCAAAACTACCATCTATCATATAGGCCGCTAGCGCCTTACAACTAATCATAAATGCATAGGTGGGTTGGGATATTTTATCCATTGCTGCGTTGTGATAGAACCTGGTAAGACAAATTAAATGCGTTTAGTGCAACGGCAATCAAATTGTTGTCTTCTAAAAAAAATAGAGTGCCAACGAAGATGCCCGATTGGAGGATAACATCGACGAAAACAGCTGTTTGGTGACCAGCATTTACGTCTGAAGAAGGTCATCAATGTGGCTGACGAAGCGCAGCTTTTCGCCACAGCAGAAAGGGATGCTCACCAAGTTACAGGATTGTAACTTGTACATTGGAAGAATGTCAAAAAGATGTCCCCACTGCTTCAAGGGCTCAAGGTCGGCGGAACACCTGGCGACACATATTGGCGGAGTGCTAGACCTGTACTACAAGAAACGCCATAATGAAGTCGTGAGATGCACTTTATTTACACCAATGAAGTATGGATTAAACCGAAGCAAAAGATGAAGAATTACAAAGTTGAAAAGGTATCATCGAATGATAGGGTAAAGATCAAATCAGACGTGAAAATCGAGACGGGACTGTACCTTGAAAAACAACGCGTTCTACCTGATGATACAATATGGGAGAACGAAGGAAGTCACACTGATTGAGGTTGGCACCACAAACAAGAAAATCCTGGCCAAGACCGAATTACAAAAATCACAGAACTACGACCTATTGAAAAAAGGAGCTCATGGTAATGCACCTCGGGTGCAAATGAATTACAGTTCCGGTCGTGATGATTTCAGATGGACTATTGACAATATATGTCAAGGGTTAATGAAAGGGCTCGTAGTCCCCGACTGGCCGATGGCATACTTCGGTAGTCTTAAAGCAAACCTGCAAGAGTATCCTGGAAGACTGCTGATGAATGCAAAGAGGGGACTGGCTGGAGGATGAGGTTTACGAAATTATGGTTCAGCTCGAGGCACAGTCCGCTGGGCCAGACAAGAAGCTCAGTTAATGCCTATATGACCTTTGTGTGCAAGGAATTACTCGGGTGCATTATACACAAACATTGGTATAAATCAACCTACCGTTAATCAAAGTGTATCCTAAACTCTCAGAAAACCTAGTCAAACTCAGACTATTGAAAGCTTCGGGTGCTGTTAATGCGTCCCCATGCATTTCTATGCAAGTAAGCATAATTTTAGCATGTAATAAATAATCAATTATTAAGCAATTTCTTAGAAATATGGCAAAAAATACTTAAGGTTTCAAAACAAGAATCCTCGTAGCTATGTATTTTAGAATGTAAGGACAGTGCGAGTTTCTGTAATTAGTTTTCAATCATCGAGGTTTTCAGTAACCTTGTTCTTTATTCTTTCATTTTTTTTCTATTCGATGGCATGTTTTTCAAGAACTGATTCGAGGTCCTCTAACGACCAGATAGTCTGTTATTAGGTATTTTCAGTGTCAGCCAGCTGTCGTATGATTTCTAAAAAACGTTTATCAATGATATCTCTTCAGATCTTTTTGATGGTTAACAGCGCTGTTACTGGACCTTTCGTTGGTCTGTTTTTAATGGCTCTTATGTTTCCCTGCGTCAATAGTAAGGTAAGTGCTAAAATACTGATAAAATTACATATATTGCTTGCATTTGGAAGTGTTGAATTCAATAAACTCGACAAAATAAAATAAAAGAAATTGATGTCAAAAATTAAGAGTTTGAATTTATACTTCAATGAAGAACTCCTAAATTATAGAATAAGCCGACAAGCATTTAAAGGAAAAGTTCAACAATATTGGAATATTTAAACAGCGTAAGATAGGGGTTAAGATGTTTTCGTCACGCTAGTTTGTCGGCATATTTTTAACATAAAACGAAAACAATTCCCACTGATCTACGGATAATACAGCAATCGTAATGCATTAGTATTAGTTCGCAAGGAAGTCTCTAGATCTGCCTATTCTAGGTGGACTCACTCTGAACGCATCTTAACAGATTAGATAGTCACTTATGAAAATATAACCTTTCAGGAAGTCTATATATTTAGTATATTATAAAAAACTAACTTCCTCTTATCATATTAAGCATCACTTTCATTTTTAGGGTGCTGGAATAGCCACGCTTCTGGCGATGACCTTTCAATTCTGGCTTTTGTACAATAAATTTACTCTGGAAAATCGTCCAAAACGAATTCCGGTGACATTGAACAACTGCCCGGTCGACCAAATTGCACTGACATCGCAAACAAGCAACGGATCATTTGTTTTGACAAGAAACGTGTAAGTCTCATTATAAACATAAAATAGCTCAATAAAATGCCATATGTTCTATAATTACTAAAATTAGTGTACAACTACTGAAATATCTGGTATGCTTACTGAAATATGTGGCATCACAATTTTTGTTAAACTGTGACAAACATTATTCTTTATTCCAGATGAAACCTTATCCCGTAAAAATACGGATTAATATATAAAATTAAGATAGTGATAGGCCGCCAGAGAGAATAAAATAAATTTTATAATATGTCAAGGTATTTTTAAGCATTTTATAAAACAACCTTCTTCAAGTCATTGAGCGACAGTCAACTCTTCCTTGTGGTGTATAGATTCAAAATGTTAATGATTTTATAGAAAACGCCTGCTGTAACTTTTATGTCTTAAAAAAGTTCAAAGTGTTTCCAGTTCGTTTAAATGAACGTGAGTGTATTTGTTTTTTTAATATTAACTTTTTGATATAAATGAGAAAACGTCTTTAATAGAAGTGCAAAACCCATGAAGGGGCGTCGAAGTTGGGCGCAGTTTAGGGACCAAGAAGAAACGGAGCACGCGCAATAAACATTCCTACAATTGACAGATTTAGTGGAGTTTCGACAACGCTCAGCAATTTTCTGTAAAAAACGATACGTATAATTTACACATTGAAACGTTAATGACAATTGTCAAGAAATATTTTTACATACGGTAATGACTAGCCCCCCATATCATGGCTCCCTCATTTTATAATTCCCCTGCAGAGATATCATTAATTCAATTTCTATAGCTTTTTTATCTGTACCTTTATAATTGATAATGCCACTTCAGTTGGCTGTGTATGCATATTCACCCAAGTAGTATATCCATATCAAAAGTATTAAACGAGTGTTTTATGCGTTTTGATTGTGCACGGTAGCAAGCGTTTCAACTTTATGAGGGGATCAAAATTAATAATTATATCATACAGTTCACAGGATGTGTTCATTCTTTTGAGGTTGTCATCATACTGGAGCAACTCAATCAGCGCGATTCTCGCCATTTTGCTTGGTCTTGCAATCAGCGTGTTAACAGGTATGACCTTGTCAGACGTGTCTTAATGTGCAGATGTGCCCCTTATGCGGTTTTATTCAGTAGAAATTTTAAAATTTGGCCATGCACGAATATTTAGTTATGAAGTACTGTTTAAACCATGACATTTTTAGTAATATCTCCAATTTTAAGATTGGAACGTTTTTCTACATCCATCTCGTTCTTCTATTTAAAGAAAGAGATTTCTATACCGTGTTTGCTTGACTCTCATGAAATAGAGTGTGAAAATTAATACCTATTTCCACTTATATTAAGGCCTTCGTTCCTCAGTCAAACTCAATCGAAACTGACGTACCTTGGTGGCACAAAGTAATAATATTAATTTTTTTTGTGCAGAGTCAAACTACAGTTACACAAAAAAACAACAACATAATATTAGTACTTCGTGCTAGATTAGGGCTGCCAGTTTTAGTCATGACAGTTTTAGTCTCTGTCCGATAATTACTAATCAATGTTTATCATTATTTGAAGACATTTAAAATTATTCATTTAGTTATTCCTATGAAGGCCATTAGTTCTGTGTGCTTACTATCGGTTTAATTAAGAATTTCCATTTTTTGTAACGTAGAAGGTTAAGTCAATCACTCAAGGTTAAAACATATAAGAATACATTTCTAAAGTGTTCTTCTGGCAAGGATGATGTTTTAAAGGGTAATCATTAAGCGTGTGCATTCGCTCATTCGATATTAAGGTGGGATAAGAACTCAATGCAAGGTGCTGCACCTGACTAGTGACGTTTTCCTGAAATTTTGGCGATGGATGCATCTTCTCTCACCAGCAGAAAACACGGCGGTATGTGAAAACAGCGGTTTTGTTAAACTTTAATTATTGGCGGCATGTTCACCACGATAATAAACTAGCTTAAGTATATAACTCCTTTATATTCTTGATGTAAATAAATTTTTATTGTTAAGGCACCTATAGAAATAGCCTTCACATTTCCGTTAAATTGGTATATTGTGTTGAGCCCATCAATACAAACGATGGACACAATCATAAATTCACAATTTTAATTATAGATACAGTATAGTTTTGCATCTCTCGGTGGAAAATTGCAGCATAACATTAAGAGTGCATTATTATTTCGCAAAACACCTTTTGCACACGAACATAATCATACAAACGTTCACATACCCTACTACCAAAAAACGCACCTAAAATATATAATATTCAAATATCTTGAAAGAGCAGCGTTGCAACCGAGATATAAAGAAGAGACAGGGGAGCGTGGGAT
Source organism: Ixodes persulcatus (assembly GCA_013358835.2). Lineage (NCBI taxonomy): Eukaryota > Metazoa > Arthropoda > Arachnida > Ixodida > Ixodidae > Ixodes > Ixodes persulcatus. The sequence goes on along the minus strand of JABSTQ010009074.1, from coordinate 1,098,990 downwards.
GAGCTCTTTGAACGCTAATATTAAAATACAATATGACAGAGACCGATTTGTCTAGTTAAATGCCTTTGTGTTCCTTGGATCCCCAATATTTCGTTCCCTAACGCGGGACGCTTCTGAATTAAAAGGTCAGCTGCACGCGCCAGACATTTCAGGCCTGTAGTGGCGACTGACTTAAACAGATCAGTTGCTGAAGCAGGTTATTCGGAAAAGAACAGAGGGGAAACCGTAGAAGACGAATACACAACCTCATAATTACTGATTATTCATAAACAGTCTTAAGGCTATAGGCGTTTGCCTTGATGGGCACAAAACACCAAAATCATCAACGGTGCAAATCGGTTTCTGGATGATCCCAGACTGGACATAGCAACATTGTTTTTTGCTCAGGGAAATGTTTAACTCAAGTGTCGCAGTGCTTCAGATAATTGACAGTGAGCTGCAACAACTCCTTCAAATTGAAGAGTTGGAGCAAGAACGCATCGCCACCGCACGGTAACAAGGCGAAGTATTTATGATGATATGTGAGTTCAACATCAAGATTGAATCCCTGCAGCCTCGAGGGAACGGCAGCTTCCGCGGCATTTAGAGCAGCACTTGCAGATACAAACATGTTCGTACCAATCCGGGGGAGGGGGGGGGGGGGCGAGGGAAGCTCTTGGCCCCCCAGTTCTCAGAGTGGGGGGATGAAAGGCATGTGTTTTGCACCCCCGGAAACAGCCGCCCCTGGGCAGGGCAAACACTGACCGACGGCGCCGAAGGTATACCAAGTGCGCCACCCCACGGACCTGGGCGAAAGGCCCCCAGGACCGGAGTCTGGTTCGCCCCCCACACACACACACACTCAAAAACAAGTTGGTACACCACTGGATACAAAGGACCACTCAGTGAGGCGTGATCAAGAACTTAAAATAAAATTTGTGTACACAAGCTTTGAGGGAAAACTACATTATTGACTTGCATTGTGGGAGTAGTTCGATGGCGCTATTCACAAAAGCGTATTGTTACGAACCACCAATAACTTCTACTACCTCCGTCGGTGTCTCACTGCACAAGCGGCTGATGCAGTAGGCGGACTGCCAACGAAGGAAAACTGCTATTCCGGTGCAATCACTACATTGCAACAGCAGTTTTGGGACAACAAAAAAACAAAGAAACCAATTTTGAATGTCCTCAGGAATCTACCGGGCATTGGTTCAGTATGCAACATGAAAGGGCTACGAGATCTGTATGACAGAACACTATTAAACATTCGATGTCTCAGTTCACGCCATGTACCGACATCAAGTTACTTGGTCAAGCACTGCTAAATAATTTTTGGGGCACTAGCTCACAAAATCACAATAGTCTATCACCGGCAGGTCAGCAACGCGTCATTTCAAGACAAGGCCGACGAATCGGCTGTTTCATCATCTAGGTTAGAAAATACTCAGTCGGACTCAGTAAAAGAACTGAATGGAATGATTTCATACATGCCCGTCGAAGAAGAAAGCAGAGAAAGAAACGCTTGCTCAAGTAGCACGAAGTGGGCTCAGGAAGGGGAGCCCATGTGGGTTGCTTTTCCAAGTCGGGTACAAGTGGAGCCCATTTGCACAGCTGTCCTGGGCTGCTCTCGGGGGACCTACAGGCAGCATACTTGGGCTGTCCATGTAGGCGTCCTTTATAGGACACAGTGGGACGACTTCGGAAGGCAACAAAGACCCCTTAGTGAGCCATACAATGGGTCTAAGTAGGCAACCCACATGGGCCCCACTCGTGGGGCCAACAGTAGGCCTAGAGGGCTAGCTCCCATGCGCTGCCATCATGGGACACACGGTGTTCCCTTGGGCCGGCCACATGGGGTCTTTCCGAGAACTTGAACCGTTCGGAGCTATTTTACTATTCCTCAAACCATGAACGGTCTCCTCCTCCTCCAATTCAGTCTCCCCGCTAAATTTACTGGCGAACATTACGTCACATGACTTGGTGTCTCGTCACCTATGAACAAATTCCTTTTCTCCGATATATTTAGCGGGAAAATTGCCTTCACGTGACCTTAACACCAATTAAATTCCGAATATAACTCAGCACTCTGTTTATCTACAAGTAGTACTTGTTTTTATAATAGCGTACTTGAAAAAAGAAACACGAGGTTAACACTTGGTTAGATAAAATTAGCCCTTAAAAAGTGTTCTGTAAACACTGAACTTCTCCAGAATAGCTTAAGTTTTTCCATTCCACAAAAAGCATTTTTCATGGTAGTATCAACACCTCTACCACTAAAATATCTTAATGCAAGAACGAATAATGTATTTATTTATTTATTTTTATTTTTTATATTTGTACTTATCTTTTCAAATGAAAGTCACGCGTTGCTTTTTTATCAAAAGCCTGATCAGAGTAATTATACCATTGCATATTTAGTATAAACTACACTTTTATTATATAGACCATTAAAGTGCGTACACACCTTTCTTTTTTTTTTAATTTCAGCAACCTCAATCAGAATTTCACACGCGCAACAAGAATTTGTCTGTCTTGGACTACGAAGAATCGTTGAAGCTTACAAAGGAGACGGAAGTTTGAAGGACAAGATCAAGGTTTTCAAGAATCTAGTAAAGGCTGCCATAAAGCCACGCATTCCATGCACTTGGGCGAAATTCAAACAAACACTCAGGACTCCTATGAACAAGATGTCCCAATAAATTTTGGAAAGAATCTACTAAAGCAACGCATTTTATATTAAAAAAAATCATTTCTAAGAAGCGCATTTGGTGTTTGCAAGTGCAAAAAGCTTTGTTCATATTCACCGAGGAGGCAGACAGGTGCCCCTTTGAAAACTCCCAACTTCGGCAAGCCCTAAGCCATGTTTTGGCGATCTCATATTTCTCGAGCGGCAAAATAAACTGTCAAGTATAATAATTAATTAGGGTTCACTAAAATGTGAATGTCTCGTTAATATGGAATGTTGCGCAAACTGAAATGAGTGCATGCAGGATCAAGTCTGCAAAAGGTGCACTTTGTAGGAGTAACGCTTATGGTTACATGAGTGCACTTCACTCACTAATCATAATCACTCGTCACAAAATGAGTAATGTTTCGTGAAAGGCGGATGAGTTGTTCTAGAGAATTATGCCGTTTGGCAGAACATGATCAACGGTGCGTTCAGCATTTCATGGTCCAACATGACAATATGCAATAGTTTTGAATATATTTTTTAAAAAGTGCTTAAAAAGCCAAAATAATTAATTATTCAAAAGTTTACTCACATTTTACAGAACAAAAAACAAAACGAACAAATACACGTTTTGCAACCTATACAAGTGGCATTCTCAGTTTACGCTGACAGAACACAAATATGGAGACACGCAAATCACTCATTATTTATGAGATATGTCCTTGTAAAACATTTGGTAGTGGGCAGTGATTGGACTTAGGCACCAATAAGTTAATTAGGCACCAATATACACTCCGCTCATCGGGGGATCTGTGTCCGAGTGTGATGGAGCACTGCAGCTCGGAACACTTTGACCGAAAGCTTGCGCTACTGAAGTTCACATCACAAGGGCAAGTGGGCATTACCCCCATGGGGATTCTAGGTTTGATTTCCACCCCTATACGTTTTGATCTGAATGAGCATCGTATTGGCGTGTAGTCGATTATCGCTATACTGAGTGGTGCTCGGCGAAGATCGCGGATTAGCAATCGTGCTGCACTGACTAAATTTCTCATCTACACTATAAGTGTCGCAATACCTCAGAGGCAGACTGACCATTAGGCTGTTTTAACATGAACGCACTGCAGCCAAAACTTTAAGCACGAGCTAGCCCACACTCCTGGCTTTGAGACATGTTTATACCTACCATGCGCTTGTGTTTCCAAAAAAGTTGTAGCACCATCCGGTGGAGGAAAAACTACGGCCAATTCTTGGGCAATTGAGTTACACGTGAAACGTACCGAGATCAGTCCGGAAGGTTAAGGAGCCCGGCGCCTACGCTCACGGCTCTCATCAGATAAATTAACACGATGCACTATAAACCTGATATGAGTTCCTGGAATGAAGGCACTGTCGCTTGTCGAGTCTTTTTTTTTCCTACCTGCCTACCTTCCTGGCCACGTGACCTCCCCCATCAGCCAATGAGCATCGAGCTTTGCGGCTTCACATCGATTCTTGCTTCACCTTTTATATTTTTCTACAACTGAACACCCGTCTGACTAGACAAAGGACGTTTCACGTTAATAGAAAGTATTGGTATGCTCCTGGTGCTCCGTTTCCGTTGGCGGTACAGCGCTTCCCAACCTTCTTGTGTTGTCCGCAGCATTGCAAAGTGAAAATAACCGCCGATTTTGTTTTGTTTGCGTGCAGCTGAGAAGCTCTCTGAGGTATTCTAGCGACTTCAGGGCAAGCCGTAGAAAGTAAAGCCCGCGGAGCGCTGGCGGAGAGCCGGCAGAGCGTCGAAGGTGATTAATCGCAGTGGTTCCACGGTGTGACACGCCACAAAAGGTAAACGTTATCTTCTTTTTTTCTTTTTATTTTGTTTGCACGTTGCAGATCTGTCTGTTGCTTGCAGCCGCCTCGGTGGCTGCAAGAAAAAGCGTCGGCCTACGAAACCCCGGGTGGCAGGTTAGATTTCCAGCCAAGGTGCCCGGAATCAGTCGGATGCTTATTGCGGAGAGGGCACTGTTCAACCGAGCTTTCCGCTGGACGTTAAAAGATCCCCTTGAGGTCGAGATCAATTCTCAGTCCTCCGCCGGTGCGTGCCCCATGCCCTTCGTTGGTTTGGTGGGTAAAACTTCTAAATTTCTCTTTGCCTCTAGCTGGCACCGGCCACCGTTTTGTAGAAAAGCTCTCGTGGCAGTCCCATGAACGGAGAAGCTATAGGCGTCCTGAAGTGCCTCTTTCGTGGAGAGCGAAATGAGCCTCACCACACTGCCTAGATCACCACAGGCTTTCTAAATATGAATGCAAGAAGGGCAACCTGGGGCCGGCAACTAAGCTTTAAAATATATCGACGGTCAGCGTGACTGCGGTACTTTACTCGAAAAATAAGTACTTGAAATGTATGTTAAGACCTCCGAAATATGTGAAGTGTGTATACATTATCTTCTTGCCAACTAAGAGGTCTGCACATTTTAGAGCGCAGCTCTTATGCGCTTGAGCGGCGTCGCCGTCGGTCAAGCGCCTAAGGCTTGAGTGGCGTCGCCATCGCCGTCGCCATCGCCTTCGCCGTAACCGCGCGTTGCATTATAGGGATATTTCGCATGATGACGTCACACGTGACGTCACGTGTGTTATGACGAGTGTCACGAGGGACACGAGGAAGGAGGAGGAGGAGGAGAAGAAAACGTTTTCCGCTCTTTTCAGCGAAAGAAAGTTTCCCGCTCTCCTTAGCGGAAAAACATCCCCGCTAATTTTAGCAGAAAAAATTCGCCGATAAATTTAACTGAACACTTTACCCGCTAAATTTGACAAAAAAAATGTTGGCTAAATTTAAAGGAAAAATTTTCCCGGTAAGTTTAGCGGGCGGGAACATTTCCCGATAAATTTAACGGAAACATTTCCCCTATATTTACCAACCGATTTTCCTCTAAATTAGCGGAAAAATTTCCCTGCTCAATTTAGCGGAAAGTTTTTCCCGCTTAATTTAGCGGAAACAATTCCCGTTAAATTTAGCAGAACAATTCTCCAGCTAAATTTATTGGAAAAAGTTCTCTGCTAAACGTAGCGGTAAAATTTCCCCGCTAAATATAGCGGGGAATTTTTTTTTCGCTGAATTTAGCGGGAAATGTAACAAAAATTTCCCGCTAAATGGGAGGGGGAGCAAGAGAAGAGGAGGGGAGGAGGGTCATACCCTCCTCTTCGTACCCTGCCCTCCTCCTTATCAAAAGCTGTGCTCTAATTTGGAGTTACAGAGAGTTGTAAACGTCCCTCTTTTTTTTATAATGAATTATGAACACACTTTTTGCGTTGTTAGCCTTTGTTTATGATTTCTTATTTGTTACGCAAATAAATGATCTCGTGGATTTTGTTTGAATCATCAACGAACGGCTACGATGATAGTTTTTTTTTTTTTTTTTCAGGCTTAAGGCGCACGTGTTGGCAACTTCGCCAGCGTGCTCCTGCGTTGTGCCAGTAATGTACGTTGGCATTGCGAGTGCGATTCACGCCCAGCTTAGAGAGTTTCCCTAGACCTTTTCAGCCGTCCCGCATCGCCCTTCGGAGAGGGATTCGGAAATCTGCAAATAAATTTTTGATGCGGAAGGCGGAGCGAAGGTGAAAAAAGGGTCCACGAATACTGAAGTGCCAACTAAGCCGAGAAGGCGTAAACATTGGCCTGGGCAAAACGAAACGCTTAAAGAGAACATCGATGCAGGGGTTTGTGGTAGAATTACCTGCGCGACACATTTCACCATAACCTCGCCTTCCTGCTTGATTCCGCTGCGTGAATCATTGCCTCTGACGCAGAGAATAGGTGACTGCCAGCATACAGCTTGCTTTCCTAACCTGAAACGTTTTCATCATCATCACCGTCATCATTTATTAAACCTTGAAGGCCATTACGGGCATTACACAAGGTGGCGGTAGCTGCTGAAGAAGCATTATATAAAGGAACAAACAAAAGGTGGGTTACATGCTGGAGAACATTGTTATATAAAGCAGCAAAAACAGGAAAAACAATAAACACTCAAAACATCTTTAGGAAAAAAACAGCTGATTAAATAAAAACTACGCAAATAAAACATTTCTATAAACACGAAGTGACTTTGCTATTAGTGCAAATGCAGATAGATGGTCAGTTGAGACATGAATGTGTTATAATCTGTCTGGGTCACGATAGTGTTAGGCAGGCAATTCCAGTCCGTTATAGTTAATGGCAAGTTGGAGTTAAGAAACGAAACTGACGAGGCGAAAATTGGACGAACTTTACAGACGTTATCAATGCGAGGAAATATGCGAGTGGCTGGGAATAATAGTGAAGTTCTGATGTCATGGTTATGATAGTAAATCTTGTGGAAACGAGAGCGGCGTGATAATTTTCTTCTGGATGAGAGCAGATCAAGGTTAGCTTTCATTCGTAAAGAAGTGATGCTGGTGTCTCGTGAGTAATCCGAAAAAAAAAATGAATCTGATTGCGCGATTTTGAAGTGCCTCTATGTTTGTTATTAATGAATGTTGCCAAGGGGACCAGATGGATGACGCGTATTCACGTTGCGATCTTACGAGTGTAGCGTAGGCTATTTGTTTAACTGATGATGGTGCTAGTTTTAGATTCGTCGAAGATAGCTTTAACATATAGTGCAGTTTTATTGATTCTGTTAACTCGCAGAAACACACCTCATGACCACTCCTACTCTCGCTTAAACCACCGCTTCCGCATGGGAATATACCTATAGATCGTAAATAAACTACAGTGTAGGTGATGGAGCGAGAGGCGATGGCGCTATAGCGCCACACAAGGAGTGTATAGCGCTCGCGCTCGTTCTATGGAAGAACGCACCAAAGGTCGCTATGTCATGCTCTCCCGCTATTAAGTGTAGTCTAGGCTAAAGTATGACGGAAGTCGCAGAGGGACGCAGATGACGTCGCCACATAAACCGAGAGCGCATTCATTGTGCAGAATTGCACGAAACGATGAAAATGATGTAAGTGTTAAGTGCTTATTGAATGTCGTGACACCACAGATATAGGCCATATTTATACGATTAAAGGTTTGAAACTCTGATAGAATATTCTAATGCATACAAACACTAAAATAACCTCGATTTTGAACTACCATTATTAAACAATACGAAAAGTATAATTGTGGTGCAAAATAATAAAATAAGTAAAACAATTGAGGCCTAAACGCGGAACTCAGCAACAACAAAAAAAAAAAGAAAGATCACAAAATCTAAATAATGAAAAACGTCGTGCCATGCTTTGCCCAAAGGAAGTGAAATAATAAATATACAAATATACTGGACTGTGAGAAAATAATGAACATAATTGAAGTGTTTTAAGCAATTAAATAATTACGAAGGATTACAAGTTAATTCGTGCGCGCTGTTATAATAGATACTTAAGAACGAAAGACTCAAATCTTAAAAGATGCAGACGGGCAACCACACACTTTTAAATAGCAAAGTCGTTTAATTCTGGTGCCAAAAATTTAACGATCTACTAAAAAATGTGTTCGCAGAAAAGGGGGGGGGGGGGGGGGGCAGGAAAAGAGAGACGGAATGGGAATGTGAAACCAAAGGAAAGGGATGGTAGAGGAGGACGAGCGCTGTGTCTTGGTGACGTCTGCTCCTTCAAAGTTGAGTTCCGTGATTTTTTCAGCTCTAGCCTTAGAAATTATATTTGCCATCTTGATAATGTTAGAGAATCTGATGAGAAGTTATTTCTTGCGTCCTCGATGAGGAAAACTTCCATGATTTTGCGCCCGTAGCATTGAGAGTGAGCTCCTTTGATTTTCGTGCAGTCAAAATTGGAAGCGCATTCGAAACAATCTTTCGCGTGTGCCGTTCTTCCTTTCGAGAGTGCCCACTTCAAGTTCGTCAAGATTGGAATGGTCAACGCGTTACTAATTTTGGAAAAAAACGAAATCATCTTAGCATACCGGAACGAAGAGCATAATTTACCAAACCCAGGGGTTTCTGAAATCCGGGTATTTAGTGCAGCGTCCTGTTTCAAGATTTCACCAACTCATCACCCCCAGGAAGATATATAAAAAAAGAACTCCCGCAAGAAAATAGACCGCCACCATTACGTGCTCTTACAGCGCGTCCCACCGCATTCTCTTTATCGCCACACGCTTCGACACCATAGTTGTCTTCTTAAGCGGGTTTAAAGTGGCAAGCCTGTGTAACATGAGCGACCAAAGGGAATCAAAGCCGCCTTTTGAGAAGAAACACACCACTCAAATTAGAGAGTGTGGGGTAGAAAAAGTATACTCGGTACCCCTGAGATGCAGTTGAAAATAAGAAAAAAAAACAGCAAGGCACTTGGAAGGAAGGTAATCTAAGCATACTCACACGTAGTGATGGGGGAAACACCCGAGGTTTGGAATTACGCTGTTGCAGGAATGTTCAAAATTTTTGTAATAATAATATAAGCAGTTTCGGAGTTTTGCAAGGTTCGTCGAGACGTAATAGCACAGAATGTACTGTCAGGAACAAAAGGTTGGAGAACACGGAAGCGCCGACAACATTGTATCGCCGCGCTACCTGCTAGTGCGGCGCCTCCTGCCGAGACCCGTGCCATTTCTTGTCTGCTAGACTTCACGTTCACTCACTTCAATGCGTTGCGCTCCAGACCGACTAAAATCTCGACGGACGCCGCTCCGGGGCTCCGTCAGCTCAAGTCCCATGACACAACTTTTACAAGTAATGGCAACAGATACAAATGACAAAGCACATAACGTTGGAAGAAAATGGCGGCATTCTGTTCAAACCTCTGCTGTGCGCCGCCATTCGCTTCCTGAAACCTGCATCGTCACGCAGTCGGCCCTTCAAAGAATGTCGCTACTTGTAGGAAGCTCTTATCTAGGGACTTTACCGTCAGCTGGAATTATATTATCTTCACCTATGGCTAACAAATTAAAAAACGTTTACAAATACCTGTAATACAAAATTAGAGCGCACCTCTTGAGGTATTTAATTCCGCGATGTACCGTGCTAAAGAATTTGACGAAGAAATATCTACATGTACAAATATAGACCGCGTGTTCCTGCGCGCATACTATAAAAGGAGGGGGGGGGGGGTGTTCTGCTTGTGTTCCGTGTATTCTGTGTGTTCAGTGATGTATGTGTATCTACCATATAGCGTCCAAAAGTCGGGGAAACTCGAAAAACAAATTGGTTCTTTTCCAATTGTTTTTTTTTTTGTTTTGTTTTGAGCGACATTTGGTGGAAGCTATATTAATTACACGAGGGGAGTAAGTTTTCTTCATATGGCGGAAAAAAACTGGCAAGTTTCTTCCCTTCTTATAGTAGGAACGTTTTCTCCACGAGCACAAACAGGTGGCGAATTTCCTCCCCGTTTTGAAGGAGGGTCTTGATAGAGCAATATATGATACACCCGACTTTCTCCTTTAAGGGAAAAGGTCCTACTTCCTTTTTTTAGAGTGCAGATTACAGCCGAACGACCAGGAAGTCAAGCATAACTCTAGCACTTACTTGGCGATTTATTGTAAAAATATCCAGACTCTTGCCAAAGACGGTCAGATTTGGCTCTACATTGGCTTATTCGGCCGTCTCAAGGCACAAAACTCCCAGAAAAGTGTTAAATTGTGACCCATCGCTCTGTGGTACCTGAGGCGGCAGCTGTGACCTCTAAATATATGTAGTCCCATAATATTTGCTACTACTATTTTTTATGGATGTGTCCATGAGCGTTCCAATACATTAATTACTTTGTTTACTTTTTTACTTTTAAAAGTCGGCCATGACGCTGAGCCGGTAGCCACCATTAAACAAAGGGCAAAACTAGCCCTACCCCTTGACGAAGATTTGTTTGCCGCATTCTTGGTCGCTCGGTGCAGGTGCAACTCAGCCATAAACACGGTAGGTGTATATCAAGTGCTAAGGTTTTTGCGAGGACCACCCACCACGAGATAATTTTAGTTCATGACGTCCTAAGTCACTGGTTCACACAGGCGCAAGCAACTTCTAGGGAAAGCTTCCACTCATATTTAGGAAGAAATAACGCAAACCTGTCTACTTTCGTTTTATTACTCTTAATACGACTACCCCCTGTTAGCGGGAGAGGAAGGCCAGGATGTGGTTACGACTAGTAGCGCATGCTGCGGTCGCTGGATGTAGCTGTTTTTGCTCGGCTCTGTTTCGGCAGCTGCGGCCTAACACGGGGAATAAAAATCGTATAACCGAACTTTATTGACATGATCCGATTAGTTCTCAGAAAACATTACGCCACAATTTCAACTCGGCATTTATATCTTTTATCGAACCAATTCTGCTTCGCGGTCACTCGCGTTCTATAACGCAGCTGAGAAGCGGTGAGAAGTTAACTGTAAAAGGGTAGATAGTTGGGCTAGATGGTAGGTAAACATCTAAACGGTATTAACGCACACGTAGAAAGGAAAGAGAAGATACAGGATAGAGCGCTACTCACAACTATATTTACTGAGATGAAGATAAGGCAGAAACATCGCAAAAAATTATCACCCCCCCCCTCAAAAAAAAAAAATGAAAGAGAAAGATGAAAATTAAATATATGGTTGTTCAGTCGCTACATATCTCTTGTCTAGAGCATGTGGAGCGACACATGTGGTGTCGCAAGCATGTGTCGCGAGGGAACACCCTTATAGTTAATTTTCATCTGTCTTTTTTATCTTTTTTAGAGTGATGGATTTTTACGATGTTTCTTCCTTCTCTTCCTCACTGTAAATATAGTCGGGAAAACATAATTGGGTGTGTGCAAGTTTATACAACCTAGAACTTGTCTCCCAGCTGTAGATGAGAATTTGAGCCAGTGCAGTACAACCGCTAGTCTGGGGTCCTCATTGAATATATCCCCTCAGATATAATCTGTTATGGGACCCTCTCAGCCCTTAAAACCCCTTCAGCCTTTCAGATGCTTCAGCCCTTCAGATTCCAGCGTTTCAGCCCCCGTCAGTCTTTCATTCCTTTAGACGTCCAAATGACTGTGAACCATAAAACAAAAACTCAGTTTTTTAAAACGATATTCGAAATTTATTTTAGACACTCAAATTTAGACGCATGCTAAAACTCAGAAAGACAATAAGAACCAACGTGCGCTAAAAACCGGACGCAAGCAGATCTAGACAGAAGGAACCAGAGTAAATAGCGGCAGCAAGTCCTCTGTCGCCAAAAATATATCTCGATGTACTCACAATGCCGCTGGGTACATTCCTAAGGTTTGCGGTAGTTGAACATTTATACCCGAGCATTTTGCTACACAGACTCGCACGCACGCACGCTCGCTCGCTCGCTCGCTCGCTCGCACGCACGCACGCACGCACGCACGCACGCACGCACGCACGCTCGCACGCACGCACGCACGCACGCACGCACGCACGCACGCACGCACGCACGCACGCACGCACGCACGCGCACACGCACGCACACACTGTGAGTATTGTGGTTAGCCGAAAACAAAAACGCCAAACCAACATCCGCCGTCGTTGAACAAATCCTAAGCACAGTCAGTGTCGTCCCTGGTGCCGTCGAAGTGGCGCCCCGGGCGTCTTTGTTGCAAGCTCGACGAGGTTGTGAAGCCGGGCGTACCAATAGGCTCGAGAAACGGGGCGCAGAGAGATAGACCTTTTTTATCCGCACACTGAGCTGCTCTAGAAGACAGATCAACGCGTGGGACGGGAAACCGACACTGAGCTACCGCTTCTTGCGGCTGCCCAATACAAAACAGCCAAGCGGGTTTCCCGAAGGATAGATACTGAAGGCTCACGTCATCTCTACCTCAGACCCGTAAAAACTATTTTGATGGCTTACATGCTTTCCCTGAAAAGATTGTGACAGACTCCACCGGCCTCTTCATAAACTATGACGGACATTTCATACCCTTCAGAGATAAATTAAAAGTACGGCAGGCCTGTTAGAGAATTTGTATGGGCTTGTCAAACCTCTCAAAATTGAATAATGATATGTTAAGAACTTCCAGAAATCTTGGTGTACCGCACGGACGGATTTTCAATAGGGTAATGACGGAAATGTGCAAAAACATGAGATGAATGCACTGCAGCTTCGGGTTTACGATTGTGCAGCCCTAGGATTTCTTTTTCACACGTCACGTATCCCAAGTTTTACGAGTCTCATATTTCGGCTTTTTATGCTGTAAGTGTTATTCATCTGTGGTGTTCACAGTTATCAAATGTAAACATTGCATAGGTTAGTGTTTTATAGCTCGACTATCCAGGTTGTTCAACCTTTGATTTGAACATAATTTTAAATAAAATGAATTAGTTGATACTGCAATTTCACTATTGACGGTAATAGCTCTTAGAGCCCATACCATGCAACATAGTTCGCTGTTTGATCAACTTTTGTTTGTTTTTGCTCAATTTATAACTTCGCTTTAATAGAGCGTCGTATAAGGCCTGCCCAGAATGACATAGATCTAGAAAAAAAAGACAAGCATTATGTTTTTCTTTTTTACCCTGGTGCAGAGTTGCTTGGAATGATATGCCACTACAAAAAAAAAGAAGAAGGAATATTTTATTTCTTAAAACGCATGATGGCATCTCGTAGCTGAATAATAAATTCGTAGTAAATGCTAATGGGCGGGAAATGTCATACTTGTACATGTCTTTATGATAAAACTAAGCGAGAAAAGAGCGACCGTGACGTCTATTCCTTCTCTGTGCACCGCTTCCGGATACAACGTGACCACGCCGCTGCTGACATCAGCAGTGCGATGTAGGAAAAGAGCACAGGTGTCGGCGTCACGGCCGTTCTGTAGCTGCTCAGTTTCGGTTCGAAGCCGTGTACAATCGTAACATTTCTCGTCCCTAGCGCCCCCCAACAAATTTTCTAATCAATATTCGCATCTCGGCTTGACCATAATGTTGTCAAACGCCAATTCTACAAGTACTATCTTTTGTCTTGCTTTGCCTAATTTTGATTGGCTCTCACGCCTTCAATTTATTTCCAGGTTTAATAGATCCCCAAGCGTGGGTTCTCTTTCTGTGAATTCAGGACCCACTCGCAGAAATTCACCATGAATATTGCTTTATGTAATTTTAAAAGTATAACAAACAATTCTATCTTATTTCAAATTCTTCGTGCTCGTTATGAAGAAAATATATCTCTCACAGCATGCATAATGTATTCCATCCTCACGGTAACTCTATTGTCTTAACTTTAGCATGTAGTTAGAAAAGTAGGATACCTTGAGTCGACAACCGCATAACACTCCACATCGCTGGTGAGTACCAAAGAGGTTACCTGCAGAAAAGAGAGCAAACATATAATTACCGAATGTGTTAATGTTGCCGCGCGCACGGCTGAGAAAGCAACGCTCGGTCACGGACTTCTAGAAGGTTCACGTTTATTCTTGCTCAGAACGTAACTTATTTCGTTTATTCCTTCTTTCTTGTTCTAGAAAGTGTGTGTTCATTTTCGCCCCGAGCGCGCGACGCTCGAGCCTTCTTTGCCGAATCTTCGAAAACCCAAGGCCCCAATGAGAGAGTCACGAGTTTCGCGGAAGACGTAAGCGCCTGAGATCCCGCGCCGACCCTCGAGCCACCGAGGAAAAGAAGCTGCTTTTTCTGATGCGAGGCGTGAAGGACAAGGTCTTCGGTGGACTCGTACGCGACCCACCGACGTCCGTTCAAGGATTCGTCACGAAAGCCACGGACATCGAGCGCGCCCTTCTCGCCAGAGTCAGCAACTACCAGAGGCTACCCGGTGTCAGTGCGGTTCCGCAGTCCCCTCGCGACCTTGCCCACGGCATTCTGGGCATTCGTCAGCTTATACGCGACGTCGTCCGGCAGGAGCTTAAGAGGCTTCTGCCGACTGCTGAGCGCCCGGCCTCAGTCTCCATAGCCGAGGTTGTTCGAGACGAGGTTCAGCGAGCGTTCCTGCCAGGTGCCCCCGTCACCGTGGCCGCACCCGAAGAGCCGACGTTGACCTACGCCGCAATGGTCCGACGACCGCCGCCAGCTGCTACTCTTTACCCGGTGGCGCATAACGGGACTCACCAACGCAGGCGTACCCCCAACGTCTCGATGATCTACCTCAGTACGTCCGGCGAGAACAACAGGCGCCAAGGAAGATCAACGTGTGGCGAACGGCCGTTAGACGCCCGCCGTGCTACCACTGCGGTGAAGCGGACCACATCTACCTACGATGCCCTTACCGCCAGCTGGGCCTACGAGGGTTTGCGCCCAACGACCCTCGACCACGTCTTGGAGAGCGACCTCGGGACATCGAGGACTACCTCCGCCTCTCTTTATCTCCTGAGTCGTCTCCCCGTCGAGGATTCCGTTCACCGTCCCCCCGACGCTTGCCATTGCCCTTCCGCCGGTCTCGCCGAGAGAGCCTGACACCCATCGCGTCCCATCGGGAAAACTAGGCGCCGCAATGTCGGGAGGTGGTGTTGCCTAAGACAAACAATGCCAAGATCCTCCAAAATCGTCATATCCCTCCCACTCTAACGCCGCAACGCCCCGCACCGACGTTTTTGCAGCAGTGTCGAATAACTCAACGTTATCATCGACGGCCACGACGCGACGGCACTCGTCGACACCGGCGCAGACTACTCCGTTTTGGGTGGGAGACTATTTCGTCGCCTTCTGAAATTTACGACGTCTTGGGACAGACCGCAGATACGAGCCGCCGGCGGATATTTCATCACACCTGTCGGCAGGTGCACTGCTCGCGTTGAGATCCACGGTAAATCCTTCCCTGTGAAGTTCGTAGTTCTGCAAGACTGTTCGAGGGACGTCATTCTCTGAATGAACTTCTTGTGCGAATACGGCGCCATTATCGATTTGCGGAGAACAAGCTGGCGCTTCGTAAACCTGTTCTATCGGCGGAAGATCCCAAAGCGACGTTGGCTGCAGTGCGAGTCCTTACCAGCCACGTGAACCTGCCACCGCTGTCAAGTGTGTTTGTGCCCGTCGGGACCAAAGAAGCCACCTGCGGTGTTGCACGATTCGAAAGAAGCTTCCAATTTCTCCTTGGACGAGGGTATTGGTATTCCAAGAGACGTAACCAAGCTCCAGGACGGACGTACGGTAGCCCTTATCACCAACTTCCGGCAAGAGACGCAGCACCTTACGAAGGGTACAGCTGTGGTCTACGTCAAGGAAATACAGGACTCAGCCGCGGTCGCCATGATCTCAGAAGACGCCTCTCCAACGCAGCACAGGAGAACCACGCCATCAGAGATCAACATCGACCCGCCCCCTCCCAGCCCCACAGCGACGACAGCTGACTGACGTTCTTGCTGAGTTCAGTGAGTGATTCGCCCCATCGTCAGGGCTACGCCAAACAGCGGTTGCGAAACATTGAATTGTTCCTGATGATGACGCGCCCCTATGCATCGGTCGCCGTACCACGTTTCAATGAAGGAGAGGGAAACCATCCAGAAAGAACTCAAAGAAACGCTTGACGACGTTATTATCCAGCCGGCAAGCAGTCCGTCGGCCTCTCCAGTCGTGCTGGTGAAGAAGAAAGACGGAACTCTTAGGTTCTGCGTGGACTTCAGGCGGCTGAACGCTGTTACAAAGAAATATGTCTATTCGCTTCCCCGCGTAGATGACACCCTCGACTGTTTACGCCACACCCGACAGGGGCTACTGGCAGATTGAGGTCGATGAACGGGACCACGAGAAGACTGCTTTTATCACGCCCGATGAACTCTACGAATTCAAGGTGATGCCGTTCGGGCTCTGTACGGCACCGGCGATTTTCCAGTGGGTCATGGATACCGTGCTAACGGGACTGCAGTGGCAGAGCTGCCTGGTTTACCTGGACGACGTCGTCGTATTTTTGCACGATTTCGACGAGCACTTGAAACGGTTTAGGGCCGTGCTCCAAGCCATCAAGACCGCAGGGCTCACGCCCAAGCCAACGAAGGGCCGCTTCGCCTACGGCGAACTTAAATTCCTTGGCCACGTCGTCAGCAGCGAAGGAGTACGCCCTGACCCCGCAAAGACATCCGCCGTAGGCGAATTTCCTCGTCCATCGGACAAGAAGGCCATCCTCAGGTTCCTGGGGCTGTGTGCGCACTACTGGCGCTTCGTACAAGATTTTGCAAAAATTTCAGCGCCCCTCACACATCTTACGAAAAACACTGTGAAGTTTGAATGGGCAGAAGAAAGAGCGGGCGTTCGAGAAAGTGAAGCGAAGAATTGCAGACACCTCCGATCTTCGGACATTTCGACAAGTACGCCGAAACCAAAATTCTCACGGATGCAAGTAACTCCGGACTTGGAGCGATATTGGTTCAGCTACAGGAAGGCATGGAGCGGGTCATTGCCTACGCAAGTGGGACAGTGTCGAAGGCAGAAAAAAATTACTCCATGACGAAAGAAGAATGTCTCCCGGTCGCATGGACGATCACAAACTTTCGTCCTTTATATACGGGAATCCGTTCCGCGTGGTCACAAACCGCCACTCGCTTTGTTGGCTTGCAAATCTCAAAGACTCTTCAGGACGCCATGCTTGATAGAGTCTTCGACTGCAAGAATTTGACATGACCGTGGTCTTGCAGTAAGGACGGAAACATAGTGACGCCGACTGGCTGTCCAGACCCCCCGTCGAAACGTCAGGCTATACCGACAACAATGAAGACGAGTGTTTTCTAGATGGCGTGGACACCGACGACATGGCAGGACTTCGACGAGACGATCCGGAGCTGCGCGCCCTGATTGAGCATCTAGAAAAACGAGGAAGTACTGTTCCTCGTGTCTTTTCACGAGCCCTGTCGACCTTCGCTATTCGACGAGGTGTACTTTATAAGAAGAATTTCGGAACCAGTAATTCGCCGTGGTTTTTTGTAGTCCCTACCAGCCTTCGAGAAGAGATTTTTCAAGCCTGCCACGACGGCCCGACTTCAGGACACCTCGGTTACAGCCGGACACTAGCCCGAATTCGTGACAAGTACTACTGGTCCAAGCTTCCGAAGAGCGTCCATATCTACGCACGATCGTGCCATGAGTGCCAGAGACGCAAGAAACCGCCGTCAAAGCCAGCAGGTCTCCTTTAGCCGAATACCCCTCCAACCAAGCCGTTCCAGAAACTTGGACTTGCTGAGTCGTTTTCCACCGTTGACGATGGGAAACCGCTGGATAATCGTCGCCACAGATTATCTTACACGTTACGCCGAGACGAAAGCCCTTCCGTCAGGGACTGCTGTCGAAGTCGCCAAGTTCTTCATCGAGTTCATCGTCCTCCGGCGTGAAGCCCCCGAATTTCTGATCACAGACTGAGGGTCATCGTTCATGACGCAGTGGACCTAAGAGATCCTTCGTCTAAGCCGCACGGATTGCCGTCGAGCAACTGCATACTATCCGCAGACCAACGCGTTGACGGAGCGGCTCAACAAAACAATCGCCGACATGGTCTCTATAGGTACGTCGACGTGGTGCACCAGACCTGGGACGAAGTGCTGCCCTACGTCACGTTTGCCTACAACACGGCAGTGCTAGAGACCACTGGAGTGCGGCCCTTCCAGCTGGTGTATGGCCGGAAGGTGACGACTATACTAAACTCCATGTTGCCGCACGAGCCAGTCGACGGCGGGAGCGAGGACGCCCTGGTGGTTGCTCAACGGCGAGAAGAGGTCCGCCAGTTAGCCAGACTGTGGATTTAAGACCAGCAAAATGTCGTCGCCGGCCGGTACAATATTCGCCGGCGTGGCGTACACTTCCATCCCGGAGGGAAAGTATGGGTCTGGACGCCATTTAGGCGACGTGGGCTCAGCGAGAAGCTTCTCAAGCGCAAACTTTCGACCCTTCAAGGTTCTTCAACGTCTGGGGGACTAAAACTACGAGGTGCTTCCTGACGGAAATCAACCATCAAGACGACGCCAACCGCGACCCGAAGTAGTCCACGTCGTGCGCCTCAAGCCGTATTACGAACGATAGAGCCTTGGACTCTCGTCAAACTGTGAACTGTGGCTTGCGATTCTGCTGTCCTTTTGTTTTGGATTTGTGTTTTCGATTTTTGCTTTTAAAGGGAAGATAATGCCCCGCGCAGGGCCGAGAAAGCAAGCTCTGTCACGGGCTTCTAGAAGGTTTGCGTTTATTCTTGCTCCGGACGTAACTTCTATCATTTATTCCTGCTTTCTTGTTCTAGAAAGTGCGTGTTCATTCTCGCCCCAAGCGCGCGACGCTCGAACCTTCTTTGGAGAAATCTTCGAGATAGTGACGAACGCTATATAAGCGGCCTCCCGTGACTTTGTCGAGTCAGTCTCGCTCCAGCGCTCGATGATGCTGTTTCGCCGGCATCGACGCCTGCGACGCTATACTTCGTTTCACCTTAGGTCCGAGCGCCGCCGACGTTGTGAGCCGAAGGGCCAATCAAACAGCATAGAACGCGCAACGCCATGGCGTGCTCTCTGTGTTTGATTGGACTAGCCGGCGGAGGAGCACGCACAGAGAGACGGCGAATACCGGCTGGTCCTATCAGCTGCAGAGAGCACGCCATGAGGTTGTGCATCTTTCGCTGTTTGATTGGCCCTTCGGCTGATAACATCGCCGCACTCGGACCTAAGCTGAAACGAAGTATAATTTACTTTTATTTTGTTTTGGGCACAAGTTCGCCTCATTAAACGTTTCGTTTCTTGTTATTCTTCTCCTCACCATTTGTCATTGGCGACAATATAATGCGAACCGATATGCCTCAAATGTTCACACAATAATAACAAACGTCTGCAAAGTTTCGGGGCTGTAGGAATATTTCCTTCAGCCATGTATCTCGCGACATGTAAGTTTTCGCATTCAGTTTTAAGTGTTTCGTCTTTAATTTATGTGTTCTAACAGGATGCATGCGTTTATTTATGAGCATTATTCCATATCCCTTTCACCTGGTGCTGCCTTGCCATTGGATTCATGGGTACACTCCACACAGCTCTGGTAATATATAAAATTTAGTGATCAAATGTGTTTTATAAGGTCATTTCCTAGAGGTTTCATAATATACAAATCACCGTATAATAAACACCATATATTCGAGTATATTGAATGACTGCTTAACACAATTACGCACTCCCTATGTGGGTGCTAATATAAAATAACTATGGAATTTATATAGTCTAAACAGCTTAACCGCACTCTAAAATGTAGGTGTTAGAGCCTGTTTTCATGTCAGATTGACATGGAAAGAGTAACTTTTGAGGTGTGTCCTGGTCCTATCTTTGATATTTCTGTAAAAACCTCAGAGGGGAAATAGTGTAGCGGTGCTGCCGAGGCGCGTGCTAGAACGCACCGAGGACAAAGACGAAGCTCGGGCAGACGGCACGTGACACACTTGTAATCTGGTATAATTTGGCTATGGACGTCCTCTTATAAATTAAAAACGTAAAATTTGGTGTCAGAAGTGGGATTTCTGGCATGGCGCCTCAAGTTACCCGGAAAGCTCCTCTCGGGAAGAACATCCTCTGCAATGTGGTCTGCGCCGGCGTCTCATGGAGCCAATGGCTGGCGGCTGGATTGCCTGACGCCGGCGCAGACCACATTGCAGAGGATGTTCTTCCCGAGAGGAGCTTTCCGGGTAACTTGAGGCACCATGCCAGAAATCCCACTTCTAACACCAAATGTTACGTTTTTTTAATTTACAAGAGGACGTCCATAGCCACATTATACCAGATTAGAAGTGTGTCACGTGCCGTCTGCCCGCGCTTCATCTTTTTCCACGGTGGGTTCTGGCACGCGTCTCAGCAGCACCGCTACACTAATTCCCCTCCGAGTTTTTTTGTGATGTTTCTTCCTTGGGAGGTTGATTCTGCTAAATAACCTCGCCACGTTTCAATAACGATAGACAGTTCGTTTCGCAGGTGTTGTTGCCAATGGTCTTCTCGCAGTCACCACATACACGCCAAAGTAAAAGTTTTTCCGCAACACCAAAATCCAGCACATTCGCGCTTTTTGAAGATGGTCTGCCAAATCTTGTCACTGGACGCAGGTAGCTTCCGTTTTCGTCATCTCTGTTGACACGTCTGAGTAGAACTCTGGTGCCGGCACAGATCATATTGGTACAAACATCACTGCACATTTGCGCATTTTGACGACCAACACCAAAAGTGAAATGCGCCAGCAAGGCCAAAACCCAGGAGAAGCTGGGACTTTTAGAGAAGATTTCCGCTTGTGAAATCCATTGAATGGCCACAACGACCGTCGAAGAATTCAAGTCCAGCGCGCACTTACGCGCCTCGATTGCTTGAAGGTCTGGGATGCAAAAGTGGCCATCGGCCAACACAGGATCTTCATTTCACGGCCACAGAATAGTCGTGGAAATTGTGGTGACTTGCCTATGGAAGGTACGGCACGACGACTTGCGCCTTCAAGTAATGAAGCCGTGATCCTATGGCTCATTGAGACGCCGGTGACGACCATGTCGCAGAGGACTTTCATCCTGACAGGATGCCTTCCGGGTTGCATGAGGTGCCGCACCAGAAATCCCACTTCTGACACCAAATGTTACGTTTTTAATTTATAAGAGGACGTCCACAGCCAAATCAGACCCAATTCCAAGTGTGTCACGCGCCGCCTCTACGCGTTTCGTCTTTGTCCTCGGTGGGTTCTAGCACGCGCCTCGGCAGCACCGCTACAATACTGTAAATAACTTATTTTTTTTGCGGGCTGAATATTTCGCGATTTAGGACAAAGCTGAAGTTCTGGAAAAATCGGACTTGGGAAGTAATACGTTACAAGTAACGGATTACTTGTAAACCATTACTTTTTCAACCACGTAACTTTTTTTCGGAAGTAAATGTAATGTAATTTCATTACAAACTATTGTTAACAGATTACTTCAATTACTCGTTACTTTTTTTAATATGAGCATAGTACAGCAACTGGAGCACTACGAGCAGAACGTTGAGCATCATAAAGATAGCAAGTTCAACAAAATAAAAAAAGAAAACATCAGGAAGGAGAGGACAGCCTTAAAGAAAACACGAATTTTCGTATGACCGGTCACTAAAACCAGTAGAAAAACGGGCAAGGCATGTATATATATACAAAAAAACAAAGATCAAGTAAGAAAACACCGAGTAGGCTCTCCGTTGCCTTTCATCGTGTATTCTTCTCCAAGGAAGGAGAAAGCTCTTCATGTTTATTTGTTTTGTCTTTTACACTTACCGCACGCACCGCCATCACGCACTCATGGACCTCACACCCCTTACGCACTCATGGCCCTCACACCCCTCACACACTCATACCACTCACGCACTCGCGGCCCTCACGCCCCTCACGCACTCACGGCCCTCACACCCCTCACGCACTCATGGCCCTCACGCCACTCAGGCCCGCTTTCGACGGGGCAATTTAGCCCAGCAACTTGACGTCGCAACACCAGCAACACGGGCCGCCCGCTGCAATTTGCCATCATCATCATGAATTTTGATTTTTTTGCGCTATTTAGACACACAGTTACGCGCTATAAACGTGTTTTTAGCATTTATCTGGTTAAGAATACTAATGCATCTCTCTGAAACAGTTTATTTCCAAAAACGATCAATATCAAACTAGAACCAAGTCTTTTGTTGTCATCATCACCGGCACGAGGTATCACGTGAAAATATCACGTTCTTGATTGGCTGTAGCCGCTTCAAACGTCTCAGAATTGCTCCGAGTTGGTCCCTTGTTTCGAGCGGAACCCGATCTCAGCAATACGTGTCGATCTAGGAAAAGCAAGGGAACAACCCGCCAGCAACACCAAAATTGCTGAGAAAGTTGCTCCGTCTGAAGCGGGCCTCACGCACTCACCGCCCTCAAGCCCCTCAGGCTCTCATGGCCCTCACACCCCTCACGCACTCACCGCCCTCACGCACTCATCCCCCTCACGCACTCATGGCCCTCACGCCACTTACGCACTCACCGCCCTCACACCCTTCACGACCCTCACGCACTCACCGCCCTCACGCACTCACGCACTCACGCACTCACGGTTCTCACAGCCTTCACGGCCCTCACTCACCCTCACCTCACGTGTGAAGATGAGGGTAAGTAAGGGTGAGTGAGGGCCCTCATGAGTGAGGTTTGGCGAGGTATGCTGTATTCTAGCACGTTCTTGAGGCACGGCTTAAAAGCAGTGTTGTACACCTTCCTCAAAAAATGGAACGCAAGCTCGTTCCTTGTTCCTTCTGATTTTTGGAACGCTTTCCCGTTACAGGTCCATATGTGAAAAAGGAACCCGTTCCCGTTACAGTTTAAAAATAGAACGTATCGTTACATATACGTTACATTTGCATTTTGCTGATTACCATATATAGTTAGATCGAGAAAATTTTGTTATCTATCCCATCAAATGGGAACATAATAATTTGAATGCAATGATGGAAGAGCACCAGGAGAAGAAAACAAGCGGAAGCAGGGTTTCATTTTTTGATATATTCAAGTTTAAAATGCTGAGCTTTTAACCGTATTCATGTTTGTGGTGGACGATTCAGACGAGCCAAATGTACTGTTACGCCATATTGCACGAGCGTCTTACTGCAACCTAACAAAGTCCCTTTTTCGAACTTAAAGGGAAGCTGAAACGCTTCTTGAAGAAAACGAGTTAGAGGTGAATTCTGGTGTATTTTTATCCCGTGAACATGAACATTACGTTTGTTTTCCCCGAATATATAACTAAACGCAAGAAAACACGAAAAACATCTTACTAGTCGTGACGTCCTAGTAGGATCTTTGTGTCGCCAAGCGCGTGCCGCTGGTGTGGGCAGCGCGTGCAATTGCAAGCATGCCAGATCGCAGATTCCCCTGCATTGACACAAGTCGTGACGTCTCTTTTTGACCTTTTCTGAAAATGGCTAGAGTGCGAGTGCATATCTTTGACAGGCGCAAAAGATGAGCAAGAGAGGAGATCCCGAAAACTCCTAATATGACGTCACGCCCCGGGAAGGAGGGGCTTCAGCGGTATTTTGAAAGTTAATTTCTGCAGCCTTCGTGCACCAACCTGAAAAATAATTTCGATATTCGTGATCCTGGAGGCGAAATGAAGACAATTTCGGTATTTTCCTTAAATACAGAACTGTTTCAGTTTCCCTTTAACAACCGTTTCTTCTCGGTGTTGCTGTCCGGAAGACGAGCAAGTGAAGAAGAGAGTTGGGCTTCTTCACTTGGTGGGATTCGTTGTTCAGTTTAAAGGTGGGGGACAAGGAGAGGATGAATAAAGGTTAATTTTTGTGTATCTTTTAAGTGGTCACTCTTCGATGTCTCGTAACCTGTTCTTTTGTTGTAACTGTAGGTCTCTTTCCTGAAGTTCAGTGATGGCTGTAGTCGGCCTTAGATTTCTGAGTGTGTGAGGATTCGTGGAAGCAAAGAAAGTAGCTGAGTTTGAAACTTCCCTTTTTCTGTGTTGTTTTCTTCGTTTAAAAGTTTTGCTTTTTGTACCGCAGTCTCGGACACTGAAAAAAGAATCGATGTCCACTAACTCTCCTGCACCCGACTGTTTCCAAGCGAAGATCCCACAAAATAAACCCTAAGATAAGTAACCAAAAAGTTAACGAAATCCTGCTCTTCGTAAAGATGTTGTTTTTATACTTTTAGAAATTCAGTTTTCCTTCTTAGAAATCAAGCAAAATACACCACTGGACGTAAAAAAGGAACGCTGTTTCATTTTCTGTTCCAGTAAAAATGTAACGCGTTCCCGTTCCAGTTCCACCAATGCAAAATGGAACGGCGGCGTACCTTCGTTCCTTCTAAAAGGAACGCGTTCCAGGAACGCCGTTCGTTGGAACGCCGTTCCGTACAACACTGCTTAAAAGCGCCAGGCGCGAGGCTCAGAGCATCGTTTTTGAGGATACGAACTGCACTTCTTTTCGTTTAATTGTCTGGGGATTGTGGTCGAGTCCACTCCTCACTTTACAGTAAACTTTCAACATAAAGGGGAGGGGGGGGGGGGGGTGATAGGCCATCTAAGAAGTGCTGACAGAGAGAGAGATTGAACTCGTAAAAGTGGTGTGATAATGCATTGTTTTATGAGACCGATGGCCACTGCTGCTCTCGCTCTCTATGCCCTCCCCTCCTCTGGCCTCCACGAATATTGGTATGAAAGTGAGAATCGATGAACGATCGATAACCCGTAACCGCCACTTTTTGTCTGACTGGTCGAGTTCTCGGTCAGGAGGGTCCGTCGTCTCCATGGGCATCTCTTAATGAAATGTTGAAAATTCAGTGCATTAAGGAGAACTGAAATGTAGAGTTTCAGTGCATATTTTACTTGCCCAAAAGCACACATTGTCATCAGCAAGAACAACAAACCCTAATCTACGGAAACACATCAAGGTAAGCTGGGACACCTGCATTCTGCATTGGCTATACATCGTAACGTAAGAACCAAGTTTTTTTCTCTTTTCTTGTGAATAACAGGCGAAACAGCCGAGTCAAGAGGGGCTTTCGTTGATGGATTTTTCAGGTCCAAATCTCTTAGCGGAGGTAGACGCTGTTACTGAGTATGCGCTCAGCTAGCTTTGTTTTCACAATTTCAGGGATCATTTCCGGAGGCAGTAAGCTAGCGGAATGGCGGGCGTGGCTGCCAATTTTGGTGCCTTGTCAGCTTACAGGTGAACGGAGCGCACCTACACTGTTTCACTTAAATACAATATTTTATTTTTACAAGGACTACTATAATACGGGTGCAAGAGAAATTAAAAGTAGTGTTGCAGAACATTTTTGAAAAAAATTTAAAAATTGTTTCTCTTGTTTTTTGAATAAGTGAACGCGAAAAGTAACGTGAAAGTAATTTGTAACGTAACGAGTAAAATAATCCATTACTTTTCACCGAAAGTAATTTATAACGGTAATTCATTAAATTTGAGGATCGGCAATTTGTAATTGTAATCCGTTACATTTTTCAAGTAACATGCACAAGTCTGAGAAAACTTCGCTAGCTCTAGTTTTCACGACGCGGTGGGATCTCAATATAGATTCCAATGTGTCTGCATTTTACCGGAATTGTTCGCAAGACCTATTTTTCGCGAATTGTGGGCGATTCGCCAAATTCGCGAAAATCAGGTCCTCGCAAAAATTACGTTTTTTGCAGTATGTTAAAGCCATGTTCTTTGGAGGAACGTTCAGCTAAATATAAACGCAGTAGGTAAAGTTTTCCCAGAGATATAAAATTGAAAATCTCGAAGCGTGCATATTGCCAGGATATCACTATTGTTATTTACACAGCCGCCAAAGTCACATCAAAGCAAGGCATGTTTTGATGAGACAGCCACTTGAAGCAATATTCAAACAACCGTGGACTTCAGCTTTTTAGCTTTTTGAAGTCGCTCTGCAGCAACCCCGACACTTACACCGGTTTTGACTCAGTCCCCTGCGATATCATGCCTAGACATTTTGCTTAAACTCCAATGCACATAAGGTATGTACATAAGATATGCGCATCAGTTAAATATTCGTTACTGGACAAGATAAATTAAAGAGGGGCGCAACGATTTTAAGATTTAAAGAATTTTTATCTCGTCACTTTTACGTTGTTTCTCGTGTCCCGGAGGATCGAGAAAACATCTCCTTCATTAAAAAATGATGCGAGTTCGCTGCATAATCGCAAAGCAAAAGTCGAGCTTTTCCCCCACCTGCAGCCGCCAGTGGCAGGGGAGGGAACTACGGCGAAAAGATTACGTAACATAACGTAGCTCTAAGCTGCAGCATAACGCCCGCTAATGTCAGCAGAGAGACGTAGAGGAAGTGTCCTCCGAGGAAGCGCACGGGAAGCTATACGGCACCCCGAGTTACAACACTAGGAGAGGCACCAGGTGTAACCCTGAAGGCTGGGAGTGAGTTGAGGAGTGCCAGAAATGCCAATCGTTATATTATTTTTTTTCATCAACTGGGACACGCAGGCGAAATCGGTTTTCTGTTCTTTACTTCAGAAGGGTCAGAGGGCAACTTCCACAAATTTTTTACCTAAGTCCGGAAATCATTGCCCTCTTTAAGCATTCACTTTACTCGACTAATGGATTCTGGAAAACCCCACGATTTGGGATTTTTTTCTCATATAACGCGGGGACTTCCAAAACCCATAGAACCAATTCACGTTTCAGACATTCATCTTGCATTTGACAGTCGACTGCCGCTTCGTTGTAGGAAATCTGGCCTTCGGCTTCGAAAGATAAATCATACAGTCTTAAAAAAAAATCCGGGGAGACGGTTAAACATTGCATATGACTTATTTGAAGAATCAGGAAAATAATTCAGCATAGAGACAGTGCTGTGATACTGAGATTCACACGCCTCAAAAGTAGACGGCGCTTAATAATGTATTGGGAAATATTAATGCATTGAGGATGGGTTCCACTAAGGCAAAATAAATCAATTAACTTTGTGACATTACGCATCAAACCAAGGTAACCTGACACGCCGCTGCGGAGTAAACAGAATTGATGTTGTCCACCTGGGAATATTTTTATGTGAAACCTAAATCTCAGTTCCACGCGTCTTCTCCGTAAAAGCTCTTGTCGTATAGTGTATTTCTGTTTATATCTGGTGTTTCTCGAAACGCGGGCCGAATCCCACGTGGCGAGATTTGGTCGTTTTGGATGTTGCAAAGAAATTTTATAATTGAGAACATACCTTTCAATTTAGTAATTGAAAAGTTAATTACTGCAAAGTAATTATTAATCAAATCGTACGGAACTTTATTATCACAAAAGAAACTCGTTGGCTAAAAGCAATAGGACATCAACCTGACCGAGCGATTTGGCAATTGCATCGACAAACATATAAAAAGTGCTTGCTTCTTATTTCGAACTTCTTTCTTTAAGGGGTGTGAGCTACAACGGTGCCGTTTTCACAATTTATTTATCAGGTTCGGAGCATATTAGTTAAGAGAATAACCGGCATGATAATATTGCTATAATTAGCAAAAATAATTATTTAACCTTTTTATTTTTAAACTTATGTGTGATGTTGCTCTTGCAATATGGCTTTAAAACCCAGAATCTCTTTTTTTTTTACTCTCGCCCGCGCAATTTACGAGGTAAATGAATATAACAAAATTATTTTTTAGTAAATGCGCATTAATGTCCAGTTAGTTCTGCCTCTCGCGCTAAATAGGCATTATGCAAATCTAAGCCTCGATATAAGAAAACACCTATTTCTCGTTCATATTATTGGGCTCAGGTAAAGCCTGTGACGATGCATGTCGTCAGCTGCAAGTGGGACATCAGGCCTTGCTGCGACAATCCTTCGAGCGACCACCCCGTTGAGAGCAGCGAAAATATCGATTGTCATGTGTAAGTCGCATTTTCCACTCCTGCAAGGAACTCCCAGAAGAACAAGTGCTGGTGACATGATCTACCTTGTTGGTGAAGAAGGTGACAGAGTGCTGGAGTTTTGCAACATCATCGTCGAGGGAGGGGAAATTTTCGGAGGGCCTTCCGGGCGTACTCCGCAAATGTCGATGAGGGACTTACTCTATCCCCACGTTGGTGACCCGGTTGAAGACATGAACAACGCCAACAATCAAATAGCGTCAGCTGGATTCGCCGCTCCTGTCTCTGCAGTGGCGGATTCACTTTCGCCGTACTGAGACAGGAATCCGAAAGTCCGGTTCCTGCAGGCAGAGTCCCAGTTTTATCACGTCGGTCATGAACGTTTGCATTGAGAAAATGCCACTATAGGTTATTTCGCTGAAGACACCGGACACATTTGTCTGCCTTTTGCCCTGACTCGAATGTTCTTCCCAGCGCGTGTCTCGCGCATGGGGTCCTCTTCTTTATTTTCTTTGATTAACCGATCTCAGGTGTGTCGGTCCACACAACTGCTAATAAATCTTTGCTAGCACTAAAGCGAGTTAAACAAAAAAAACATACATATAACATTTTTACAGCCAGTGTAAGATAAGCATGCAATATATTCTTTCATTTTTGACAGGTGTCTGGGTACATAGACAGTGCAGTACAGCTGGAAACGGATAGGTTATCGTAAAACACATACTAGTGAATAGCAAATTGCATACCGCTACCAATTATAAACAAACTGCTCAGGACTACCCCAAAATAATGTTCGTACTTTGCAGTTGCTTGAAAGAGAGAAATAGTTTTGGAGCTGCTCTAATACAATATATATTTTCATCTAAAATGGCTTTAAATCTAAAACGGTCTAGACCACCACCGCTACTAGCAAAATTGGGCACTTATATCACGCTCACCCTTAAGCTCAGTCTAGAAGCTCCGCCCTCAGCGCGAGCTTTCTGTCCTTTCTAACACAAGTGTGAACGCGCAGGCAGGCGCAACCAAAGTGCTGAGGAAGTTATCGAGCTCGCGCTGAAGGCGGAGGTTTTACTCCCAGCTTAGGGATTAGCAGATCATAGCAATAGCTTAACGTTGAAAAATGAGAAAAAGCAACGACGTTGTGTTGGCGTCAATAAGGTTGTGCAGAAAACATTGGATTTTGTTTCACTTAGCTGCAAAACCTCTAAATAAATATATATATATTAGGATAGAAGATTTGTTCGTTCTCCTGCGGGTGTCAGTTTACTAGAGCAACATTATCAGTGCAAATGTGACCTTAGTATTGGGCGAACTTATTAGCCTCATGACAGGTATCGTTGCACAATCGTTTCTGAAAGTGTCAAAACAAAAAAAAAAGAACTATTTCTTTCTCTTTTTTTAGAATGTGCCGGAGTATCAAAGAATGCCATATCGAAAAAAAAAAAACACACGCGTGATTAAACTGCAGTTTTAAGGGATCTACAGAGCATCGTATATTCAATGTACACCACTATGATCCAGTGTTCTTGCCATTACGATATATCTACTGTGTATTAATGTAAGTACACAAAAGATTTTGTGTAAATTGAACATAACATAAACACCAAGACTGCAGGTAGATAAAGAAGCATACGCTGAAAGCTCTCAGCACAACAGAAAGATCTATTTTACAAAAAAAAAAGGGCTTTATGTAGGTACCAAGATAAAAAATGGAAAACGAAAACGTAGAAATTTAACACCCGATTTCAATACCTGAATCACCAAACTTAGTGACACATCAAAGCAACAAAATAACGTCGCGACCCTCGCCGTCTTTCGTACCGCCGAAGCTTGGCTATCTGTACTCGACCCACATTCTACACTAGTTACACTAACACCCTTGTCACAGGGGCTCTTTGAAGTGTCGCTGGGTTCAATCATAGTTATCGTCCCCAACTGTGATTGAACTGAACTGAACTGATATGGCGCTACACGGCTCTCTAGAACCCAGTTGAAGCTAAAACGAAACTAGTTATTGTGGCACGTGATCAGTCTAATCGTTAAAGCAGTTTACTCGGATACACACCTTTTTTTGTTATTTATTTATTCATTTATTTTTTATTTACCCTAAACGCCCAAACGGGCATTACGTAGGGGGGAAGCGATAGTAGAAAGATTGATACAATTGGGTGAAGTGGGGAAAAAAACGATTACATAGTTGGCATAAACAATGTTAAACAAGCAATAAACAATATAAATAACAAGAACACTCCATGAAAACATGACACAAAGCAGCACTATATAAGTTGGTACCTATTACTTAAAGAACTAATGAACATATCAGGTGAAGGGATTAACGCAATTTCTCTGGGCAGGATCTTCCATTCGGAGATGGCAAGAACCAGAGGGGAATTCTCGAACAAGTTAGTGCGGGCGAAGATGGGCGATACCTTAAAGTTATTATCTACGCGAGACAAAATACGATGTGCAGGCTGAATGAATGAGGTTCTAAAGGGAGATGTTCCATGATAGAGCTTGTGGGAAAATGACATGCGAGCAATACGTCGTCTGTACTGCAGTGGGGTTATGTTGAGGTTAGGTTATGGTACATGGCAGTACATGGTACAATATGTTGAATACCTTGTTGCTTTTTAGCGGCGTTTACACAGGCACCAAAGTAGATTCAGGGCTATGTTGCACATATTTTAGGCTAGGTGATGCAAGCTACCGCCCGCTACAATGGGGACACCCATACTATTTGTCCATTCATGCAGCTGGTCCCTCCGCCATCTTCGCTCGTTTGGTGGCTTGCCGGCTAGCTGGGATCGTTTTAGCGGCCGCTCGGACGCCTAAATCTCTTCCTTCACATATATTTTGCTGCTACGATTCTTTCTAGACGCCTCCCCCTGCATTCCGAAACAGTAAGTGCCTCGCAATTAATGGTCGGCGGCAGCGATCCCGCGGACAGGCGTCATTTTGCGTCCGTTGCGGAAGTTCGTTGAGTTGAACTGAGGTTGAAGAGCTCAGTTGAACTGAACTGTCATTAGCGGCTCGATGACAGTCTTCGCGGCCGTGTAACTCCGGCAAATCGCGATTGAGTCATCTGTCATTGACTCAATGGCAGTTGAGTGCGTCCGTGTAACTAGGGCATAAGACCGGTAAAGTGGTATCAAAACAGTATACTGCAAAAAACGTGATGCGACACTTCTCCGCCCTAAGATATGCGGTGATCCGCTCCTGTTTGTTTGTATGGCCGGGGAGGGGGGGGGGGGGGAGTGCGCCTGTCCACCTGGTCCGCTTGTGTCCTTCATGAAGGCCTGAAGCATGCATGTTCATCACGTGAGTCCGGGCAACCACTCGCGCGCTGTGTTGATTCTTTTTTCCTCCAAAAGCAAGGAGTGTGTATCGGGTCCTGTGTTGCTCCGATTTTGAGCGACATTTACCTATCCGGGGTTGATAGGGCTGTGGTGTGTGCTTTGGGGGCGTCGACTGTAAAAAGGGTGTTTCGGTATGTAGATGAGTTTTTGGTTTTGTTTGAGGGAGCAGAAGAAGACGATACGCAGCGTTTAGTTTTAGACGCATTTGAGAAGTGTGGTGGGGGCCTGAGATTTACGTGTGAAGAGCCAAAGGAAGGGGATCTACAGTTCCTTTATTTGACGATGTACCCGGTTGATAACACTATATGTTGGTCGTTTTGCCCGCGCTCCAAAAAGGCGATTCTAGATTTTAAATCTTCCCACTCAAATGTGGTTAAGAGGTCCATAGCGGTGTCATATGCCTTGAGTCGGCCCTCAAAAAATCATGTGCCCATAAGGTGACCGAAGGTTTTAGAAAGCAAATTGGTAGATTGAAGGAGTCGGGGTTCCCGTTGACACTCTCGGCGGAAGTAGCCAGGTCACTTCTTAAGGAAGCTAAGGAGGTGGAGAGGACGAGGCCGGAAAGAGAAAAGAAGCATGTGGTAGTGGTCCCCTACCTCCACCGCGTTTCTCATAACCGTAAACAAGTAGGTGGCAGATATGGAATACCGGTAGTGTTTTCGGCGCCCCAACAAATAGGCCAGATATGTTCCAGGATTGGTGTGGGGGGGGGGGGGGGGTAGTTGGTCGTTCCAGCGCGAAGTGTACCAAGGAACACAGAAAACCTTTTGTCCCTTGTGTTTCGTGTGTGGTATATAAGATACCTTTGTCGTGTAACAGGTGCTACGTGGGGCAAACAGGAAGATGTCTGAATGACAGAATACGAGGGCACTCATATTCGCTCGGAGCTACGGTTGGGGGGGCTTTTGCCCGTTCATTGCAGAGATTGCAAGTGTCGGCCAGACTTTGGCAGAGTCACCGTTCTGGGAACGCACAAGGATAGGGTGACGAGAGAGATTATTGAGGCCTTCCACATTCTGTGTCATGGTCATTCATGTGTTAGTGAACCGTCATTGGCGCTGTCAGCCAATGAAATATCCTTTCTGCGGCCAAACATGAGTCACGTAGTGAACGGGTAGTTTATTGACACGCTTCACGGTTGGCGAGAGTGGTTCTTTGTTTTTGTGCAATCTTTTAAGATACTGTGTATGTTTTTTTTTTCTGTCTTTGTTTCCTTTATTAAAATTCTTCAGTTGCGAGTACAGCATAGTCCTGTCGTGTTTGTTCCTCTTCGTAGTCGGTGTTTTCTGAGCTGTTTTCCCCATCATGTATGCTGTCAGTCAATCGGCCAAGGCCACCGCTGCAATTCAAGGCTCGAAAACAGGAAAGAAAATGATACGAGAGCGCAACAGTAGAGATGGACAGTTATAACGAGCACATTTGGCAGGTGGTGTGTGACATCGAATCTGACAAGCATCGAGGTCACCGAAAAGTGGACGAGGCGAGGACGAAAGACGAGATGTTTGCGTCGTGGTGTCAAAACGAACTGTCGGACCTGAACTTCCACTTGATATGACGGAGAATTTCTTCCCACTTTGTGAAGTATCTTGTTATAATACCCCTTTACACCATTGTGATCTTGAAACATTTCAGTGTCTGTGTTCTTCCTTTTCTGCATTCGCAACGTTTATGTCATTTTCTACACATTATATCGGCGATACCATAACACCAAACCATGCAAATCCCTAGCTCCACCCTGAAAACTTAATGAAGTATATCTATTAACTAAACGAGAACAATCAAATTAAAAAGAAAGCCTGTTTCGTGTGCACTTTTTTATATTATTTTCACCTCGTAGGATGTTCAAGGGGGTATCAAACTTGACTCTACCTGACAAGCAATGTATTCGTTCGAGTATGCCGAAAGATGAAGCGTATCCCCACGGAACAAGCAGTCACACCATTTATGGTTATAATTTTGCTCAGTTTGTTCAGATTTTTCAGCGTGAAAAAGTATTACTATTTGCCGACGAGATCAAATTGTTTCGCTTTGTTCGTTTGTACTTGGAGTGCGAACGTCTTCAGGATGACGCGCTGGCAATTTCAAGGTGGTGTTCGATGAACCATATTTTGCTTAATGAGCAAGAGACAAAAATAATGTCCCTGACTAGAAAGGTGTCATCTCCCGAGTGTCGGTAATTCGTGATCTTGAAATTTTTGTTGATTCGTCTTTAAGTTTTAATGATCATGTTTCAACTATATGTAATGCCTGCCTTATGAATCTTGGGGCGATATCTCGTTTTACGAGGCAATTTTCTTTGCCTGATTGTCTTGTGTGTTCATTTTGCTGCTTAGTGCGCACAAAGCTGTAGTTTGCTTCAATTGTTTGGAATTGTATCAACCACACTGCATCATGCTCTATCGAGCGTGTTCAAAGACGCTTCATAGGCATAATCTATGATAGTCATTTCGGGCGCAAATGTTACTTCAACTATGATGTACTACTTAAAAAAGTAGGGTTGCGCACTTTGCTTTATTATGATATAAAAACATGATTTATGTTTTTACATAAGGTTGTGAACGAACGTATTGATTCACCACTTTTGTTAAGTACTGTTTATTTCTATGTTCCCTTGCGGTCTAGTTGGTTTCAGGGCCCGTTCTACCCCCTGACTTTATATGATACATCTCTCTTAACAAGAACGCAACTGGAATTTAACAGGCTTGACCAATCTGGTATAGACATTTTTAGTGACATGACAACTTTTCGACGTATGCCGGAGTCGATAATTTGTGTATAATTTTGGAT